>JAVIWC010000394.1:1200000-1753856 GCA_031894815.1 Creontiades dilutus
TGAAAGATGACAGAACTTCACAAAAAACCTCCTGGGTTATTCAAAATAAATTGTCATAAAAATCGTAACTATGACATAATATGCCAAAACCAGCAAACGTGATATTCTTCAACAAAATTTATGAATCTTACGATGAAGATCGAGGTTGTTAGCATACAAATGATTCTCCTTAGACTTACAAAATCTAAGTTGAAGGTGTATGATGCGCTCTTTATTTTTATGTTTCGTTACATATCATCCCATTTCTCTGTTCTCTCTCTCCCTTTTCATTCTCATGCGGCTTCGGTTAGTAGCCTATTGCTTGTGAAAGTATTTTTTCTGTGCGATTTCGATAAAAATCTCGGTTGTATGTTACTTCCTCTGAAACGTCAATCTCATTAAATAGTTAACTCTCCAACAATATGTTTCCGCTGTTGTTCTTGTGCCGGATTGAGTTCAACTGTACCGACCATTCTACTCATCTACTGTAAGGCATCGTAATTATTTGTATAATGAAATTCTTGGCTCAGATATGGTTGTTCAACATATTTACCCAAATTGGAAATAATTTACAAATTTATCATCGAATTAAAACCTAGTACCTTGGCTGTATAGTTGAATTGTAGTAAAACTGCTTACTTATGTTAACTAAGGTAAATAATGATATAACCGAAGGTACCATTTACAAATCTCAGTGACGAACTCGATCATCCTGGTTATTAAGCTTAATTCGTGAGTATCGTTCTTAAATTTAGGTGATATTATGTTAATTCAGTCCGTTACCTGTACATAAGTCATGCTATATGATCTAGTTAGGGTAACCTAGTGGATCCCTATTCAGTAACGGGGGTACGTGTAGATACCTAATTTTATATTATTTTAGTACAGTTAGAGTCAGTGTGAGTTCAAATGCATACGTAGCGAGTTAACCGTTCGTACACTTGAAGTGCACAATCCTGCTCAGTGATCGAGTTGGACAAGGATTACCTAGTTCTGTTCATTGACTGGCTCCACTTGGTCTGCGATTCATGTTCTCATATGCGAGAACTATTGGCCGTTCGTACTGTCCTACAGAAAGAACTGAACAATCTCAGGAGCTATGACAAACACTCCGTTACGCTAGACCTTAGAACAAAACATGACCTGATAGGGGCTGCATCTTCCTCGAAGATTATTTAGACGGCATTCTGCCGAAAAGAACGAATCCACATGGAACTGATAAAGAGAAAACAGCGTCCAAAGTTGAAGATGGTTCTTGAAATGTCCAATTACTTTGCCGTTATGCAATTCTTTTCATCAGTTAGCAGATTTTTCATTTGAATTTAGCGATCAATTAAAAAACCATTTGTGAAATCAGCAAAATTGTGGATTGGTTCCTTTATAAAGTTGTTCAGATTAGCACAAGTGAAGAAAACGAAATGAACCAATCCACAAATCAGAACATGATTAAATAATCGTGTATTCTGGTCAGTGAGTGTGGAATAAATCTCTCGTATCAAACACATACCCGAAAGACGAATGATCTATTATTTCCTCTCCAGAATAAACATCAATGGACCCACTGAAGAATCGATTGTCCCGAAATTCGTCCTTTCCAGCAGGATGCCGTCTATTTGACCATGTTCTATTTTTCAGAACGAACTTGAGTGTTCAATCAGACGAAGATTTGAATGAATCCAGAGGTGCCAGTACGTAGCTCTCTCCTTTTGGGCAGGTTCCGGTTGGGAAAAATCTCAAAAAATGCAATGCATTTCAAGAAATACGGTAATGCGTTTGGAGAAAGCAGAAATGTCAGGAAACACCCATAATCAAAGAGACTCCCTATTGTTGCCCAGTAAGGAAATTTTTATCCCCAGGAAAAATCTAGAGCTCACCTATAATGTAGTGCACGAATTCTGCGTTTAATGCGAGTGCATCGAGGGGTAGATACAATCATTCAGTCATCAGTGTCGTCATCTTCAGCACATTGAAAGCTGTTACATACTGTTGACAGGTAAGTTAAGATGTCGTTATGTTTTTCCCAAGCTGCCAGATGGGTGGTCAAGTTTTGCATTTGCTCCATTCTTGCCTTATTTTGCGTACCCCTATTTACACTGGCAATCATGAACGATGACTCTGTTTGGACTTCATTTAGCAAGTCTACTAAAACTTAGATATTAGGATGCTGTGAATGAGACTGCCCATTAAAATTAGTATGAAAGCTTTCTGCGAAAGCGAATGGCGTCATGATAACTAGGAGGACATGCCCAAAGTGGAGGAGAGAGAGTCGAGTCTTCCACAATATACGTTGTGTGCACATGGTAGTCAAGTGAAGTCCCTAGAATTGTATTCTTCATTGTCAGGAGTGTCTGTCCTCAAGCTTCTTACTGTCGCTGTGAATTGTATATCCTCCCTTTTTCTGTTTTCTTCGTACTGATCATGAGGAGTACATCCGATCATTCACTCCTTTCCTGTGTTCCTAAACTCACATGGAGTTCACTTTGGGGTTTTGTTTGCTGTTTTCATATTTTGCATTGTGTCCCCATCACATGCTTCCACACCACTATAAAGTTCCATCTTCCTTTAGTCGAGCAATGGGACAACTCGCCATTCAGAGCAAGGTCAGGAGTACCCAAGCCTTGAGGGATAACTTACGTTCTAGTTACCCCTTTTTCTCAAAAACACTATGGTAACCCCTGCCATTCGTTCTAGATAACGGCCCTTAGCCTAACACATCTGTTGGGTTGTCAGAATAGAGGCAGATCATTACCTGGATGGTGTGGTTTCCAATTTGACTGTTTGACGATGCCTGGAAACAAGTAAACCTTCATGTTTGAAAGCCCTCCTTCTTGAAATTACCACAAGTCATGTTTCATTATTAACTTGAAACTCCAGCCGCACTTTGATTTGAAAATGATAATCATTCCATGAGAAAGTGTCTACTGTTATACTAATCCCCTCACGAAATTTGTCTAGAAAATTATGCATTGCCCGGATATGTGCGTGTAACCTAAAGCTAAAAGTTCTATGGTAAAAAAAGGCTTGATTTGATTAGAAATTATTGCTCTGATTGCTTTATGGGACTAGGTTGTGAAACGTGCATAAAACACGAAAGCAAAAAGGTTTGCATAACACAAATTATATTTTAAAATATGAAAATTTCAAAATCTTAAGCAAATTTCATGTTAGTTTTAATAGTTGATCTTTCAATGAATTGATTGAATCTATCTGTGTTGCTGTAAGTTCTTCCGTTCGCTCTAACTATCAGCAGAGTTTCGAATACCCTGACTCCCTTGCGTTCTACCATTGATACAAGTGCAGAGAATTTTCTTGGTATGGTGATCTGGATTCCGTTCTGAAGCAACAGTGTGCTGCTCCATTTCCTCCTTGGGTTCGATTCCCAATGGTGAGAGATTTTCCTTCCCTGGTTTTTGCCACATTCAACACTTGTGTCCATCCGAAGAAAGATTGGTGCCTGCATTGAAGTAGTTATATTTAGATGAGACGCCCATTATCCATTGCCCAGTGATCTGCGTACAAGGGCTACCGAAAAAATAAACCTTCAAATAACAATTAGCTGTGTTTTCTTTTAGATTTGCAGATATTATCATTTCTTCTCAGCTATAGGTAATACTGTTTATAAATTCCATAATGGATACAATGCAGTTTGTGATTTAAAATAAATGAATGATAGCATTATACCTTGCAAAATTTTAATAACAGTTGTAAAGCGGTTGTTGGATTAAAATTATGTTCATTTCACCTAGAATGCAGTAAGTCTCAACCCGAGATCCCCATTAAAGATGAGGTTTCCCTGACGCAGCAGCAGAGCGTGATTTCTGCATGTACCTACACAGTCGCCAGCCGCGCCCTGCTGTGGAAGTGTTGTCTTGGTGGCCAGCAAGAGATTCCCCAGCGATGACCCACACCACTTGTTTTTTGTGAATTACAGAATTGAGCTACTCAGAGGCTGGGGAACTTGTGAATCACATTTTTCTGTCTGCATTTTGTCAGCATTGTTGATAGCATTTTTCATTGTTAGTCAATTCCTTGTGGATGGTATCATTTTTCTAAATTAATTTGCTACGAAAATCTGTGTGACAATGTCCTCCCAGTGCTCTGAGTCATTTTCTCTCTCTCCATTCAAATTCAAGCTACAAAGAGAGTGGAAAGAAGATTGATGGTTGGACGAAATCCCGCTAGAATGCGCTCGAAACCGTCATCACCCTCTTCGCTGGAGAATCTCCTGCTGGCTGCCAGCCGCGCCACGCCTCTTGAGAGACAACACTTCCACAGGCTGTCGTCTGTGTAGGTACATGCAGAAATCGCGCGCCGGAGCCACCGGCTGCAGACGTGTCAGGGAAACCACACCTTTAGGAACTAATGTATGTGTTATGTGTGTCCTAGGTAATTTTGCCTACTGTCGAAAAGGTTTGAGTGAATCGTCTTCATAGAGAGTTACTGTATTGCAACTTACAGGAAATTTCACCTTAGTAGTTCGAACTCTGTTAGAGTATAAAATATTTTCGGGTCTTAACATATATTGAAACTGATTCGGAACTGCTCTCTTGTCTTTTCACTGATTTGTCTTGATTCTTTCTAATGTATCCAGTGAATCTAACCCAGGTTCAACACCATGTTCACGCTGTTTTGGGCCGAGAGCTAATGCATGGATATTGACCATTCCAGTGCACATTTGTTCCGACCCCATTCTTCGTGAACTATTGGTTGTGCCACATTTCATTAGATTGATATAATGTAAACTGAATATTGAGGAGCGTTATGAGTGTATGTATCATAATATTCTCGACAATTGTAATGATTATTTTTGTTGAATTAGATTTTTATTAGATTGAATAGCATTTATTTGCGTCCTTGGTGAGAGGAAACGCAAAAATAAGCCTTTAATTTGGCCATCAACTTGTTAACCCGCTAATTATTTTGGTATCTGATTGTAATTCTCTTGAATTCTTAAGTTTACTTCAAGAGTGGTCTAAGTCAATACATTGATGTATTCAATGCTGCCGTTGTTCAGTCCCCTTCTTGTACTATATAAGATGGGAAGATCATAATGTGTCCGCAAAGTATATCAAGCTGTCTTGAGTCTGAACTGTCAAGTACCTAGTCAATGGAAACAAACATTGCAGCTGTATGAATAAACGTTCTTAGCTTGAACTCAACTGTTTTTGTCTGATAAATGAATGGGTTACAATTGTTAATAAATTATTTTGTTTCCGAATTAAACAACTTTTTATCAGCCTACTTTCAGCAATAGTTAATCCTTCTCGCAATGTTTACCATCGTTCCCTCATCCTCCATACCTCGTTTCTCTTTGCTTTCATAGAAATCTACTATGCAGTGAAACCTCCAGATAAGTAACCTTCTGCGTTAGAAGAGTGAATTCTTTAGCAAAATGAAGCAAGCAACCATTCCAGGCCAAGTTTTCCGTCCACTGTCATCCAAAACAATTTTCTTCGTTGGAAGGTGTTTCGTAATGGGACACTTTCGGGAAAATGAAATGTTGTTCATACACATTATTCTTCACGTACGTAAGCAATCAAACAAGGAATTCCATTTGTGATATTCTTCCCATACCGCTACAATTCTACCTTCAGGTTATATTTGGTATTTTTAAAATTGAAGCTAGTGCAGAGGTTAATACAGTTTTGTCCTTTAGAACTAACGGTACATCCCTCCTCATAGCCCTTGCGATGCTTCAAATTGTGGAATTTGTACTCATGCTGGGAGGTTTCACTGTATCTAATGTTTCTGTTGAGTTTTCGTTTCAATTATATTTCGCTCTTCTTTTCGTTTTTCATCGTCAATACGTATTGAAGACCATTGAATACTAATATATTGTGATTTTCACTAACCTTTGCTCCTATGAAGTGTAAATAAACTTCAGTTCTTTTAAACATTGCATGGAGGAAGACGGGAAGTTTTCAATATGTTTAACAATTTGTAATGAAAAAGAGTTCAACAGTTTTTTATTAGATAAATGGGTGTAACCAAATTTTACTGAACTGTGAAACCCCTTGCTAATGAAGAAACTTAAGTTAATGAAGGATGTTTTTCTTGCAAATAATGGACAGAAATTTCGGAAATCAGGTAAAAATTAATCAGAATAACAGCAATATGATATATTTGAGAAGAAACGCAGTAAATGTCGCAGGTGTAAGGTCTAAAGAAATAAGAAGCTGTGTGATACGATCTTGCACTATAGACAATGAAAGGAGAGTAATTCAAGCCAATATACTCAAACCAGTTCTACCTTCATAATATTGACTTTTGTTTGAGTATGTTTTCTCCTCTTCGTTTTGTCACTATCTAGATTGCTTCGATATCCGTTTCGTCTTGTCTGAACTTGAAATGGCAAATCACACTCTCTTCATCTGTGACTATGTAAGCTGTGTTTGACCTTATTGTTGAGTTATTGATTGTTACTGATTATGACCTGAGTATAAAAAACGTTTTCATTAACTTTTGTTTTCTTCATTTTAATAATATATAAATCTAATTTTTCCTCTGTAACCTGTTCATCTTATCAATACCATGAAGTTCATTCTATACAGTTGAGTATTCTCACCATCTCTGCCACACCTGGAAGCTTCAGGAACGTCCATTGTCTTCCTCCATGTTTCGCTGCTTCATCCAATGATGGCGTTACGTTTAAATTATATTGCAAATCCTGTTCTTCCTGTCATAGGCTGCCCTGATAAGGTTAAAAAGGATCACTGCTACACACAAGAAGCTGGCGTCCGGTGCAGCAGTTGTGGCAAAGCCTACCGTCACAAATTCCACCTTCAGCGCCATATGGACCACGAATGCGGGAAAGAGCCAAAGCTACAATGCCCATTTTGCCCTTACAAATCTATCAAATCCACAACTCTATCGAGACATGTAAAACTAAAGCATTAGCGTTATAATTAAATTCCTCAATGAGAGAGAAATCCATTTTCATCTTCAAACGTGTTACTTTTGATTAGCCAACTGAGTATACCTGTTCAAGATTTCTTGTAGAAATGCTTAGAAAGCCCAAATAAATCATGCGTTTATGTTTTTACATAACTGGAGATCTTTCTCTCTTTAAAAACCGAAAACATATAAATCCCAAGAAAATTTGACGTGAATTTCATATTTAAACCAAATTTCCAGCACTTACATCAACGTATTCTTGACAAGAACGAGAGGGTACAGAATTAAAGGTCTCATGCTTTTATGAAGTTCTGAAAATGTCTTGACAAAGTTCGTAGTAGTAAGTATTTATATTATGTCATATACTCGTAGTTTGGGTCAATATCAACTTGGCGCGTGCTTCAGCCCGTTTGGCACTTACTTCTTCTAGATGGTATAATTCTTATTAGTTTAAAACAATTAAGGATGCCCCATCTTTTCCCTTTGGTATCTTCTGGTTTAAAAAACTTGTATAATGCTGAATCGGTAACTTGCATCTTGACAGATCTACCTCGTCAAGGTTGGGCATGTACTGTAAACTTTGTATTTAGGTTCCCTGTTTGTTGAATGTGTTTGTCATCTGACATATTAAGTAGGTACCTCACCTATCAACCATTATGTGCCTTTTTGATTCTTTATTCCTCATTCTCGCTCGTAACCTACTTGTGATATGTCATACGCTTAATGTATACAAGAGTGAGGGTTATTGCCCAATCTTAAAATAAGTTTATCCTAAACCAAACGTTTACCTCTCTTGAAGCTCCGAGATTATCTTATTGTGTTCAATTTTAGTCATTTCTCTATTTCTTTCAAACTATTGCTGTACCATACGTGGAGACTCATTCGGTGTCAAACTTCATGCTAGAAATTATTTATGTTCTTCATATTAAAGATAGAAGTTCCTAAATTGTGCATTATCATTCTCTCCTGATTGCCAAAATGTGATCATTTTTAGCTTTCATGGTAATTAGATAATAATTGGGGCTAGCATATATCCTCTGGCATTTATTTGAAGTAATAATTGGCAATTTGACGTACCAATGAAGAGATTGCTAATAATTAAAAGCTAGCTGTTAACCATAATTTATCATTTAAGCAGAAATTTTGAGCACACCATTACCTTTTTTAGTTTTCCCGTCCTAAAAAACTTGGCATTTCCTCTTTTCTATTATTCTCATTAATCCTCTTTTGTTTATTTTTTTTTTTCATATCACTATTCTGTTCGACGTCTGATGCGCAAGACAAGAAGAACATCGTTATGCAGTCTTCTATTATCCATTCACATTCGTCAGGTAAGGTTTTTTCCCTAAATTGATACTTAAGTGTTTTTTCAACAATGTTAAACACTTTATCTTCCACGTACCCATTCATTTTCGATTATTTTGTTTTTCAGGTTTCTAATGAACCTGAATTGGGAAATGTACCTGGGAACTGTATCGGGATATTGTTACACCTTCATACCACAATACATGTCGTTAAAAGTTAACTTCTGTTGTACATCTTTTTCAATACCTTATTGTAAGATGAAAAATGTTCTACAGGAGGAAGGATGATCAGGATCGGGGAATTTCATATGATGGAAACTCGTCAAAATCTGGTGCGAATGTTCTCACTGCTTAAAGGGGATGCCTTTCCGCAACCTCAAGCCACATATTGAGAGTCCAGTGCTACAAGATGCGTGGAGCCAGAGTATTTTTGCCTCTTACTGAGACACTGCTCATTAAGCAGGGTATTCCTAGTAACGGAGTTTTTATGTTGTGTTGAATGGAGTACTCAGGCGCGGGACACATCTTGAGAGATTAACACACCACACAGCGTGTTGATGTTTTTGTGTGAGCCTGTTGAAAGCCAATGTCACTGTGAATGTTTACAGTTGCTTGTTGACAGCAAAGTGAGACCTACCTGATTTCTTATATGGTCAGCATCGAGCGTAATGACGCCTCCTGAGGCACAGTAGCGTTTTATGCTGCCAGAAGATGCCAGCGGGCTGTCTTCTGCTTCCTTGGAAAACGGTTGTCCATTGAAAAAGCCGTCGTACATGATTCGATTGACGAGATCGCTAGGAAAACCAAGCTTCAGGGACCCATGCAGGCCAAAATGTCAAGCATAGAACATTAGCATCAGTGGAACAGCGAATGTCTCAATCTAAGACAGATGCTAGAAGCCTCGCACTGTTGATACCTCTTTATACTCTCCTAAAGTCCCAAGGAGAAGAGTTACATTGCATACATATTACAAATGTGTCTTCGTATGTTATTGTTAAATTGCATACAAAAATTCCTGTTGGTAGCGATGGAGTAGTTCCAGCACGTTTTTGAGGTGGATTTATCTCTTGTTGACCCTTTGGGTACAGCGACGTGGAAGTGGTCCACTCATTTACCTTTTATTGCATAATAAGGCCAACAAGTTATGGGGAATACTAATAATAGTTTAAAAATATTTTATCCTGATGGTTCTTCCAGCCTGCAGATTTCCTAATCTTGCCAGTAGCTTGTGAAGTCTGTCCAATTTCTTGTTCCTGCATGTAATGTTTTCTGATTTTTCCCCTTTTATTTCCTTCTTCTATTTTTCTGGTGGTTAATTTTTTGTCGCTCAACTGTGAAGAGTATTTCTCGGAACTAATTGTATTGTTTTTATATAAAACAGGTAATCTGAAGATGGAACTTTACCAGATGAAACAATATCGCAACAACCTGAACAAACGACTGAAGAAACAGATGAACGCCCGTGGCCTCTACGAATGCGAGATCTGTATGAAGGTGTTCTCCAGAGCTCAATCCCTTCTCCGTCACTACACCCAAGAATGTGAAGCCTTCGTCAAAGACCGCCAACAGAACTGCCCGTTCTGCCCGTTCCGGTGTGAGTACAAGAGGACATTCGTAGAACATTTAATAGCTCACCATCAAAAAGTGCTCACAATGTTCCACAAATAATTCATTGAAGGCCAATGTCTTTTCCCCAGAACCTTCCTATATCAAAGACAGTCCTCATGTACTAATCGCTCCAGTTTTTAAGGTTAATACATTTTTAGTAGGTTTCGTCCTACCTTTATTTGTAAATAGCAATTGTTGAATTTCTCCATTGTGCAGTTTCCATTTTTGTAGCCTTCAATCAACAAACGTTTTGCTTTCTTGGTGTTGTCTGTATTTCTTAAACATTTCAATTTTTCTTGATTTAAATATTGTCTTTTTTTAAAAAAACAATCGTCTCCATGAAATAGGTAAAAATCTGTTTTTGTCACTCAAACCTGCCTGATTCACTTACCTTTGTTGTTGAATCGTCACATACTACATGCCTATAGAACTAATCCTTGGGGGTATTTTGACTGCAAGAGTAATAAATTACACTTGATTCAATGGATTAATGAGTTGAATTTTGTAATGTCCGAGTGTAACTTCCAATGCAGAGCTTTCACAGTATATGCAACGTTGCTTGATACTATCCAAGTTATCAAATGAGTTTTTTCTTTTGAGTTAAAGGTACCTCGGATGGGCTTGGTGTTCCCCATCGTACATCTAAATTTTTTTTAATGTTCTAATATATTTTATTTGAATCGTCATATAATTAGTCAACTTTGTGAGGTAATGGAATGGTATAGTTGCCCCTTCCATTGAGCAGAATGCGTCTCATTCATCACCCATGGCGACGGATTCTAACATCGGGAAGGGCCAACTAACCATATCCATCACACTCCATCCACTTATCCAGGTGTTCACATTTTTTTTTTTATTTGCGTGCATATCAGGCTATTAAATCTAGTCCCGCATTACAAACTTTCGCCCCTTTCGACATTAACATCCTTTAGTACCTATCAATTGTCCTTGGTCAGTGTATTTACTCTCATACATGCACATCCTTAATTTATTTTGGTGATGAAGCACAACGTTATTGATTGTAATTAAAGGCACCTGTGAGCTCGGACTTCGTTTTACCAAATCGTGTAATGTCAAGGAATTTTTGTTCGCCGAGTTTTAATTGTGATGGCAAAATTGAATTTGAGCGAAAACAGTAATTGCCCTTTATCTGTACATAGGTAAATATGTGTTATCTAAATGCTCGCATTAACAATTATGTTTTGTGTGGAATTGGAGTCATCTTTAAGAATAAAATGTGCATATTTTACGGTGGTTTCCTACAACAAATTTTGGTTCGACTCTTGACGATCCTAAGGAGATACTACCCTTGTGAATACAAGATAACTAAAGTAATTTACGTAATTACTTATACATTAAACGAATTAGAACTAAAATTGCCCATTCCAAACCCAAAAATTTAATTTTCATGCATACAAAATAATGTCATGGAAAATAAATGTCTATCGTAAATGTAGGGAAGTTGTAAAAATATGTTAGAGTTTGAACGAATAAATTATTTGAAATATCTAGTTGGTTGATTATGTTATTATTAACCTTCCTCATGAGTTACCCGAACAAATGTTCAATGTGATGTAAGTTTGACGCCCTAGCAGTATCAAAGGTTTCGCCATACGATTAAAAATGTTCGTTTTATAAAGTAAGGTACTTCGAATATGCTGTGAACAAAACAGGTGAAATATAATAATTATATTTCTTTCGATTGTAGCTGTTCGTATTTCCCATTTATACAGGGTGTCCCAGGAGTTATGCACAATCCGACTCCTACGTGTTCTACAACTCGTTTCCGAACAAAAATGCCTCATAGCAATTTTTTGCCAGAGACCTCGTTTCCGAGTTATTCGCGATTTAAGATGGTTTTCGTGTTTTCGATCTTATGTCATTAAAACTGTCATAAGTCCCTCAATTTTGGAAATACCTCAAATTTGATGACACCGTTGGAAAGAGCGTTAAATTTTCTATCTGTTTGATGCCAGAAAACATTTTTTTAAATAGCATTTAAGATGTGCGATTGCTGGGCGAAATGGCAGTTTTGTCAAAATCTTGAAATCACCTGTTTTTCATCTCGCCTAGAAACCCCATTACTGCTTGACGCAGAACTGTGCAGGCCGGGTAAAACGTGCGCCAAAATGTCAGCTTTCCGACGGTATAGTCGTTTTGGTTTTTGAAAATATTTTTAGTTAAGGAAATGGTGTTCAACTGCAGAAAAACGTGTGTTTTCTGTTATACTTGAGGGTTTTCCTACAGTCTCGTACGACTAATAATTTATGCGAGGACTATTACTCCCTTTGCTGAATGCTGTTTATTTGAATCTCCCCCTTGTTATCAGGAATTGCAGAAATTATGTTGATGCCTGTTAGGAGTGCCTACTTTTTTTTCTCTTCCAGTTGTTTTGAAATATACCTACGTATATACTGCTTTTATTTTTACTAGTATCTGTATTAGTGCTTGTAGAATGTAGATTCATTGAACTCTTGTAACGATTATGACCTATACAAATAAACGATTCATCTATCTATCATTGGGAGATTCGTAACAGAAGTTTAGATGAATTGGGGAGGACTCGCCCACGATAAGTTCAACTGAACTATTTCCATTCCCACTACCTAGGAAGCTTTTTGGGAAATATTCGCTAGGAAACCACAAGGCAATCAACCAAGTGGTCTTCGACAATTTTCGGTGCAGCATTAGACTCGCAGTGCTCTCGAAAAAAGAGTAGAAAGACTGGTCGTTCCTCATACTGAAGGTTATGGTATGTAGACAATTTACTAGACTGAATGTATTTTTTTCTAAAAAAAAAGAAAGGTTTTATTTATTACTTTTTTCAGAGTTTTAAAAACATCACAGTAGTTTAAAATTGTAAATTTTGTGACCAATTTTACAAATGTAGTTCGTTATTGGGATAGTGAGATCGAGGTTATCATTAAGACTCGCATCGAAAATCTTGTTCAGCTCAGGTATCATCGACTCCATTTCAGTTTTCTTGTTCCCTAGAGCCCAGACGATGCTCATGTGAAAAGAGGCTTCCTGCAAATAAATCAAATTCCTATTGTTAGTACGATTAGGCATAAAGACGAAATGGTAAACATTTAAGATTGGCTGTATAACTCCACTTTTATTTGCTAAACTTGGTTCAGCAAATAAAATACATCAAATAGGTACACGTTTCAAATTTAATACCGCTAATACATATATTGTTAATTGGAACTGGTAAATGAGTCGAACACCAAAACTGAAGTACTACTAAACTTTCTTGCATCCTGCAGTACAAATACCATTCCAGTCTCAGATCTGGTTTACGATTGTACGGTGTGAAGCAACAGAAAAACAATGACGAACATGGAATTAGACTTCAGTACACTCCACTTTTAGATGGTTTACTTCTTGACTGAATAATATTATAACCACCAAGTGTGGCTTGAAGAACTTCTGGAGATGCGTAAGTACCTTTTGATTGAGAACAGGCTCTGCCAAGCAAACCCCCCCCCCCCCACCTACGGTTTTTTGTGGATTACAACTGACTGTTTTATAGGTATTTTATGCTTCAATCCGTCCGAAGAACCATGAAAAATGCATGCCCGTAAATAATTAATATTTTATCCAGGTTTTCTGTTGTAACTCACGTCAAAATGACGTTGTGGTTTAACGGTCCTTCGGCTTTGGCCGTAACTACATTTTGTGCAATAAATATTGCCGAATCTACAAAACTCGGTACCGTAAATTAGCTCAGGATTAGGAAAACATAGAGCATAACAAATTGTAGACACGGCTGTACTTGACCTGATGACACAATTCAAAAGTTAAGTATCTACGAATTTACAATTTTGCTACTTTCCTAGTATAAGCCTGAGGGAAGTTATTTCAAATAGTTTCATTATTTTACATTATTTATAAAAATTAATAGAAACGAAGGGACCAACAGCTTTCAGGGAGAACGCTTCTCCTTCAGTTTTCTCGGTTTCATGTGGTTTATAGACACGGCGATTTTGCTTAGCAGGGCAGAGGGAAGTTAGATAAGACTTGGCTTTAGGACTTTTGATGATTAGGGCCATTGGAAACACGTGTTACCGACCAATTATCATGATTTCAATATAAACAATTCTCGCAACATAATAACAACTCAAGTGTGCCAGTGCAAAATATCTTCTCTGTTCGAAGTTACACAGCAATGTGGATAAAGATTCGTGCTATGGGGTTTTCGGCATCAGGCTACAGAAACAAATGAGGATTTTTCCTGAAGATTTGGTGTCGTTAAGTCGAGGATGAGTCATTAGTTATGGAGATTGCCAGAAAATGGCCTCTCATATTCCAATAGGTACTAAGCATTTTCTGCAAAGGGAAATTTCGAGCACTTTATTCAATTCTACCGGAGGAAACATGAAAGCTGTTCAAGAAGGTGCAATATGAAGGGTATTGGATGAGTGGAAATGGCAAAAGCAGCGGTGAAAAGACACGTTACGTGAATTCAGTATCTTTCTGTAAGTTTTTTGCCCGAACCATTTAGAGGTTTGAGCTGAAAATTTGCAATCTAAGATCTTCAAGGGCACAGAACCACATTCTTAAAATAAAAATTAATTACAAGAAATTGAAATAAACATGTTATTTTGAAAACTTACGTATGTAAACGATTTAGTGGTGCTTTTTGTTATTCAAAAACCTCAATTTCGCAGTGATAATATTTAATGTATAGAATAGTAATTTTGAGTTGACACAACCGCATTTCAATGAAGGATCAGCCCGTAGAAAACTAATAAATATAAGTCTTAAGTCACTTTTGTGAAACAACCTTCACAAATTGTAAATACGGACAGAATAAGTCACTCACATCATAAAAAGGATGAAGTTTGTATTCGCCCAATACTTTGTCAAGCAGCTGCACAGTTTTGTTGATTTCCATCTTTCCAAAGCCGACTGTGAGAGCAAGGAAAGTTCTAGAACTGTCCTCATTGCAGTAAACCTTTAGCCCATCAAACTGGAGATCAAACCTAAACACATTGAAATGTAGGACTATAGTAACACGTTGAAATACAGTTGTATATGTGTCAAGATGAAAAAGACGTTTCGCTACATACAACTTTTTTTTACATAACATTCTTAAACTGTTAGTAAGATTCACACAAACTCTACTGATATCTGTTGAAGGAATTGAATCAAGAGTAGGTACCGTACAGGTTGGTATCACTAATAAATTCAGCGATTTTTAGAAATCCTTTAAAAGTTTTTTTAAAATAAATAAATGAGAATGGATTTTTGTGATGACAATGTGAGGGTTGGGATATGTACAGGGGCGACAAGTTATCTCCACCCTCAACCAATAAATAGAAAAAAAATTACGTTCCAAAATCACTCAATCCTCATTTGAAGAGTAAGTCGGCCAGTGACTTAAGAATGGATTACACCAGGTGAATGAGAGTTTGGAGGGGTGCACCTGAATAATCAGATACACATGGTCCAAGGTCGACCTTACTAAAGGCAGGATTTCAGAGGACTTTCAGTTTGAATTGAGGCCAATCAAAATGCAAAACAAGGAGCACACTTACTTCTAGGCTCACTGTTAACCTCCCGTTAGTGGCACGTATGTAAGGCACACATGTTGCCCTCTAATTGATGGTCAACCTTAGCCTAAGGGTTGGTTTGGTTGGTGGCCTTTGTCCGTTCTCTCTCACTTCGAGGTGGAACATCAACTGGTGGACGTTATATTGAAAAAGTGTGGGCTCCTTAACTCAAAATGACTGTTTCAATTACGTCATGGATATGATTTCAACGTTACCATCGATAGCAGCTGGACGTTTTCAGAACTCGTTAATTTCGTGATTTTGATATCTATTTGTCCAAAGTTGAATCCCATTTGTCGAAAAATTTTAATTTCTATCTATCTATCTTAATTCTATTCTATTCTATATTTTAGTTCATCCGCCAGTAGTGGAAATCCATTCGTCGAAAGTTGAAATCTATTTGTAGAAGATTTAAATTTATCTTCAATTTAATTTTTAATTTTTCAAAGGACAAAGCCGTTTACTTTAAAAGGAATGGTTAAAACGAGGGTTTTCCAGTTATGCGAGCAAAAATGTTTAAGGAGTCGAGTACGAGTATCATACTGACAACAAAGTGTGCTAAGATAGAGGTGCCACTAACAGGAGGTTAAGGGTGTTTCTTATCGTGTTTTGCTGACCCCTTGGTCCTATCTCTGCAATAAAGATGTACAACACATACATACAAAATAAATAAGCAGACAATGAGTTTCACCTTGAAAATGACTGAAGCGAACCTCTGACAGAGGACACAAAACTGTCAATCCAATGGTACAGTAGAACGAAGGTACGGGTCAGGCTCACATGTGGCTCCTGAATCTTCTTGAGCACCACAGTCGGCTTGCAGTGATCTATTATGTTTTCACATAGAAGATCAAAAGGGACATCTCTTTGGTCTGTAACAACATTTTTCAAATGGAATTAGGGTGCTGGGCAAAGATATTACGCACTGAAAGTAAGAAATTGAGTTACAAAGTTGCTAAACTGTTGATAATTCCTTTCCACGATACCCCTTATTCCAACAAGAGGATGATAATGGCTTCAAAGAATTATCCTATGACCATAGCCTGAAGCATGGCAAACTTAATCGAGTCCATGTTAGTTTCTTCAAGGAAATGGACCTATCAGCAGCGTTCCGCCACAACATACGTCCAAATTATGTTTATCCGCATAATACTGCTATGGGAAAAAACGAATTTGAATTGCAAATCCAGTAAAAAAGCACATGATCACGGAAAAAAATTTGCCGTTGTTTTAGTCTTCACTCAAAATAATTTTATTGTAATATTTAGTGCTGACTGAGTATTTCTACTAACTTCTACATGGCCGATTTTCTTAGCCTTATTTCCTGTATCATCTACTATTGGTGAGCTCTATTTGGACACACTTTTATAAAATATGGGGTTCTGATACTAAAACTCATGACATCAAAATTCAGGCCATTCAGTATCAAGATCGCTATCTCGTTAGTACCCTGGATCATCAAGAAAATCACAGTTCACACTAACTTCAATTTCCTTCATCTGCCCAATGTCACTTACCAGATACAGATCAAAATACCTCAAACCCAGAGCTACGGTAGGTGTTTCCATTCTCAAAAGACCCCATTCTGAAAAGTTATTGGTGTTGTACGTGCCACATGTTATTAAGATACAAGCTCTAATCTTAACAAGTGTCTCGAGCCATTCGGCGACGAGACATTATGGTTTCATGAAACGTCCGGCGACCATCTTGGTGAAGACAAAGTCATGTTAGTCCTGCTATTAACGTCTAGTTAATAGATCGATTCGGAGAACTAGCAGTGACAGTTTCCTTCTTACTATCATTATGTTTTACTAACTCATAAAAGTCTCAAGTGTTTGAGGATTTTGGTTTGAGCGGCAAATCATCAGTGGTAAATCACCAACCAATGTTGATTGAACTCGATCGAATCGAAAGATAATACAATCGATATGCGAACCATGCATATAGTAAGAATTGTTTACCATTCAGGTTTGTATATTTTTTGCGATTTCTGTTGTCAGTGATTTCAAGTCAAAAAATCAATAGCAATCAATAGCATTGTTCAATATAACTTGGAAGTAATCGTAATTAGCGGAAAATTGGGTACTGAAGTAACAAGTAATACACAAAAACAGAATTAGTTGGGATAAAGAATGTTCTTTATGTGTATATCGAAAGAAAGATTAAATAATTCCCTTAATTTATAGGATACAAGGCTAAGCTGCTAAAATAGCACAATGTGCCTTCTCTTTCTTTAAATTTACTCAAAAAGGAACCTATTCATCTACAAATAAATATGATTATGTTCATTTTATCTCGGTAGGTAGGATTGTAGGACGCACATTGTACTAATTCGAAGGTGATGTTTTCGCATTATAATTTTCAATAATGAATCTTTCCGATCGACCATTTCTTATAACCGGATCAGGCAACTCATTTCTCCTCAGCTGGGTAAAAACAAGAATTTTCACTTGACTTATGTTTGTTGGGGATGAACAGCATTTCATGTACATACATCTACTATACATATGCAACCGTTAGGTTAAAAATGTCTAGGCTATCCCACAGGAGGACATTCATATATTGCGATATAACTAAACTTTGAGAAGCTAAATCCCAGACTCTGAATGGAATGAAACCAACGTTTTGAATTGTTAAGTAATGGTATAGTATTTAAAAAGTAATGAAGGAAAAACTAACAAGGTATGTAGACAATGGAGTTCCAGTTGCCCCTTTGATGTGGGTACCTGCGAGATCTTCCATCATGCTGCTCTGGATCGTCTATCACCTCGTCTTCAAACGGAGGGGGGAAATTTTCCTTGAGGGAGTCTGGCAAGGGTAACCTGATACGCAAACAAGAGAAAAATTGTTAGAATCACAAGAACTAACGTCCCACAACACACAAGTCTATTGTTTGTGAGCTATCACTTTGGTAACTGGATTTGAGAGTAAGGATAACAAACGTCTATTCCTCGTCATGATTTTAATCCCCCGAGAGATCCAGGGATCAAATTCCTAACCATATTAGCACTCATGGTAAGGTTGTCTCACCAATCCCTTGCTTTGTTCCCAAGTCCACAAATCTTGACGTGATAACACCAACGCACCTACAATTTTCAATAATACTAGCTCCCTACTGCATTACTAAATTAAAATGAATGTGTGCCTACTGAGTTTAGGTTTACGTGTACTTTCAATGAAAACTCTAATTCTCAAACGTTTCAATTCATTAATAAATTCTGACAACCAAAGTATTTGGGTACCTTAGTACCCAAGTAACTCTCCGAGTTTCCAACTTCTCGTACAATGTTGTTTCAAACAATGGAGTACTTTCCTATTGAAGGCATACATCCATAATCTGAAATAAACGGAAAAGTTTGATCTGTAGTACATAAAACTCCCATTATTTTTCCATCACTAACCCACCAACAGATGTGGGGGGGTTCAACTATATCAAAGAGGTTACACCACCATTTTTGCCGTGTAGTATTTTTAAAGGTATTTTGAAACTATTCACTATTGTTAATCATCTCACTACCTTCTTACGTAGTCTTAGAATTTAGAAGATGACATTAGTTAGTCACACTAAGTTCTGGAAACACCTTTCCTCATTCTACACATTCATTTTAATTCAAAAACGTACCTATACATTTTTTGTTATCATAAATGTATATTATTTTGTTATTTATGAACATAAACTAAATTCAACTTATGAGTTCAGTGGGTCCCATAATAGTGACGAAAGATAACATTTATAGCCACCACGCCCTTATGAAGTTGCTCCCAAGTGATCATGCATCATGCTTACCTGCTCTTGGATATTAAACAACCATATTAGTTCGTAATTTTAAATGTTGAAAAACCAATTAATTTGTCTAATTTTATCTATTTTCTACGGTAAAGCCCAAGAAGATCCAAAGATCAGTCCATTTAAAAATAATCTTCAATTGACTAGACATGATCGAGAAAACGTTCAGGTTTAACAATCAACATAATACTGACTTGACTTCATACAGAAGACCCTTAAAATGAAAGATTTCCTTTGATTTCTAATTTTAACCTTAACCCTGTGTGATCAAACATTACATTCATGTAAATATACAGGTACTTCTTCAATCTTACTAGGGTGACCTGCCCAGTCTGTGGACGATTAAGATGTAGGCAAGTGAAGTTTCAACTTACAACTAATAGTACACAGTCCCTATTCAATTTTCTCAACTTTTTGTTTTTCTAGTGCCTTCTGGTATAAATCAGGTTTTAAAACTACCTTCATTTAACTATATTTGTAGCTCATACAAATTGATTTCTAAACGAATGTGAAAAAAGTGCCATTTGCCAGTGTGTGGACGAAGAATTTCCTGGCTGTGGACAGATGGTATCCAGTGTGTGGACGCTCAAATTGTTTGACAGAGAATTCTGGTTTTTCATGGTTCTATCAATTTTTCACCGAATTGCAGAATTTAAGAAAGTTATCCAAAAGGGTGAACGATACTTTGATATTAAAATGATACTAAAAATGATATTAAACGATGAATGATATTAGAACTTTCAGAGTTCCACTCTTATCAACATCCTCTAGGTAACTCGGTAAGTAGGTATTATGATACCTACCTATCACATTCAGTATTAAAACACATTTTATTCAATCAGAACTTTCAGGTTCAATAAAGTAAACTAAATAACTAGTTTATAAACTAAAATTTTCATGGGCTTGAGTACTGTGGTCCAACTGGTAGGAAATTTAGGGAACGAATAAGAGAGTATAAAAAGGATTTCAGGGACAACAAAGGTGATTCTGCCTTTGTAAGTCATCCGAATGAGTCCAACTATAGCTTTAGTTTTGATCTGACAAACAGGCAATATGTAGAATTTCCTCACTTTTGCCCAAAGGGAGGTATGTTGGATGTGCTAGAAAAATTCGAAATTGTTAAGAGTGGTTAAGTCAGGAAAATGTTTAAATTATGTCATTCCTCAAAATATTTCACCATTATTGGGTTCATTTTTGCAATAAGTTTGGCTCCCCCTCTCCATAATGTTACCGTTTGTACCCCTTTCACTTTGTAAGCCTTGAGTGGCGCTGGTTGGTCCTCCCCGCCCCTTTCACTTCCCTGAGCCAATAGGATTCAATCTCTTTTCACTTGATCATATATAAGATGAGCTTTGACGATGTACGTTCATGTCATGTTAGTTACTGATGATGACCTAACCGTCGAAATCGATTTAACTGTGTAACTCTTTACTTTCGTGGAAATTATAAATAAAGCTATCTGTCTCAGCCCCGTCCAACTATGACGCAATTATTCATTATCTTTTTTTTTTTTTTTTTGTTTGTTTATAAAATGACTTATTAAAAGAGTTTTGAGCCATGAATCAATCGGAGGTTTTTAAGAGCGCTGAATCTGATAGTTGAAGCAAAAATGAGAAACCCTACTATACTAAATTTAGCAGGACAATCAATCATTCCCACCTTCCACCTCAGCAGAAAACTAAGAAAATGAAGAATAAAACGAAGTAGGTAGTGAAGCTGTAGCATCCACTTTCGAAGATGATGATCGGCATGCACCACGTTAATGAATGATAATTGTTTTTATTTAAAATTAAAAAACCCTAAAGCCAGATATCGAGGCATTGCAATGAGAGTGTGAAGGCTCAGTGCAATCTGCGACAAAGTATCTCATCAGCGTACCGAGTCTAACTTTGTAAAGGGACCAACCAACGCGTAAATAAACCACAGGATTGTCATCTACAGAGATGGCAATAACGGGTGAAAACGTTAACCACTCCCACATACTCACCCGGGCATGAAACGTCGCGCTCATCAGCTTGACTGTCTTCCTAATTCTAATGAAAATTACCTCTGCTTCTCTTCAGCATCTTCTTCATCGCTGCCGTAGCCGCTGAGGAGTTTCAGCCCGCTTGACATGTTGGATGAGACATTCCAGGCAGTAGGCTTCAGGTTGAGACTTATATCTCACACTAGTACTCGCACTTTCACGGCCACTGAAAAAACTGTAAAGCTACGGTAAAAGTATGAAGGATGACCGATAAGTGCGGACTTTTTGTGATTCTTTGTTTGGGAAAGGTTAAATCGGCGACAAGGGATGGCGGACGGAGCGTGAGGAGGGGAAAGCACCTTGGGAATGGATGGATGTGAGCATGGATTCGAAAAAAGGCCGTGTTCTTGTTCGTGTGAATCATGGAACCCATTTCCAGGAAATTTACTTTTCCATACACATGACAAATGTTCTCTAATGGAATACAGAAATAGGTACAATCAGTGATTCTAGATAGAATGTAACTCCTTGTTCTAACAAGTTGTTGCATTACATTTTGCCACTAACTCCACAGAAGCATTCTTAAGGGACATGGGTGTTTTTCAATCTTGCTGGCCAAATCCAACAAAGTGACCTTTAATAGCCAAACAATTTGCTTCTCATTCCACATCTGCCAAGCCAATCTACCATTTTGTATTATTCGACTTAAAACTAACGACGGGAATTGGCACAATGTTTGTGCCACCCAGGCAGTGATTGCAAGGGATGGCCAACATCATGAATTCTTTGACTGAGTAGTTTGATAGATTTCACTGAATTGCTCAAAAACTGAAACACTTGTAACCAATAGGGGTGGAGAAAAGAATCAAGAGTGCTCATTTTTTTTGTGCTCTCTGATTGGGTCACTTCAACTACCACAGCCAAGCATCTTTTGTCATGAGCTGTACTAGTCCAAAAATTGAATTCAGACTCATCTTCAGGGTACATTGTCTAACCAAGTATCAACCACCCTTGCCCAGTGGATCAGTGGGCAGTTACTCACTGCTTATAATTTTAAATGAGGGAAATTTATATTTTTTTAAAGCAGGATACTATGTAGATAAAAATCTATAAATTCAACATTGCGCTTTAAAAAAATGGTGTTGAGCAATTCTCATAAATTTAATTGAAATTTACCAAACAAAGTGATTGAAATCTCAAAAAATTGTAAACACAAATCAATATTGCTTACAGTGGCGGCTCCAGCCCTGAAACCACGGGGGTGCACCCATAAGAGACAACCACGAAGAAAACGTGTGACACAATGCTTTTCTCAGAAAATTCAATTTTCAACTACCAATATGCAAATCTTGTCCGCTTTCTCTGCTTCAAATCGTGAAACGATAAAACCTTGAAAAAAGAAGAAAATTATAAGCTTAACCTAAGTTTCCTCTTAATGACCTCTTATCTCGAGAATGTTTGAGTCAAGAGAGCCACAACCTGATTTTCACGCAGCCCCCCACTATAATTTTGATATCTAAAATGAATTCTGGCAAACATACCTCTACAGCTTTTGATGTATATTCGTAGAAATACAACTGCGAGAGATCATTCAATTGTTCAGTGAGGGCAGACAAGGAGAATATTCAAATCTGATCAATAATATTGGTAGACTAGTCTACAAGTGAAAATGGCAATTCATCATTAGTATAAGTATAGAATTAACGTATTCTAAAAAATGCATTGGGAAACGGAATTTCCTTAATTTGTATAAGTAACAAACGAAAAAATGTTTTTTTCGAATTTTTTCGTCAGTATTCGATTAACTCCAAATTATACAAAATTTCTTATTATGAATATTTACAATCCGAGTTCTGAGAGAATTTATCAACTTGCTAAGCTTATGGAAACACTCATTTACGTAGCATATTAAATTAAAGTACAGGTAGGAACTTGGAACTAAAAAAAAAATCAATTCGTTTGTTCTTATGTATTTATACATCACACGTGTCCCCCACTATTTTCGGGTAAACTAAAATAAGTTTAATAGAATTACAAATAAAATGGAACTGTCAATTGAATTGAATTATAATACAAAAGTTAACGAAAATTATAAAATTAGTCTTTCATCTCCCCTTCTTCATCTTCCTCTTCGACTCCACGGATGTACAGAACGTTATTACATCTGATCAAAACTTCACCCAGATTACCGGTGCAAGCTCCATCAATGTGCTCCTCGGTGTTGGCAAGCTGAAGGTTCATGTATCTGCGAATAAAGTGATTTTTAAATGACATTGGGGAATCAAAGTGCATGGATCGCACATTGTTGTTGACAATGCAAGCGCAGAGAACGTCCAATAAAATTGAAGCGTACATACTCCGAAATCAATAAGAGAAAGAGAAAAGATTTAATTTTCTGTTTGTTAGTTACGGTTTAAACCTAACACTACAAGACCAATTTTTTCCTCTCTCTCTTTTTCCCCCTACAAACCAACATCTTCACCAAGTAACATAGGCTATAAACGTGTAATAGAGATCTCCAACTGAAATGGAACAATGTAACCCAAGGTAAAAATGTTGACTTTAAAAGTCATTCTTTTGAGTGGGCAGCGAAAACTTTCGATGATACATAAAATGGTGTTCTGTATTTTTTAACTATACTAATGATCGGTCAAAAATAGTTGAAGGTATGTACCCAACTATTGCAGTTTAGGAACAATAAAAGTTTTTGTTCGAATTTCCAAGTTCGAATGCGAGTGGAATTAAGTAGGGGTGACAATGCTGTCATTGTATGGTTTGATGATTAAGGTTGATTTTTTGGTTCGAGCTTTACGCGTATAAGTTATGACGGGTATACAAATTTTCTAAGCTATAAAAATGTCAAGGTTCTAATCTACTAACAAATACTGATTTATGTATTTAGGTTAGATGACAGTTATAAATTTGAAAACTAATCTTGGAAAAAAAAGTTTGCACAAGCAACTTGAGCAAGCTGACTCCCTACAGACTTTTGGAACCCAAAACCAGGACAATTTCATAAAAATCTGTTGAAAGTTAAGTGGAGAGTGCATGTTATAAATAGCACCTACACAGAGTGTGACCATTGATTCAAATAACTAATTATTCATAGATGTTGTAAGAACGAGACAAAAATTGTCCAATGACCCTGGCATAATTCAATTAATTGGTAGGGCATTACTATTCAGGATCCAACTGTCGAGTTCATTATTAGCGGATGAAAATTGAATTGAGAGCTAAGCGAGCATCCACAAAAATTACGAAGTAGACTCAAAACTGAAAACCGTAGCGAGAAATAATAAGGCACAAAAATCACAAAAGATCATGATCACTAAACATTATTGGTGTCAGCCTGAACCAATAGCTTGGTGGCTCCGGTAAATACTTATATTACAGCCCCTAGACCATGCACTTGCAAAGTGGACTAACATTGAAATAAAAATCATATGGAAATATTGGAGTCGGTACTGGAGCAATTATTACAGTAATTCGTCAGCATCCATGGGGGTTAGGTTGAAGTGAGTTACAGCGGATAATGGAACCTTACTTGAACAGAAGGAAATTTTTTATTTTTAGACATTGTGAACTTTTGTGCACTAACTCTAATTGGCTCCACATTTACTTACTCAAACCGAGCTTTCTTGCGACTGAAGAAACTGCCAACTTTTAGCAACAAAACTGGCTCCAAATACGATGGTAACTTATGACTAGCTGATCAAAAGTCAAACATCCTTCTGACACATTGCTTGTATGTTTTATCAATGTCAAACAAGTGGTTTCTTCAATGTTTAATGATTCCGGGCAGAGACCGAAGATAACCAAAGCCTAGGATAATGAGGAATTATGGTGTTATTATTAATTTATTACCAACCGTGAGCTTCAGTAATTTATTATTCAAGTGAAAACAGTGATCTTCTCTAAACGAAGCCAGTATAGTGTGTTTCTTTCAGCTAGATTAACGTACGCACCAATGAGAGGAAACCCACCTAATTACAGCAGCATATTGGCTGATAAGAACTTTAAATACCTCGATCCCTTCACGTGAAAGCTCCACTGTCACTTTACGCCGTTTCTCCTTAGTTTAAAAGTTGGGTTTTTCAACCATACTGACGCTAATATCTACCGGTCTATTTCTCACTTGTTCTTTTTCCCTTCCTGCATAAATAGTTGTATAAATGTGTAATATACAATGTGTGCCTTTTCTAAAGCTTAGTAAAACATCATGTTTCTCCTGCAGTAACTTAATCCTATAGTAGACCATTCCCTCCACATACCAACTCGTTTAGCGACATTCACGATGATAATAATACAAAAATACCTTCCCAACTTCTTTGTACTGAATGAAAATGTCATGGATGAAGTGCTTACCCATCAACAGACACAAGGTACCCTTTGTATTCGTGTCCCCACTTCAATTTTACCATCACAGGTTTCCCTGTGAGGGCATTGAGGAAGGGCTTGGGGTTGATTGGCATAGCAGCAGTCGCCATTTTGTCTGGTTGGTATTACTTTCTGTGAACAGAAAATCAAAGAGCAATTTAGAAGTGGGAAATAATGAGTGATACAAACAACGCTTTCTAAATATATGTTTGTATTATTTTGAACCTGTATAATACACAAATGTTTCTAGCGCCTCAAATGTGTAGCTCTCTTTTTCAAGTTATTAAGATTAAAAAAAAAAAGAAGAAGAAATGTACATGTACCATTGACTTTGCACTACTTTCTGTCTTATTCAACCTACGATGCCGAACTTGTTATTGCCGCTTCCCTGGACCAGTGAATAGATGGTGACAAGATGGAAGAATATTCTAAAACGTGAGTATGACCCGAAGTTAAATTATTTCTAATTAATCCTTACTGATAGTTTGTAGTGCACCCTTATTAAGACTGCAGCGTGGCAATAAAGCCGGGAGGGTTTACTTTGATTAGCTGAATGAGCTCTGAAACCACTTTTTGGGCTTTTCAACCTACCTTACTGATTGATATAAAGCAGCCTCCTTGGTTGGTTGATTGATAACAAAGAAGAAGTAAAGTACCATTACGCACTGTTGAAGCACACACTGAGAAAAATTGAACTGGAGTCTCTTCAGTGAGGCTTGCACCAAAATTTGGAGCCACCATAATCACCTTCGCGGATTTGAGGGTAATTCTATCCTATTCATCAACGATTGTGTGGCAACTGCAACTGATTTAGCACTGATGGGAAACAATCATTTGATATCGCTCGTTAAATTAGGGTTGTTGTAATGGTGTTAGAGATTTGATTCCTCGTCACGTAACACTCTGAAACGCATTTACATATATTTTCTATTATTCAAGAATTTAATATTTAATTTCAATCTACGAATTTTGGAGTCCTTGTGGCAAGTGAAGAAGTATATTCATTACATTCCCATAAATGTTGGCTCCTATATAATGCTGGAATGTGAACACTCTCTTAACTGTTTTATCAACCACGTTATTTGGCCGTTCAACTATATTTCTCATGATGTTTTTGCGAGAAATATGGAGCAATCCTTCTGAAAGAATGTATAGCGAAAGGTTTGACAGTAGCTTGGACTTATGAATTCATACAGACAAAGAAGGGACAAATTTAGCCTTTAAAGGAAAATATATTTTGATTCTGGTCAAAGACTAATATGATTTGGCTCATTAAGATGAAGATTCCCCCAGAATTAAAATGTACATTGTGATTACAGTAATCACCGTTCCTTCACCTTATGTATCAGTTCTTCTAATCTCTGGTACATTTAAGAACAAACGGATTGTATTCTCTATAACTACTAAACCTATAATCTCTAAAACCTGTAAAGATAATAATCAGTCTGTACTTACTCTATAAATGATAATCTCTACAACATACGAAAAACCACCAAGAGTAAAATTCCGTGTATACATATTAGAGTGGCAGGATTACCTACTGTGAGTTGGTTTTCGAAGACAGCCGAACTTCAAATAATTCTACAGGAAAATAGAGGTACTCACTGGTCAGGGAAACTCACAATATTTACGCAGGAACAGAGTCAAACTTCTATTATCTTGTCGACTTCATCAACTTTACTTGATAATTCTAATAACGTCAGACCTTACTTTAGGACAATGTGATACAAAAAGAATTCGTCACAACGAATAAGAACAGAATCAGAGCAGGGAGAGCAACATTACAGGATCTCACGATACGACTGTAACATGATTACGAAGTTTGAATCACAACAACAAACTGTTAACACAACGGAAAATTTTCAAGGTTCATCGGTGATTAAATCAAAACTCAATGCTTCTTACAAGGTCTGAAATATAATTTTTCATCTCAAGTCTCAAGTTTGTGAGAATGGTGTATTAATCTAGACAACAACATTTACGACCAACGCTTAACCGGGTTTCAGCAAGCAAAACTGACATGTACGCTAACACCTTGGTGGCTTCGGAAACGTATCGGATATGTTTTATAGCCTTAACACAGAACTTACCTGCAATAAAATAAGTAAGCAACTAATGCTATCAAGTATTCCGTAAACTAATACTAAAATACAAAGCACGCTACCACTAAACGAGAAGATTTCAAGAACGCGACGCTCAATTTTCTGGTGAAATAACCTAATAGGAAGGGATTTGCAGGTTACCTAGTTGTAGAAACCTACTAAGTGTTATGGATCCTGCTGATGATAGCATATGCTGAACAGCTTCACTCTATCACCTCAACATTTTAACACTGTTTTAAATAAGGACACTTGGATTAACCTCATGCCTTTAGAAAACCTGGAGATCAAAATTTTCATTTGTCAACTGAGCATTAGTGAAGACAATAGCCTAGGTATACAATGTAGTAAATAATATCGAAATGCAAGAAAAGTGTTGATTATAGAGATGAATATACCTTGCAGTAAAGGACAAAATAGATGTATTTAATGTTCATTTATCCATTGTGAAGATTCATGGATAGCTTTGATGTTTGAAATTCAAACTTTGAATTCATTTGCTTGCATGTTGTATCTTTCCCAAAGATGTTGATAGTAATTTGGAAAATGAGGAAGTATTATTTCACGTGTCTGGATTTCACTGAATGCAGCAGTTTTTTATCCAAGTGCCACGAAATCCAACAAAAAATTTCATCAATAAGTAAAACAAGGCATCTAAGGAAAACTTTATCGAACATTTAGTGAGGTATATTATTGAATACGACGGATTGGCACCAGTGTTTCGGAAAGTTCCCGGTGGAAAGTACCCACAGAACCAGTCCACTCTTATTCTACTTCCACAATTTTGTTCTTCCATAACGAAGATGTCCTATCCAAAATGATTATCTACGTATCAGCTGTTCGCAGGAAGGTTTTTCTAGTTTTCACACTGTTACCCTTAACATTCTTCAATTTAGTAATTTAGTTTTTCAATTTTATCCTATCCTACGAAAAATGCTGGCGAATTTGAGAAGAGTAGGACAAAACCTGGTAAGTTTTGTTAAATAATCTCATATTGTAGTACCATTTTCTTGAAAGTGGTATACTCTGTGGCTGTATTATACGAACTTCCCTCTCAATAGAAGAGAACAGTGTGAAAATTACTTTATTTAAAGTGAAGAAAATGTTACTGTGAGAAAATATCAACTCAAAAGATATAGATATTGAACGCCAGGTCATCATTAAACCAAAAAAGTCATAATTTCATTTTGATGAAACCAAATCGATGCGGATACATTAGCGTCTGTAAGGGAGAATTTAAGTTTTGTACATATACAAAAGTTGAATTCTTATAACACTTCAACAATAATTCGCCTATAATGCCTTCAATTATCTTCTGAATTAGGTTACCTTCTCAGGGATTGTTCGGGTTATGACCTTAAGAATTCTTTACTTTCTCAATAACTTTTGTATCAATGGGAGACCTAAAGTTCACCCCAATCTTGTCAACTTGATACTTACAATACATTTCAGCGTATGCACGAAAAAGAAAGTTACCTCCACATTTGAGGAATGAATCGAATTCTCATCAACGGACAGATTAAGGGAATTTTTTGAGTTTTGCAGGTTGCCTACTTTGTTGGTTAACTGTTCGCCCTCTCGGGAACTTTTAAAGAAGTGAGGACATTGCTCAAAAAATAGAAATTTGGAGATATACTCCAGGAAATTTATATAATTAAGCTCCGGTGCCTGTTATAAATTACATTAGATTAGTAATTGAAAATAGAGAGGGAAAGAAAATTGTAAATTAAAAAGTCGTAATTGAATAATGGTAATGGAAATATTTATAAAATAGGGGTTGAGTAAAGTAAGTTGTTTCATCTTGGATTTCCTACCAGAATTTACTAGGTAGAATTACCGATGAATGAATTCAAGCACAAATTTCAACCATTCTCGTGCTACCTAATAAATGAATTTTACCTCAATACCATTAGAGGAGTATGTCAGCCACATTAAGACCTTCAAATAGTGCACTTTATGACGTCAGCTGGAATTCCTCATAGGTTGTTTGAGGTTAGGGCATCCCCAGTTTTCGCTTGAAAAGCAATGGAAATATTGCTTTCAATGGGGTGTATAAGTGTGGTATGCACAGTTGTGGCTCTTGCCCTGAAACCTAGGGGGTGATCTGAGACCAGCGGACAACCACGAAGGGAACTTGAGACAAAAATGAGCTTTTCTCGCCCAAATTTCAACTACCAATGTGCAAAACAGATCAATTTTGTCCGCTTCCTCGGTATTACTTACCTCACATACACATTGCAGATCCTGTCACCTTTGAAGTTTGTTGCAGTCCTGTCAATGGTGGCATTGGGGTCCCTGCTTTGTGAATAATCACTCGTCGCTCCACTGACAATTTCGTGAACTCACGTTTTACAGCACTTTCTGTATTCATCGTGTACTTACAGCTAACACAGTTCAGTCTCAAGAGTTGGAGGTAATCAACTGATAATATGCAGGGGTGATTCTAGTGCCCCCCCCCCCACCCCTCTAAGAGTCATGACGCAACCCCTCCCCTCTCTTTACAATGTAAGTTGGAACACCCTTTCCAAAACAAAAATGTAAAAAATACTCGTAAGCACCCCTGATTTCATCTAAAACTAAAAGAAGATTTATGTAGGTATTGAAAACCATGCCACGTGCCAGCGCCAAAATCACGGACAATATTTGAGCACTGTCATTGTCATTTATACATTTTCAGATAGAAAAACAAACCATATTTAAATTAATTACTAGGTTCATTATTATTTACGTTTTAGTGATGTAATATATTTTTGAATGTCATCACGTTAAACACTGTTTGAATCAACTTTACCCCCCCCCCCCTAAACATTTTTTGAACCCCCCCCCCCCCCCAAGAATTTCGATGACGCAGTTAGCGTCATGCCGACCCCTGTGGGCACGCACCCCTGTAATATGATAAGAGTGTGTTTTGGTGATTCTAGTGCACTCTAGCTGGTGAGCAAACAACTTTTGTGCTCCTGTGTAAGGTCTCTGTATTCTCTCAGCTTTCTCCCTGTTGGAACGGGAAATGTCTTAAACTCTCTTTTTCTTCCACAGAATTATTGGAAAATTATGCAATTTTAAAAAACTTTCATAAGTATCTACTAGATACTCAGCCAAGTAATATTGAACCTTGCAATAAGTAATTCGGTCCAAGAAACCAATAAAACTTTACCTACTAAGTAGTAACATAAGAGGTTTTGGTTATGTCTTCCATTATCGAAAGCATTTATGTTATTCTGTGCGTTTGATTAACGAAGTCAGCGCAAAATTTAGATAGACAAGGTTCGTTAACCAATCAAATGACAAACTTCTGCAATGTTTCGATGCATTTTTGGGTTTCCTTCGCTGTTACCGACGAATCTATGCCCACATCCTCCTCCATTGGTCCAATCTTCTTTTCAGTAGGCACATCTACAATAATGACGTCACAGATTTGTAGTCAACAATTTCTTTGCTTGAAGTGGTCCAAGTTGAAAACAATTCAACACGAAAATTTGACAAGGACCTTTTTTTTAAAGTGATTCTAGAAATCTGTGTTCCCTCACACTTTAATACATACAAACTTGAATCTCTGTAAGTAATAACTAATTTATTTATCAATGTATCCTATTTTAGTTTAAGTATTACACTTAATTCGTGTTGGTTTCAATTTTATTTCTTTTATCAGGTGCGAAATGGGCGGAACTTCAGGACTTCCTCTGTTCCTCTGTCAGATAATCTGTTTGTTGTGAGTATCTACTAAATTTTAGGTACTTTCACCTGGTTAATATCTGCACGTAACTACTGAGTTTAATCGTTGTAACCCTTACTTTTATATTCTTGCAGCATCGTGACTCCCCCGAAGATAACCCAGACATCAAATTTGAATTTACATCCGACAACAAAAAGGTGATTTGCATTCTTAAACAAATTTCAGTGAAATATATTTACGTATTTACATTCCAGGAATGTCCCAACTGCAAGGTTCTTTGAAAAAGGAGGACCTATATTCTTGATGCATTTTATGTCTAGATTTATCACAAATCACTCAGGCAGTTTGGCCTGTGGAACCTCTCAGAAATTCATTCTTTCTGTTTTAATTGCGTTGATAATTTTACTTGGGGTTTCAAAAAGTTCCCAAGTTGAGAACAGCAAGAGTCTTTTTTTCCTTCAAAAGCAACATTTTGTCTACATAGTTCCCGTTTAAATTTATGATTTTTTAGGGGAGGAATAAGGAAAATTTGAAGTATAAAAGGGTACAGGAAAATATCAAAGTTGAATGGTTTCAGTAAATTTCTGGTTATGGCAGAATATCGTGAAATTTTGAAAATATGTAGCTATGCCTAAAGTGAGAACGTCATGGATGTTGTCAAAAGTCGCAGTCCTTTCTTTGTATGACAACGCAAGATCTCGTTCAGCTGCCAAAATCAGACTAGAATAACCCCCTACCCCATCTTTCCCAGACCTTGCGAAAAAATGGGTAGAACTCTTCAATTAAGGCATTATTTCAGTAACTTATTAAATCATTTTAATCGATCTCTAGTAAACCAAGTAATATAATTGACAATTGTTCGGAATTTGTTATTATTTATTACCAATCATACGGTGCCTTTAAGGTACATTTAGCTCTCCTTTAGTCATGAACAAAACTTGCTCGATTCGAGTAACTAAAACAAACTGATGAACCAGATAAGTTGAGGGTTGGAAAAGAGGTTAGACTAGATACAATTTTCGCATTAACGTATTTACCTTCCATGTTACCATGTATACTACGTCATCTGACATTGTCAAATTAGTCCGATGAGTATCAAGCATCAAAATTTGATTTACAGCGAGTGGAAGCCATTCTTGGATTGTACCCTGAAGGCCACAAAAGGGCTGCCATGATTCCCCTGTTGGATTTAGCTCAGCGCCAACATGGATGGCTTCCTATTTCTGCTATGCACGAAGTTGCCAACATACTTAATCTACCTAAGATGAGGGTCTATGAAGTCGCTACCTTCTACACCATGTTCATGAGGTACTAACTCAGCACGAAAGATGCAGTTTCAACTTGTATTTTCTTTTGGACGTCAGGAATCAACTCGTATATGCAAATTCATGGATACATTATCTTGCGATAATCATGAGTGCGTTCATATGCTTTTGTTTAGAAAGCCCACTGGGAAGTACCACGTTCAGGTCTGTACAACAACTCCTTGCTGGCTGCGTGGCTCGGACGAAGTTCTAGAAACTTGTAAGGAGGTCTTGGGTATCGGCGTTGGTGAAACAACCAAGGATATGCAATTCACGATTTCGGAAGTTGAATGTTTAGGTGCTTGCGTCAATGCACCCATGATTCAAGTCAACGATGACTACTTTGTAAGTTGATTTTGCCATTACATTTGTTTATACCTGTCTTATATGTACACATGTATGTGTGTGTTCTTGAGAATGCTAAAAATCTGCAAACTCATTGGTTTACCAGAAGCTTCTTAGATACAAATAAGAACGTTTTTCCCTAATCAAAATTTTTTGATAAGTCATTGAGTTTTCGCCTGTGCGCACAATAAATAAAGTATGCAAAATAAAGCCAAGTCCTGCATCTACACGAATTCTTTAGGCTGGCGCTCCCGTGTCAGAATGTGCAAATGTTGAATTCTCGGGAATTCCAAAATACCTATCCAATATTAGCAATTTACTGTCTAGGAGGACCTTACTGCTGACGACACCAAGCAGATATTGTGTGATCTTAAAGCTGGCAAGAAACCTGCGCCTGGGCCAAGGTAATACTAACCAACTTAATATATTAATATCTTGCCCTTCTTCTCAAAGTTCACCTACCTACCTTTGTAGTAAAGTAGTGCTTATTCGGCTTACTCTTTAACTTATACAAAACAGTTAGCAGCCAGTTTAACCTTTACGAAAGCCTTTTACCGTTAACTTGTGCAATTTCAAGGTTGCACTTCATAAATTTGATACCCTAACGTTTACATCAAAATGATTCAGAGCTAACCGATTTTAAATCAACATCCAAACCATAAAAGGATTGAACACATTCCTTTCCACCAAGCAGTAGCTCATGTTGGTATTATGATCCCGTCTCCTATCCATATCACAGACAACTTGGTACCTATTTAATATTGAAAATGAACGGAAGAGGACTTTAGCGCTCTCACCTTTCGTGTTAATTCACAGGAACGGACGATTCGCTTCTGAGCCAAAAGGTGGCCTCACTTCACTCACCTCTGAACCAACTGGTCCCGGATTTGGCCTCCAAGAAGCCCTCAAGTGAATGATTGTACGCAGTTCAGTAATAAGAATTTGAATAGTGTAAATACTTACAACTGGATCCGCTTAAACACTTCAAATTGTGTAGCTCAGATTTTATGTAATTTATCCTGAAGTATTGTTTTAACTGTTACAAGTTACACGTTCGTTATCTACCTATCGTTTTTGCTCAGTAGTCTTCAACCTTTGTTCAGCCTTCAACTTTTAGGGAATAAGATCGTCAATGAGTTCACTTCTCAACTTCGTAAATATCGATTTGTTTCCATACATTATACATTTACCCAGGCGTGGCTGCTAACAGGAACATAGGTGCATGTGTACCCCGAGCCAATGGACCAACAAAAATATATATCTTTCGAAATACCTACATACACATTTGAATAGTGAGTTGGTAACAGAAAAATGTTACCCAAATTGAGTCGTCGTACGTAGTAGACCTCCCCAGGCTCTGTGGGAATGAGGTTGGGAGGGGCTAAGTTCACTCATTAGTCAGAATTGGATTTCGGTTGTTTAGTTTTCAGTGCTTTTTTTTTTTAATGGCCCACTCCCTTTTTTCCAGTTATTTCTGCTCTGTTTTGAGTTCTATATTCTGCCTCTTCTGTGTTTTTGGAGTTCCATCAGAGAACATTTTTCATGTCTATTTTTTGTATTGAAAATAGGAAAGTTCTCCAAATTAATCCCATTTGCCTGTGGTTGAAATTTGTATTTAGGGTAAGAAAAGCATATCTTTCATTCTCTTTGGGTTAGCCCCTGTAGATATCTCTGAAACGCCTAAGCTTTAGGGGAGGAGTGACCACTGCATTCGACATCACACGGTTACTGTAGTGAGTGCAAAATTCTTGAGAAATTTTAGGAAGACCCAATCCTGGTTCAAATAAAAATCACTGCCAATCATTATGCAATGGTTTACTATCTCTGTAAGAGGAAGCCCTTCTACAAAAATCACTGGACTACGTTTAATCAACTAACGGTGTGTATGGTGTACTATTGACAGTGGCGAGGCGTGACATTTTGGCTAGGTCATGGGCCAGCGGCCGTGATTAGTAACCAGGAGGGGGGTCGTCCCCCGGCAAATTTTGAAAAATTACCTGTCAAAAACGCCAATCAAGGTGTTTTTGACGTATGAAATTCACGTTTTTTATTGTTGAAATCAGTGCAAAAACAGCTTTGAATGACACTTTTTGAACCAAAATAATTATTGCTCAACAATAATTTTTTTTTCAAAAGATTACCTACTATAATTGATTTAACCTTCCTTAATTTGAACTAGATAAATAATAAAAAGCTTTTCTTATTTTAATGTACATGGTAGCCACATTTCTAGCCCAACTTTTCTTGGTTGTCAATTATATTAATGTTTCTATAATCAATGGTTGTAATTAAGATGATAATTCATTAACGAAACTCAAATCGCATCTAATGTTCTTCAGTTATTTATCCGGAGTTAATTAATTACAATAAAGGTTACTGAGCGTCGTCTGCTAAACTAGACCATATTCATATTCCATTCAATGTGCAACTGCGCATCAACTCGATTACAAACTGTAATCACAACAAGCCACTTTGACGTCAACTAACCCCAGCTTAAGGTTGAAAATTGCTTGCTACAATAACCCTGTTGTGTGACTTTGAACCGAAATTCCAGACAGCAGAGAAGCCAGAAGGCTCCCAAAGGTTGCCAGACTCGCTTGAAGTTGCGTGTTTGAGCACGAGCCTTGAAGCGATTTGATTGGTCGATGTTTTGGAGGGAGTAAGAGGAGGGGGCCCTCTGTGGTGGGGTGTATGAGATACACAGAATGACAGCGCTTACACGCAAGCGCCAATGTTGACAATGAGGCGGTAATTGCGCCTACTGCGAGCATGAACATTTATTTTTTTAATGAGGAGGAAATTGTATATTTAACATTTGTATTATCTAATTCTTTAAATTTATTAAATTGCCTGGTGACCAACTCCAGAGGTGTCAACAGGCTTCACCACTGGCTGTTGAAACAAGGAGCTGCTCCTGTGATTAGAATTCTTGATTGTAGAGTCCACTGACGCGCTAGCCTCTGGGTTATTGTGCGATTACTAGCAGAGCTCCAAGGGTCTTGATCTTATTGATTCACTCACCGATGAACTTATAGCAACATAAGTTCATAATAATTGTTCCTATGGTTCTGAAAAAACGCTTCGAGCGGGCGTTTTTTTTTTTTTTCAAAGCTGTAGGCTGTTTTGAAGTGATTAACTACATAGCTTTCTTGAATCGAGAATTGACGTAGGTATTGTGTCTAACACCAAACTGACTTACTTTGATTTAGGGGTAATAAAACACTTACTCAGTTTTGAATCATGTTCTTTAATTGTATACTCCAACACACATTTCTAAGAGCCAAGATTCGACATGATACTTATGATCCCCACCAACCTTATTTAATAACAAATTGGCTCTTAACAATCTCAATACCAATACAATGCTAAGGCAAAGACTTCTGCTTGTTCATTTCCGATTGTTCTAGATTTTCTTTTTTCATTATGTACCTAGTAAAAAAAAAAGAAAATAAAAAAGGACTTACAAGTATCACCTAATGCAGGAACAGTGTGTTTCACGGAGGTGTCTCAGGTTCAAAATGTTTATTATCGTAACAGTTTTCAGTATTTCATTAGGTATTCATGATGCCCAAATAATTCAGACCTACGTACACCATGGTTGTATTATCTTAACTAATATTTTACTTATTACTAGGTATTTTTATTTTTCAGACGGTCCACGCCAGTTATTGATTACCATAATAAATGGGGCTACCATAATTCCAATATAATAAACCGTTAATCGTGAGCCACGCGTGAATAACATTTAGTAAACAATAACGTATCTTAATGATAGGTGTACGAAAGCAATTATTTACTGAGACAATGTTACAGAATTAAACAGGGAGTTATGAATCAAACTTGTGGACATGATAAGTATTTTCTGTTTACTGTTGAGGTATAGTGCTAGTTCCAATCTTAAAAGTAAGGCAGGTATCTAAATTGCGTGCGAAAACCCTTAAGATTCGGACAGTTGTGTAAATAATCGTTGTCATCTTCAAGAGTGAAAAGGAGAATAATTCGATGCAATATGTTCAAATGCTGGTGCATCCATTAATTTAATTTGCGAGTAACTTAGCAAATTGTCTTAGGGCCAGGGGTACATAACCTTTTAAAACCTCATTCAACACATGCTGGTATACAAACGGGGAATGTATTTGAAGTTATTGAACGAAGCTCGTAGTTTGAGATAAGGGGGTCAGCTTTAAGTCAATGGGTTGCGAGGGAGAGTTTAAACATCAAGCTGTGGTTTAAACATCAGGAAACGTCAATATGCACGTCTTAATACTTTGTTGCTTTTTGACTCAAGATTTTAGTAAAAGTTTGTGTTCAGCAAGTGGCATACCTATTATGAAATTGTCACATCACACATTTAATCAGTGAATTAAATAGCATCAGTTTGCTATAATTATGATTAGCAAGAAAAGCGTGAACAAATTATTTTTCATCAAGTGTGATACGAAAGTCACACCGTAGAGACATTCCCAAACCAACTCGATCGAAACCAAAGGATTAAAGATTAATTAGATTGAGATTATTCCCAGTCATAATGTGGTGAATGGCCCATGTGTCGTACATTCCCCTCTTTTTTTTGGCTATTTCGCTTCATTTCCCCTTGGACCTACGGATAGGTTTCAGTTCTCTCAAAAATCCTCAATTCCCTCCCGTACCTCAACTCCTAACTTCTCCTATCATAAAGTTGTAACAAACGATGGTGAAATCCGACGGCTCTTACCTATAACCATCCTATTATAGTTAAGCGGGTTTATGCTGTATTTTGCGTCTATCATCGACACTCGAGCCAGATAGCCAGAACGGTTGGAAGGAATCACCTCAGCGTTTTTGAGGCTAACTAGAACGCAAGTTATCGCCAGGAGCCAGCATACGGCTGTCCCCACTCTAAACTGCAGGCTACCGAAAAACAAAAGTAGAGGAAAACGAATCCCCCCTACAAATAAATTAAATGTGAGTTCAGGACTACATAAAAGGAATGGCAAACTTGAATTTATATGTACAGATGTACTTCTTCAGTACATACAGAATAGCAAGATGTCCACCCCGCAATCTATCAAACTTTGGTAGAACTCTGGCAGCTTTGGCTCACTACAGTAATTGCAACAGGCAACACAATTTGAACGTGGGTTAAACACCTTCTCTAGACGTCACTGATATATTTCTCCAATGTTCAACAAATCCAAAATGACTTGGTTCGATTACTCATTGTGAAATGACAATCGGTTCTTAAGGTAACAATGCTGTAAGGAGAGAAGGAAGGAAGTAATTCACAGCTGCGGTAAGGAGCTCGATTAGGAGACACTCCTGTTATCACCAGGGGATACCCTGCCCCATGATTCAGTTTTGCTTCGAGTCTACCTCCTGGGGATAGCTCTGTTTCAAGTACCAGCCCTTATACTCCAATCTCCTGAACCAAAGTGAAAAGGGCTTTTACATGCGCCAAATACAATCTTTAGTTCAAATCAAGTTTCATGATTAAGCTGAGTTAAACTTTGGGTTGTACCTCTGGCCCTTAAGTTAATTATTAATAAATCGTCCAAAACGTACATTTGATTTTGATTGATATCTAAATGAGAAGAATGTTTATCTTTTTAGCACGAAGGAATCTGTACGATTTTATTTCCAATTCATTAGCTCAGTGCTTATTGGCATATTTTTAGAAGGTTTTTGTCTGAGTAGGAAAGTTCGTCCTGAAGCATTCAGAATTCTTTCTACAGGTTCTGTAAGTTTCCTTATAAAGGATCGATACCCTCACTTTCACTACACCTTTTCGAGCTTTTCTCAAGGTTTACTATTCATTTCCATATTTGCACATTTCCGAATCAAGTCGTTTTAGAATATTCTATTTTTAATTATATATCTACTATTTGAAAACATTATTGATGACCGAGGTCTCATTTAGGTTGGAAAGTCAACAGATGGACTCCAGAACGGTTCTCATCACATCCCCTAGACACCCGCTTTACTCAGCACTGATTCGGAACGATCTGTGCAACAATCCTGAAAAGAATTTTCCTAGCTTTGATAGATGCAGCAAAAAAAAAAAAAAAAAAAACTATTATAAACAGTGGGGTTTTCCATAACTCATCAAGTGCAGTAAAATTATTAATTTCGTCTTAACATCAGATTTTACAAAGACGTATACATAACCTACATTTGTCGTATAAAACAAAGTAACCGCAAACCTTAAAAATTAAAAAATACATCCATATCTTACCTTGAAATAGAAAAATTGCAAATATAAATTAAAATCACCACACAATTTTCTATTGTATTACACTACGTATTTAGGACGAACTACTTTGTAACTATTCCTTGTTTTATTATGAGCACGTGAACACATGTTTGTAAACAGTCATAAGTAATAACTCTAAAATTATAATATTCGAGTAGCAGGTACTATAATACACAAACTCATTAAAAAATTGACATCGACGTAACCTAGTATGTGGCTATAAATGAAACCGAAATCTTGAATATCGAAATAGTTTAAACGGACGAACTATAAACTGTGGGAATGTAGATGCATAGCTTAATATTTTTAACAAGGTATAGTTGACGATATTTAACCAATGGAAAAATGGTGGATTTGAATGGATGGTATTAGTTTACAGGTGAAGGAGAGAAGCCGCTACCATGAAGGCAACCTGAATTTCGGAGCGATTTTTTCCATGTCATTTACTTTCATTTCAAATTAGCTTAGAAAATTGTTCTGCGTGTTTTTCACTGCTCTACTAGATGTTTCCTAGGAACATTCAAAGTTTTCAATGTAAATTAGGTACAGACAATGTCTACCTATCCTGTCTGACGTCGAGTGTTGTGCCACATCTTTGGTTGACGAAATGGTTTTTACTCTCGAGATTTATAACAATTTTGAAATTAAGAATGGACAGAACAATGGAATTTCATTTTTCACAACGCATTTTACTCGAAGATTAGAATTTAGCACTCCAGGAAATGAGTTAATTTTCAGCTCATTTTTCTTAGAATCAAAATCGTGAAAATACACTCAACGAAATTCGAGTTGATGCCACTGCAGCCTCCCTTTTCTGGGGGATACAATTCGCTGGTATGCATGAAATTGGCCTCAAGGATTGTTTTTTCATTCATGAGATATTGCACTTTTGAAGTAAGTTTGTAGAAGTCGCATTAGAAATGAATATGATGGGATTAGAAAACTAAGGTCCCATAGTCAATATGAAAATGTGGTAAGGTATAATATTAATGCAAATGGAAAATGAACTGCATCAGAGGATGGAAAGAAAGAGGAAATAGGCATATATTCCAGTCAGTAACCAAGCAAACAGAATCAGAATATGAGGTCATGTGAAGTGAGTACAGAGGTTATTCTTCGTTAGACGTAGATTATATTGAGCTATAAAATAAGATTGGATACAGTGAGGTAGATAGAGTTTCTCATATAGATTCGATTAACTCTCCAAAATATGCGGTGACGGCTATCAATTTTTTGTTGAGGAAATTCTGCTCGACTTCAACTGCACCACCAGGTCCAACAATTCTGACCAACTGGAACAAGGCACAAGTCATGGATAAAATCTTTCGGATAAGAATAAGACATTCTAATAATGTGTTAACAACTCAAAATGTATTCTTCCCATTGAAATATCTCAAACGTCGCTATGCGTCAGTTCCTTCTGGCATATAAATGAAATTCGATTTAAAACAATTATTTGGTTAATTTTTTTTTTTTTTCAATTTCTGGAGGTACTACCTGGAGATCATGTCTAGTTAAAAAGAAGGAAGGATTTATTGGAAACGGAATTTTACAACTATGCGTTAATCTAGTGTCTTTTTCAATTGCATGGAAATTCAACTCGTCTTCACAAATGTAAAATAACTAGTAACGATGTTGCACATAAAGAGGTTCGTGGCTCCCGTAATTTTCTAGCAACCTGAAAAAGAATGAGTTGATCATGGTAATACAAAAGAGAAAATCTGATACTTTTAAAGTTGAAACAAACCTCGTCAGTGTTGATATTTTTGGGGAGGAAACAGGCTATATCCGAGGCGATCACCATGGCAGCTTTGTAAAGAGCTTCACCACCTCCTGGAATCTGAAATAAATAAACTACGTGTTGATATAATGATTATAATTAATACCTAAATTGCTATACCTTACAACGGGGCTTTTTGAAGATATTTTTCTCATCTAGTTAATAGCATTTAAAATATTCCAACAGTGTAGTCAATTAGAAAAAAAAGACGTTATACTCCTAAAAGATTCTGTTCAATAAAATATGACAGTGATCTATCTTCAACTTCCGACAGTATCACTGCTAATTAAATACAATATGGAACTCATTAAATGACATCAGCATTAAGTTTCAAATTTCCAGAAAAACAGTGATGTACCAAAAAACCTAAACCAATGTACCTTAATACGCGAACAAATAACCAATAAAGCTTTAAGGAAGCGTTTGTAGGAAATTAAGCTATTCAAAGGACTTCTTTCAATAAATTACATTAGTAATAAAAGTTTCACTTGAAGAGAAAGCAAGTGTTTCGAAGCTTAGCTTGATTGATAGAATAAGTGCGTTTAGTGCGAGCGACAAAGATTACAGGTCTGTGTCGCGGAAATATTTCAACTTCTTACAGCACATCCTCACACTCTGAAGAAGTCAACTTGATTTATTTTGTTAAGTGAAGGGGTGGGGGTCGTTGGCAGATTGTTTCCCTGTGACCAATGATGAGACAAGGTGATCCTCTCGCAACAACGCTATTCAACTTTGTTCTTGAAAGTGCTGCTTGACCTTGGGGGACCATCTACTCCAGATTGGCACATCATGCTTAGGCGGGTGATGTAACCATCATGGGAAGGACGATCCCTGCTTTGTCAGGAGCAATCGAGGACTAAGAGAGCGGCTCAGGTAAGAGGTGTGAAAAATAAATTAGGCAAAAACTTTGTACATGAAACAGACATGCATCGTTCAGCGTACTTGGGGACCATTGTCAAAAGCAGCAATGATGTCCCGGTTGAGATCAAGGCTCAAATAGTCGCAGGAAGAAGATGGTTCTGGATGATTCAAACAGCTTTGAAATTTCGTGGCATATCTCGACGAGCTAGACCAATTTTTGTTTTAAGACCATTGTACGCGCTGTTCTAATGATCGCTTTAAGAGATAGGAGGTGCTGCCATCAAGTTCCAACAATTCCACCAATTACAACAATAACAAAACCAGAACTTAAAAAAACATAGGTACAGTAAAAAATGCATCTGAATAATATGCAATCCACCTTACCGGTATCGAGTCTAAGGAATAAGTGTGATTCGCCAAGTATCCTGGGCCTCCCCAAGGTGGGGCCAGAAAGACAACATCTGCCTGCAATGTAGGAGCAAGTTGTAGGAAGTCACCAACGACGAACTCTATTCTCTCTTCCACTCCATAGACTCTCGCATTGTGGCGGGCCAATTCAATTTTGACTGGGTCAATGTCGATGGCAATAACTGAAAAGTAAACCAGATTGATAATTCACAGGGGAGGTGGGAGATGAGTTTGTATCATAAATCATAAAAGGGAAGTGACAGCAAACACTAGCTGTAAAGACGTAACTCCATGGGCAGCTGCTCTGGAAGGTAAATTCGAGTTAGCAATGCCCAGCAATTCATAACTGAATCTCAGGGCAGGGTAATTACCAAAGAATCCATATCTCCTCATAATGAACTTAGGTCAGTTTGGCTTTAGGGCCTAACCTTAGAATAGCAATTAGGAAGATACTCAAAAGAGGAGACTGAACCTCAATCGAAGTTCTTAGATATGCTCAGGTTCCTTAGACCCATAGGTGGTGGCGTGTATCTAGCCACACTTCCAGCTGAGCAAACGGGTACTGAAGTTTTTGGCACAGCCACACAACTAACTTCCAGTCTTGGAGCATGCTACATCTACCTATCCCAGATTGCTCAGTGTGCAACACTCCTCCATCAGTCAGCATATTGAATAGAGTGCTGAAGAAGGCAGGGTTAGGACAGCAGCCCCTGGTGTAATCAAGTTTTCCCCCGAGCTCCGTGAATTGTACTTCCTCTCTTCTCTTCTTACCACAGCATTATCTTATAAAACTATTTTCATTTCATAATGAGTGATTGAGTCAATTCATTGGATTTGTTAAACATAGGAAAATATAATTATGGACGTCTAGATATGATAAGGGTGGGGAATCGTCAAACCACTCTAATCTGTGAGGTGATGGAATGGTACAGTTGCCCCTTCCATTGAGCTGAATGCAGTAATGGCCGCCAAGATGTCGTCCGATTCATCTCCCAAGGCGACGGATTCAAGAATCGGGAAGGCCCAACTATCCATGTCCATCACAAATCAGACTATCCAATATTTAACAAATCAAAAAATACATTGATTTACCTACATGGGCAATCCTGGTACAGTGTGAGTAATAATAAAGTGTGAAAAAAAAACTAAATCGGCTTTCGTTATCCATTTTTCAAATTTTAGGAACCAGTAGGTAGATACAGCAAAAATTAAGGTGAATGGATTTTACGTTCGCTCATACGCAGAGGGAAGTAAGCATTTTTAAGCTATGAAATTCACAGGGGACCATCTAACACGCATACCTCATGAAAATTGCACCAAAACTGGATGGAAACTGTAGACATTAAGCTAGTTACAAGGATTTACAGACGCACGAGGGACAGACAAGAAACAAAAAATGTTCAGAATGTTCTAAAAATCCGAGTGGAAATTATGATTATGGAGAAAAAATGTGTTATCTCCTGAACGTGATAACAAAGCTTCCTATAACTACAGGTGGCTAGAAAGCAATAAACTAATAATGTGGATCAATATGGAGATTGTTTGTAACAAAGATTAAATAAATGAACTTGTCGATTTTCGTAATCACGTTACCATTCCAACCATGATAAAAATACTCACCCCTCTCACACGTGAAAGCGAACTGTATAGAGTTTCCACCAGCGCCACAGAAAGCGTCTACTATCAAATCACACCGACATCGTTCTGCAATGTATTTGCTAATCTTCTCCGGAGTTACTGAATACCAACTCTCTGAAATGAAACATACACACATCGTTGTTTGTTTATAAAATAATACAGTAATTATTATAAGGCACAAAAAGACAATAAAAAGGTGTACATGCAAAAAAAAAAAAAAAAAATGATTTGTTGACGCGGTCATGGGGCGTTACACCTCTGTTCAAATTAGTTTATTTTAAATTAATTTTTCCAGTACTGACAAATTTATTTTATTTGTATCCGATGCTGATTCCTAGGAACTACCTAACACAATATTTTGCTTTGGACGAAACATAAAAATTATTATTTTACTGCATTATAATGTACAAATAATGATGCAAAGATGTAATTGTGGATGAAGTAATGAAAATAATGCAAGGTGCTAAAGTATCTGATTAAATGTTATGAGCTATCCATTTCGAGAAGTTTGTCAAGTCACTGGCGGTTAAAACCATTCACGTTCTTCCTTCAATGTGGGGAATATTCATTTGAAAAATGGTATTGGCCTGGAGACACATAATATCAAATTCTGTGGGCTATTTTCGGGATATCCATCATTATTTTCGTCGCTACTTGCATTTGATCTTCCCTTTTCTCTTTCTCCGTAAAACTAATCAATTTATACTTAAGACTGTTAACCTCAAAAATTGGGTGGATATTCACAAGTCCAAACTTGGTTTACAAGTTTATTCGCTCCAACAAAGCTTCTATTGGTATAAAACAACGAAGATTTGATGCTACGGATTGAGAGAAGAATAGGAAAGAACGTCTACATACAATAAATATTCCATGTGTTTATAAATTCTCCTCTTGTGTATATTTTAATGGCTATTTACGAATTGTTGGGCCATAGCACATAGGTTATCACAGAGTTTTCACCAAATATTGAATTTGCTCATGGGAGTAAACTAATCCAGTGCAGCTCAAACTAAAAATTTAGATATTAGGTGCTGTCCATTCGCAATTAGATTACATTACTGAGCATTGAGCCAACGATGGGATGAACCCTGTACAAAGAAGGAGTGTCAGGGTGGAAGCGAAAGCATCTGCACCAAAGAAGAATAGTAGGGCCCCCTTGGACGTCAGTCTAATCACGGCCATTGTAAGAACTAAGTGGACTGCCAACAGAAGTTGGCTTCAGCAGACACTGGAGCTATCACCTCAGGACATGACACCAGAATGTGTCTTAAGTAAAATGCTTGAGCGTGAACAGAACTGGACCGCGGTAGCATCCTTTTCTGAAAAGATCCTGGAAATGAAGGCTGTGAAGGAACGGGAGAGGCAGAGCAGGGAGAACACGGACCGAGAGGAGTACTAAATCCTTCCCTAGAACCAGCCTGAAGTAACGTGTCAAACAGTTCCAGGCTGAGTTTCGTCGTGGGAAATGGAAGGTGAGGTTTTAGTGGGTTTGAATCCCACATAACCCAAAGTGCGGTCCCTTTTGGGTATCTTAGGAGATCCGATTTCCACCTAAGGATCTCAAAGATTTCCTCACCTGCCAAAAAAAAAAAAAAAAAAAAAAAAAATTGTAAGTACTCACCTTCATCTAAGAGGATGCCTTCATCGAACTTTGAGAAGAGCCTGTATCTCTGGTACCACCATTTCTTGAGCTTCTCATTCTCTCGGATCTCTTCAGGCATGGCGGCATTGGGTTTTCTTTTCCTCAGTTTCCTCTTCCTGCGCTTTGGAGGACGCTCTTTCTTCTCGGCCCCACTAGCGTTTCCTCCGTACTCCTCAGCCGAAAGGAAATTGTCATCTTCCTCGTCAGTTGTCGTGGCGTCGTCTTTTTCCGAAAAGTCGTCCGGTTCCACCTGACGGTTCTCCAAAGCTTCCTTGAGGGGTTCAACTTCATCACTGATGCCCTGAAGGAATTGTTTCGCCTGTGAATGTATTTTAACAAAATATTTGTTCTGCACTATACTATACTACTTTTAGTTTACAAATAGTGAGTATGTATGTATCATGGTTTAGACTACTTAGCAACCAAGTTCAGACAGAAATATTTCAGTTATTACACTCAACTCATTGCCAAAACTCGTTTCGAATCTGCCTGGCGGCAACATTTATGAAACATGAAACATTCTTTATGCTTTCCCTCGATGTCCAAATTTCTGTTTTTGTTGCTGGCGACACCTGGATTAGTTACTATTTTTCTTGAAACGCTAAGGTATACAAACAAAAACTAACACTTGAAAACAACAATCAAGTCCTCAACCTTATTTACCTCCCTTTTATCTGTAAAGAGGCATATTGAGGGATTATTCCTAAATGCTGATGAAACTCACATTCGTTTTTGAGCAACCTACCCTGGAAATTGAACATAAATTGGAAAATGAACTGACCCACTGATTTGGAACATTTTAAAAACGAAAGAGAATTTTGAATCAATCCGCACTTTGAAGATGAGTTTTCTAAGAGCTGGCAAAATCTGACGTCAGCAGCAGGGGGTTCTGACTAGATGAAAGGAATGCCATAACGCAGCTTTTAGCAAAACTTTGGAAGATCATAGGATTAAAACTACTTATCGTAGAATAACGCAGTTAGGGGTCTATAATTTAAAATTTCACCTGCTTGCATTTAAAAAAAACAAACAAGTTTTTGAGTCATTCGTGTGACTTTCCACAGAATTATAATCTTAAAAACTTACCCTATTTATAACTGACGGATTCCCATCTTCGTCAAATGTGATGTGAACGTTAGGACGAGGAAGTTTCAGCATTCGATTTTGATGGCGGATGTTCTTTTTACGAAAGACAACATGAGCCTTCTGAATTCTTCGTTGATCTTCACTGAACCTGAATCCCATCAAATTAAATGCTCCTTTCATTTGGTCGATGCTAGATTGTCCTGGGTCGTGCCTGCAATGAATCAACTTGAATTCATTACTTTATTATATACCTACTCATAAATATTACGTTCTACAATGAAGGAGCCATTGACGGGTATTCTAGTTGTGATGCGGCTTAAATGATTAAAGTACAAGATATTATTAGGGAGTTGTATCACTGTTATTAGTTGTTATGTTCGTTGTAAAGGAGGAATTTCTAATCACAATAGTTTTGCCTGAGTTCCTGTCTCTTATTTTGATGAGCACGTGTTTAAATTTTGTATGTGGCAGTTGTTAATAAATTATTGGACTTTGTGTTCGATGTTGGGATTGTTAAAATATATAAAACGAAGGAAGTTATATTAAAAGCAAATTCTACACTGTGACCGATCCATTTAATTTTTAATATAATCTCAATCTTCTTAGGAGCACAACGAGAAATCTCAAAAATATGAGTACATTTTATGCAAACATCACAAATTGCCGCACAGCAAGCGTTCTGCGTTCATTTATCACCTGCCTTTCTAATTCAATTCTCAATTCCGATCAATAAAACTAACAGCTGCCGTTGTCTTCATACAATTTTAATGATTAAAATGTATAAATAAATATTTCCAAAATCTAGAGTAAATGTGGACCTATTTCTAAGCTTGGCAGGTAAAGGAATGATGGAATCGATCAAAAACCATGGCAGTTACTTAACAATAGTTTTAGAGAAGAGAATACGTACATTCTTTTCCGAGCTTTGTTGAGTTTCTGACCCTCATCAGATGAATCACAATTGATGACGGTGCACACATCACTGCTCTTGGCCTCAGACTCATCGTAGGACGTCACAGCATCCAAGTGAGGAGGAGAAGTAACGCTCTCTCTGGGCGAAAAGGTGGTCAGGTCACCTAAAACACATGAATACAGTGGGCCCATTGTTTTTATTAAACTAAATTGAATTTCAAGTAGCAAATTTTGAAGTGGAAGATGAGGAGTGCAGAAGACATAATAAAATCTTTTGTACAAAATAACACAGTAACATAGCTTCTTTAAAAGTCCTTGTTAAGCTCTTGATAGTGTTTGTATTTACCAAAATGGCTTAACTTGCTGTAAGCTGCAACCACATACATAATTAAAATGAATGAAACGACAAATACTTTGGTGGAATGTATTGTTTTGTATCAACGATTGAAACCAGTTGCGGAGGCAATACTGGGATATCGACTAACAGTTATAAGTAGCTTTCAATGCCCCACAAGCTTCTGCGAGGAAATGAAACATTCAGCTTTCTTCAGTATTTCACACGAGCCGTATACAATTTTCGAGCCCGCTTTTCCTCTCTGTTGCATAACCAGGAATTACACTTGAAGATGCAAGGGCAACATTGTATCATCAACCTATGGTAAGACCCTCCACAGGTTCTTCCATAGCTGGCCACAACATACCCAAAATGACCCTCAACAGCTACCTCGTCGTATGTAGCTACCTCGAGAATGTAGTTGCGACCCTTGTATCATCCATCCATAAAGGCAATACCATGGTTTCTTGAGCAGTACTAACTGTGTCAACTATGTGAATCATTAGAAAATGAAAATATCGTGGAAACGTTTGCGTAAATATGAAATTAACAAATTAAACACATGGTAGGGGGACGTTTTTGCAGTTCAACAAAATCCACAATTGATTATGTTCCTTACCATCCGACTGTGAAAGCTCAAGGGATGGATGCTCCGATTGTGATACTTCGGAAGGGTCAGTATCTTCGATTATTGGTGCATCAACTATTCGCTGGGATTTGTTCTGAGACTTGTCTTCTTCCTCCATCCCGATTCCCTGGCCGACTGTCAAAGCTCTCAGGCTATTCAAGAGGTAACCTACCGAGTTGGCTTCTCTTCTGAAATCAAACCGAAACGTTCTGTCGGTAAAACCAAATCCATCGTCCATCCTAGGAAGCTAACATTAACATTAGCTGACATTAATTAATAGGATTTCATATCGCAAGGTCATTCAATATTTTATTTACATAACTTTTTTAGTACTATCTTGATACTATTTCTCAAAGTCAAGACATGCAAAATATTATATTCAACAAGATTAGCCAATGAATCATGAGCAAATTGTTGTGTTTCAAAAATCAAATAATTATCTTTTAAAGAAATGTTTGCTTCAGCCGTATTCTAAATTTTCGTTAATAGTAAACACTTTGTTTCTTCCATACCCTTTTATTTGGAAAAAGTAGAATTATAAGATTGACGCAAGTCATCAATTTTCTTAAAATTCGCCGAAAATAGGTTCTATGATTGCAGTTAGTCGAAGCAAAATTTCAAAAAATTGTCTTTTCAATGCAAAATAAGGTAATTGAACTTTGGGGTGGGATGTTTAGTCTACATGATCTAATAACTGTATTATTTTAACGGGAGATGGTTATGAAAAAATACTTTTAATTAGACTAATGAACGGAACACTTTGTTTTAACATTTAATAACTGCATATAAATCTCATTTGATCGACAAGAATGTCGCGCACTCTTTTGTGGCGTATTTAAACAAACGCTTAATGTCACAATAACTACTGGTAGAGTAAATGGATACTTACATGGCTGAAGCTTTAGATTTTCCCCTTCTTCGTTGGGTAGGTGGTTTGGGAGGTTCGTCCTTACTGATGTTCTCCTTGTTACCTTCGTTATCACTGTCCACCAAAATCACAGTTACTTCGTCTTTAGATGAAGGATCGTCCACGGTGTAGTCATAAACTAGAATACGTTAATTGTTTGATTACTCAGGTAATATTTGGAACGGAAACTATGCAAAACAGATTGTGTTACATTAAAGAGAAAATAAGAGAGGGGCTCCCAGTTTTGAGTTACTCAGTTTCTACTTCCGCTTAGTCAAAATCTTTAAAATTAAACAAAATGCAACAAGTTGAGTGAAACAAGAAGAAACATGGACTACAAGGTGATATCCACTTGTTATAATCACCTCCAACTATAAAGAGGTTCCAAGTTGGAATTTCTCTAAAACTCTAATAACTATAACATGTTATTCCGATTGTTTGAGTCTATATTATTCCCAGACGAATGACCGAATTAAAAGGTGAATTTTCTACTAGACTAGGAGCAGAAAAATGGACAGAGTAAACATTTACAAGGTGTTATGTCAGTTGTTATAATTCACCATATCCAACTATAAAGTTTATGAATGAGGTTCTAAGTTGGGCAAATCTTTCAGTATCTACAAATTACACCAACTGCCATGTCCACAGTGACACATGTAACACTGAAAACTCATCACTGGAGGGATCTAAATAGATATGTCCGATTAACAGCTATCCTAGGAAACTAAAGCTTCACTCTACTTGTATACTTTGCTTTGAGACATGTGCCAGCAATCATCTGTGTTAAGGAGTTCATTGAACAACACTTTTGTAAATTGAATGGGTAAAGATGTACGAGTCTCATTAACTCAGAAGAGAGCTATTTTGTAGAATTGTTGTGAGGAGTGATATCAAACGTATAACCGTTGAAAAAATTTGGCTTAATCGGTGTTACATACTCATTTTGGAGTATACACTTCCATCGGTCTATAGTATAGACTCTATACACATGAGTTGTGAAAACCAGTAATTTTCCGGGGATGATGTTGATAGCAAGACAGTCAGTAGCAACTACAGCGATAAAATCTCACGGGAAAATCAAACCGACCTTCTCTGACCACTCATCAAATTCGAGCGACATCGGATGACTAGGATGTGAGAACACGGAGTTGAGAGATTTCACGTTTGCTCCCAAGCGGACAGAAATATGGATTTTCAAGTAATGAAACTCATGGACCAACTACAGCCTGATCTGCACATTCCTTGAAATTGGGTCACTAAAGTCGAATGAATACTGTTGAAACTAAGTAAGATTGTACTGCGATTTCGCATGTGACCAGCAGCTACTAATATGCGATTTACGAAACTCATATTTTGTAATCAATTCGTTGTTCCTTGATTACCTTCTAAATAAAAAGATGCTTGATAGTATTGATGTGTGATCAATGAAACTCGTACGGGAACATCTCTAGCCTAACCCGCACATTCTCTGACAATTTCATCAACGTAGGACAGAAAATGTGACAATGAAGCAAGTCACAAAGAATTCCGGACATATATCCAGGTAAGAAACGAAAGTTTTCACAATCGTCTAAAACTAAATAAATTAAGAGTTCTTTTTTTTCATTCTCGAAATTGAAAACATTGCTACCGCTAACCAAAGTTAGAGACTCGGAAGAAACTTGAGATAAATACAGTACTTCATATTTGCGTAGGGATGAAAATTCATGAGGAATATCCAAGATCAATCCGCGAGAATTTTAGACGGACTGAATTACACCCGTTAAAAGGAGAAGCACTTATGGAGTAACACAAATGTAACTTCCCCTACCTTGGTAGACTCGATAATTAGTAAAAATGGTTGACAATTAAGTCAACCAGTTCTGATTGGAACGCAGAAAATACACACACACTTTAGTCACGGATTCAATAACTGGGAATTACAAAATGAATTGTTGAGTCTGAATGGTTTTGACATTTTATGTCTTTACTTTGCTACATAAACTCAAAAATGTAAGGCGGACAGCGTCACGAAAATATTTCTGATGGTTTTCGCTTACAACCGATTCGTTGCCACGGATCACTATCTTCGACATTTGTGATCACACAAAACTCGTTTAACACTCATTACTTGAACCCCTGGACATTCGGAACCTCTGTGACCAAAGGTGTCAACACGATCGCAAATTCAATTAAGTACCCACGGGTGGTACGAAGTACGTGGTGTGAGTGCGGGAGGGGGCGCAAAGACATAAAATGTCCCTCGTGGTTGCGTACTTGTACGAAAGCTGTTTCAGAAAAATATGGACATTTTTCAGTTTTTAGGGATTTTACAAAACTTTGACAACCCTTAAGTGGCACTTTAAAGTAAGTGAGAGAGCTGGCTGAAGAATTGGGGCATTGTTGGACCATTTCCTTTCACAGTTAAATAAATGCGTCACCCGAACAGGTCGAAATTACGAGGATATACCTTGACACTGATGAACGTAATATTAACGGGTAGGAGACGTTTGAAGTAGGGCGCGATGTAAGGTGTTAGCATCTTTCGCTCGCGGTAGACATTCGTCAACCATGAGGTCTCTTTATGAGGTTACCCTCTCGGCAGGTTATTTTGCGTTTTCTTTTCGGATGTTATTAATCGCGATAGTCGATAACTACTTGAAGAATTTGGATTGAATATTACCATTTCAATAGGAGTGACACAAGAGTTTGGAAAAAACCAATCAAATCCAGTTCACCAACTAATTTCTACCGGGCGGTACACAGGAATAACTACATACACGATGCGACGGTAGAGCGGCAGAAGTGAGAGGTTTCATTGTACTCTTTTCGTCGTTTTTGTGAGAAAGATAGTCATGAAGTCACATATTAGGTTACTGATGAGATGTAGTTTGAGTGAGAATGTTCGTACTTATTCTAGCGATATCAAGGAGATAAAAATACCCAAAAGAATTCCAAGAAGCCCAACGGACATACTGAAAGCTCTAAGTAGTACAGTCGGTGTAGATCCGACGGCAGCACATTATAAATTTCACGATGATCCTTATCTAATGCCCTATTCCAATCCTACCAAGAGATCTTATGCTCTTAGTCAGGAAGCAGGTCGCAAAGCTGCCCATTGGATTCGGCAAACACACGCTGATTTATTTCAACATAAGGTTGCCGAACCCTTGATTGAAGCGTTTGTTCCAAAAGTAGAATATAACGATGAGAGCAATGTCAATGAGCAAGTATTGGAGTCTTTGATAGATACCCAGCAAGTTTCAGATGTCATTACAGTCTATGAAATACTCAAGAAACGTGAAATCAAAGTAAGCGTGGAGATTAAACAAAGTATTTTGGAGTTGGTCTGCTTCTACAATAGCCAGGATCCTCTATCCGACCAATGGGTCGAAGAGAATTGGTTCAGACAAACAAATGAAGCTAAATCTGTTACTCAGAGATTGGGAAAGAAAACTTGGAAAGACGATGGTTTTGCCGAAAAAATGTTCGATGAAGTCCTGCAAGAAGGTGGTGATGTTTCTAGAGCGCATTGTGTGTTGATAGCTGGAATGTTGAACCATGGCCAAATAGACAGAGCGTGGAAATTGGTAGAAGAATCCAAACAAAAGGGTGTCCAGTTCAACACGGAAGTTTATAACGCTTTGCTGAGCAAAGCCACGTTTTTGAGGGAATCCCATGAAATGATTTGGCAATTGATAGTTGAATTGTTGAGTGAAATGCATTCAGCAGCTATTCGGCCGAATTTGGGAACCCTGAACAGTATTTTACATTGCCTTGAGACCATCTCGGGTAACAAGAATACACGCATGAACGCGATAAGTGTAATGATTGAATTCAGAAGTCTTGGGATTGAACCTAGTTTAGCATCCTATGCGCATTTGATCAGAATATTCCAAAGAGACGTCGGAAAATTGGCAGGATTGATTAGAAATATTCTGGATACGCTAGAAAAAAGCCCTGAAACTATACAACCCAAAGCACCCACGGATAGCAAGTTTTTCGTAAGAGCAATGGATGCTATAGCAAACTCACTGGGAGACAAGGAACTTGCAGTGAGATTGGACAAGTTGTTGCACAAATCTAATTATAGTTTGATCGGGAATTCGTTCAATGAATCAATCTATTACAGATGTTATTTCTTACTACTAATGAGGACTAGCGAAATAGACGAATTCATGGATTTTTACTACACATTTGTTCCGAACATATATATTCCTGAGTTGGGCGTGACGCTGGAACTGATGAACACAGTCGAGACGCAGATGGGATGGAAGCATATCGCAAAGTTGTGGGGTGACCTGGTGCTATTCGAACAGATAAGGCCTAACATGGTGGCTAAATTACTCTCACTAGCTGTCCAAGGTGCTTCGGAGGAACCGACCCTCGCTGAATCCATGGCTGAAGTGGGTTGGTCTATTTGGCAGAAACTCCAGAGTGGATCAGTTAAAAGGTTCGAGTGGACTGGCGAGATGCTTGGTGACATCCTCAACGTTCTTGTAACAGGTGAGATTTGTACCGTACCTATTTAAGTATCAATTTTGTTCCTTGAGTGTTAAGGATAATTCCACGGTCCATTTCAGGAATTCATTGATCACTTCAACCACAAATTTCTTAAGCTTACGGAATTTTTATTATTAAAATTAGCCACTTATACTTTTTTGAAATATGATTTAGTTTCTCTTTTGCAATGTCCAATTATTCTACGATTCTTACAGGGAAAGAATTGGCAAAAGCGCATATTCTCATGGACCAAATAGACCGATCGCAAGACCAAGTGACTGGGGAACCCGCCTACTCCAGCTTGGAAAAGTACGTTGACGCCTGCCTTGAGGCGTCCAATGTTGACGGGGCTTTGAGGTGCATCAAATACTGCGATTCCAGGGGGATGCTGGAAACTGAAAAACTCGTCTCCAAAATCACCAACAGCGGAATCAAACTCGATGGCCCGCAAGAGAGAGTAGTGAACGAGTTGCAAAGAAAATTTTAAACTCCATCAGTTCATAGTGTGAAATTGTAGAATGTGACCCATCAAGTTTTCTATTGTAAAATACATTGTTGAATAGCTCATATGAATAATTTGTTTCAAATTCGAAATAGATAAATCGTACTCAATTCCTTATTTTTGTTCCAATTATTGTTCAGTTCGATCTCAAGTAGTGTTCAACTGGTTTACCACAGCTACACAACTCTTTGTCATTGTTTTTTACTCGATATTACAATTAAATGTCATTAATAAAAGTTAGTACAGTAAACACTCAACAACATTCAGCCATAAAAATTGTAGCACAAAAGGTAAGATACTGACATAGGAGGACGGAGTTCATTTTCAGTCAACCTGTTAAGTATGTGACGACTTTAATAAGCATTGGAAAACAAAAATCTTTTTCAAATCACGAAAATGAGTTATTAAGGTGAGGAGAAGCGTACACTCCTCAGTTGGCGTGACTGCTCGATGACAGTTGATTTCCTAGTATTGTGCAAATAGAAAATTTCTTTGAAGAGAACTGACAATATAAATACGAGCAATTGATACTATTTCAGCAACTATACTCAGTTACTGGGATGCAATTACGAAATAATTAAGTTCCAGCGTAGTGAAGCTAAAATCGCCAACTTCGGTCAGGGGTCTTTTGGGAGAAAAGCTTTGATTTGATTTTTGGAATCGACCATGAAACTTGAACCATCAAATTGTAAGGGTTGTGGGAGGGAATACAATTATTCAGGGTCGATTGCAAAGGTTCGTTATGGAAAATAAAAGAGTAGCTAACTTGAAACAAATGTATATGTGTTGTACTGGTAATTCTCTTTGTGCGTCGTTGTAAAGCTTTCGTACCTCCGAAGTGGTCCCAACTTCTATTAATTTTTCTAATTCGATATCTGTTACGTACTAAATCTCTCTTCACTGCAATAATTTTAATCTTGGTTTAAAGGGTAAAAATGTTAAGAGCCAGGGAAAGTTGTGCCAACTGTTAGTCCGAGTTCATACGACTGGAAAATCTCGGAAAAAGATAACAAAGAAGTAGCCTTACCTTTAAAAATTAAATGATTCGAAAGGAATACTCAGTAACTAAGTTTGTAGTACCCTAGTTAGTACTCAGAAGTACCTACTTCGTTCGTTGGAACTAAAAAATCAAGCGTTTCCATTTTCAACAATTTAGTTTTTCTTCTAGAATTTAAAAATTCAGTAATTTTTGGGTTTCTTATTCATTGTACGTTTGGCATCTCAACCTAGTTACCACCGCTCCGCGCAAATCTTTTTTCCAAGACACTGGTTCATGATGAGCCCTGTTTCTCGATTGATCATAATTCGAATGATTTAGGGTCGGTTTATTAATTTAAGGGATGTCCAAAATTAGAATGCGAGCGATTGGTAAGTTTTATTCTTGAATTTTTCCTTCACTACTCTGAAAAGTGTTTTGTTTGATCCTGCTGATTTCTCTTCTTAGCCGAGAATCATACTGTCATGAGCAGTGTGCATTTCGGACTTATTTCGCTCTTACGGAAATAGAGATTTTTTTCTTTGCGAAATATGAACATACTGTTGCCTTCTGCAGACCTCGATGTGTTCGTTTTTTGTCGAAATACCCTCGCTACTAAATTTTGCATAACACGCGAGAATATATTATATTCTCGTACCGACTTTTCCCTTCATGCATATTATTCAAACTTTGAACTTATTTTGTTCTTGTAGGAAGTCCCTCAATTGTATTAGTTAGGTTATTTGATTGGTCATTATCGAAAATCATTGATTAATTTTCAATTCAATTCATTTATTTGTAATGAGCCAACAGGCTGTTACAAGGATCATTGATTAATGAGTGAGGTGGTGTTTATCAATATAAGAAAAAGGCCAAAAGTCATCAACTTGGAGGTTGATTTCAATCCGTCATTAGTTCTTGAACCAAGCAGTGTTGCTCCCTACCACAGTTTTGCAGAAACCGCCAGACTACAATTCAATGCACAACCATTGTATGCAGCCAACTTTCTACAGCCTATGTTGTTTTCCTACATATCTTGCACTTAGTTGGTTAATATAAAGTGGATTGTAAATTAGTTAAGTGAGTGTGGATTGCAAACGAAGACAAACTCAATCATTACAAAGTAACGAAGTAACTAAACTTCACAACACAGCCATGTGATCTATTCAGTCATGTGATCGATTACAGTCAACGAATCTGTTGCTAGAGAGTATTCAATTATTTCAAGATATATTTATTAAATCAAGATTCATTGATTTAAAGTGGGTAATATACCTGCACATTGATGGTAACGGTTGGTTTTTAAATCGCAAAACATTTATAAAAACTCAAGCAGGTAACTAATATGATGAATTCCCGTAAGGATCAAAGGTAGAAAGCTGTCTTTTCTATTCGTAGCATGTAGGTATTTCTCGTTCTCACCTACCATCATGGTTTTTCATTTGGCTCAAAAATAAATTTGTTCTAATTTCCAGATAGGACAGTTCTGATATTCCTAAGAAGCATTATTTTGGGTAGCTGGTGCTCCTCCATCTTTGAAGGAGTACCACCACACTAGGGTGATAGGGGAATAGGGTGGTTACCTCAATGATACGTGGGACTTTAACTTTGTTGGTACTGCCGTTCTTCCCCGTCCGATCAGCTAATGGGCCAGCAATTGGATTTTCCATCACTGGATCAATGGGCACCGACATTTTTGAAAGCTACTGATCATCGGTTACATTGATTCTCACATTAGTTATACTCAGTTGACAGGAGATTCGATAAACCGGCCCCTATTATTGCATTTGTTATAGATATGGGACACCCTGAAGATGCAACGTTTAATCGTTACGAAACGTAGGGAATAATGAAATGATGTTTAAGAAAATACTGCAGCTTGTAACAAAAATCACCCATGATCCTGGTGGACTAACTAATTATAGTAAGTTGATAAAAATGGCAAATCATAAAACTAAAAGTGCTTAACTCAAGGATTTCTTAATTTACAACAGCAATAAAAAGGTACAGTACTTGAATCAGTGAGGAGATCAACGTCTGCAGCTGTTGGGTTGTCTTCAAAGACAGTTGGGTACGACTCGTCAGGCGGCGTTAATGCGTCAAAACGAGATATGAAGATCTCGTAGCAGGCCTTGTATTGCTCGTTGAAGTGATCTACCCAAAGCTGCTGCCACTGCACTTCGTTGGAGCTTATCTGCAATCAGAAAACCCAATGTTCTCAATACAGAGAAGATATTGAAGCTTTTGCAAATTGTATATAAAGAGCGAGACCGAGGGATAGGGTGTTTATGAAAGTGGGTGTACTCAGGTGCAGTATAACATTGGGAAAGAAGACAGCTTGCAATCAGTCTTTGGGAAAACCCCATTAAGATACATACATATTGGTAAGTATTGCATGCGTTACAGAGACATCAATATTCCGGTTTTTATATAATCACACATAATTTCCTTAATCGAAAAAAAAACCACTAATATCGGCTGAGAATTCTACTAAGTGTGAGCAACGCCTGAATAGATCGACAATTACCCCCTCCATACCCCTTCCCCCACATCAAATTCAAAATTCCTGTGGTTGGATGACAAAAATTGTGATAGAAATTTCTTCCAATGGGAAAGGATGAATTTGTTTAAATAACACTTTTTGAGCACATTAAATTGGCCAAATTTCGAAAATATCATTTTGAATAACAAATGGTTAAAAACGGTTACATTTATATTTTAAGCAGAATATTACTCAAAAAAGTTGATCAACGAAGAACTAGGTTTTTTAAATAGAAAGCTCAAATTTATGTTGAAAATTGTACTTAAATTTCATTACAACAAGCCAAAAAATCGATAAACATGTGGAAATCTCTGTTTGAATAAAGAAATATTACTTAAAACCAGTTTTATCGCAATAAAATTTGTAGTTAACCACTTTTTTTTAACAGTGCACAAATTTCGACCCAATTTAACACTAAAGCAGGGTTCACATCCATCTGGAAAGCTATCCGGAAAGTGAATACTAACAGCTGATTGGTTGGACATCAGCTGGGGAGTGGGAATATTTTTTCCGTACAGGCACTTTTGAAGCAAACTGTACGCATCAGATTTTTGAAATATTTTTCGTTCCGGATGGCGCAGTTCACTACTGCGCATGCGCAGTATGTTCACTACTGCGCGTCGGGAACCAAAACAGCTGTTGGAGGAAGCACGGGAAACGAGTTGTTGGCTTGTGCTCGGCCGATTCCCCTCCATCCCCTCCACTGCTTTATACTAGCTTTCCCTATCCGTATTTCCAAACGTTCCGGATGGATCTGAACCCTGGTTAATTGAATACGAACATTTTGGAAAATTCGCTCGTACGATCATGCTGCACTAATAGAGCTTTTTATTATACACCATAATATTTTTAGCTTGCGAGAACATATTAGAATATACATTTGATGATACATATAATCACAGACGAATGATCTTTACACTTACGGAATCAGATGATGATATAAAGGAATTTGAGGTACTCTGCACAGACGATTCTTCAGCACTGCAACTCAGCTCCGAAGAGTAGATTGTCATAGGAGTTACGTTAGTAAGTGAGTCAGTTTGCAAAGACGACCTGGATGATCTATTTAACAGATTTGCAAAAAAAATTAAAAACAATTCTAAATTAATGATATTACTGATTCACTATCATGTTAGAAGTTTTGTTCAAGCTGCGTGTCTAATTTCTGTGCAGTTCTAGTTAGTTCGGAGGAAGAGCAGAACTTTCACCGAGTTAACAGAAACAGATAACTGCAGCAGTTCCTACAGTTTTTGGGATGCAAAATATTGTTCTCAGGAAATTTAGTCACCCGGTTGTCGATCGCAAAGCCATCAAACAAAAAACACCTTTTTCATTATGTTCTCATGCTCTAAAACTTTACGAATCATCTCCTTGATTTCGTTAGATGTACAAACCTACTGGTAAGTTGAATGTTACAATAAGAAACTTCATGTCCATGTGCCACTCAATTCAACTCCGTAGTTGTGTGCAGTTTAGTTCACCAAAATTGTCACATTCAGTACTTCGCATCTCACTCTCCTTGATATGATATACTCGTATTTTAAAACGACCTGACCCTATAGTACAATCGACGTCATTGTCGCGAAATGCCCCTACACTGGAACACATCTTGAACAAAACTACTAGTCAAACTATGAAAGAAGCCGTACCGAGAGCAGGACCTCAGCCTAAAATAATCGTCTCCAGCCCCAGAAGTCTCAGAGATTTCTGAAAAGTTGTCCAAATCAAGCTGAGAGCAGTCTAGGACATCCTCGCCGAGGGTTCCATTTTTTTCAGCCTCTTCGTGAATGGAATCTAGCAACCCCGAGAAACTTTTTTTACCCGATTCACTCTCAGCAGTCTGGAAAAATAGAGTAGGCATTCATAACATTATAATCCTCAAGTTACATAATACATTAATGGAAAACATGAGTGTTGATACATGTATTAGCAAAAAAATTGACAGCTAGTTCAGCCAATACCATAACCACAGTCTGATCTTTCAGAATCAGAAAACAGATGAGGCTGGTAGCTAACTCTTGACCATGGATATAATATACCTGGATTGACTGCTGAGGGTCTCTCAAGGGAGAGGAATACAAGCCGAGAAATACCCACTTCTTCGTCTCCAATGGAGCAAGAAGGCCAACTAGCGCAGCATCTTGCCCTTGTCATTATGATCTTCAGTGCTTTCACTTCCGTTTGGGTAAAGAAATCACTTTTTATTTTATGAGCATTAGGAAAGAGAAGTAGATGACAGTCATCTGGATAAATGTTGGATACATTGACCTGGGCGGATCGCTTGCAGTGGTGAATGAAGAGGCTACGGCTTCAGGCTTGTTTTACAGATTGTCAAAGCAGTCTTAGCTTAGTTTTACGATAAAATTCGATCAGCGTGGTACGAGCTCAGGGGACCATTAAAAGAGTTAGTTGCATGGTCCCCGATGGGCCATTCTTCTGCATCGACACCATGCCTCACGATGTGTTAGCTGCTCTTGATCCTAGCTACACATTGAAACGGCCATAAAGAAAAATGCATTTCCCTGATGGCATCATCGAGCATATAAATGTTTTTCAGAGGAATTGAGGAATGAAATTCGCAAATAAACTTTCTGATAAACACATTTTAATAGAACCAGAAACTAAATGTCAAAGAAGCTGCACAGACCCTCAGTGCAAGTCATAAGCCGATGGTACTTCTGAGTTTTTGTGCAATCTCATATTAAGTTTTTGTTGTTATTGCTTTTCAGCTCTCAACTATCAATCCAATATTTTTTAGTCAGTCGGCCTTGAAAGATATAGACAAAAAGAGGGTCAAGTCAAATTCATGACCTGATCATGGGCTTCTTGCCTGAATGAAGAGGAAGACGGCCTCAGAATTTCTCAGTTCGTTTTCGAGACCAGCAGCAGTTAACCCAGGTGTACTACATCCATGCTCTTTACTTACATTGATCGTTTTGGAAATATCCCCAAACGGCAAGTTTTGAATTGTTCAATAGTGAAGTTCGTCTTAGGAGTAACTTTAAATAATGGTAAGTTTGAAATTTCCATTTCATGGATAACGTACCACGTTAAATTGCGTTTCTTCTGTGAAATCCTCTTGTACCCTGCTATTGTAGAAGGAAGGATCGATGTACTCTCCGTACTTTTTAATCCAGCTCTCCCAAACGAGGCGCTCCCCATGCGTTGCCCAGTAGCGCTCCCAATCTTGATCCTTGGAGCTTTCTGAGAGATCCGCTCCACTGTCGGAGTGGAGTGCTGCTTCCCTCACTGAATCGTGTTCGTCTGTAGAGCAGTGGGATGCTGAGCAATAACAACTCACAGCTTCTTCCTAAAATAAAATTGGAACAAGGTAACGTGATGTGATTCAAACAGATTCCAAATCTGTTCTTTTGTACATGAACTCCATTAGGGGTCTAGTTGGCCCTAACTTCTAGCCAGCCCGATCACCTCAAACACATGGATCCTATGGGCCAAAAACGTGTTTTTTCGAGGTTTTCACTGATACAGGGAAGTCAGATGTCACTGACTTTTCCTCGACTGGGAAAAGTTTTAGATCCGTGAAAATTTACCCATAGCAAATAATCGCAATTTCTAAACCTAAAACTGACCCGTTTTCGTGACTCGAGTAATCACCGTGCATTACTCAACAAATAATAAATCCATGCGTTAGAATTAGCAGCGTTCCCATTGTTATTCGACCAGATCCAAACAGAAGGGAATTTACCAAAAATCCCTTTTCGACGTTTTCTCAATTTATGGCATTTATTCAAATGTGACATAGATTAACTCAAACAGTCGTCCAAGAAATGAAATTTTCCTAGCAACGAGCTCATACTTTCCCTATTTGTGGTTTGTGGATTAATGGATTATCTTAGGCATAATTAATCGCTGTTTCGCAATTTGATTGTTTTGCTGTTTTGTTTTGGACATTGTGCAGAATGAGTAGGTTATATTGCAAGAAATGAATGTATGCAAACAAAACCAATTATACGGACTTGTTTGGAGAGTTCTTGAAAAGACTAGCGATTTATCGAGTGTTGACGAAATATTTCAGGAGTACTGACTTGGGATTACTTCAAGTATGATTATAACACCGGGAGCCAGGTGAAGATAGTAGCTTGACATCGTGTAACATGAGATAAATAAAGTTTAGTTCAATTCCAAGCGTTCGAAAGTATTACGTACTCTCGATTTACCTATGTTATATAATCAACCGAGAAATCATCAAATAATACAAGTTGAAGTTGCTTCTTCCATTCAAAGAAGAGCCAGCGTAAAAATTGATCATTTTTCGTATTTTACTTGGATATTATAAATCCAACCATGAAAAAGAATTGAGCACATTTCGACCTGTAATCTCACGATGGTCATTATTATCTATGGTGATATACTGAAAAAAAAACGAGGTGCCAAAACGATTATAGCCACCAGTTCTATTTACTGAAAAATTAAGGAAAGAATACCAAATTATGTCATATTCCTGTTCAGGGAAACAAATATTCCAAGACTGCAAAGATCTACAGCCATTTAACTACACCACGATAGAAGATGATTTGACATTCATTTTTCGATCTTGTACATTCTGAGATGATTATGATTCAATCCAATCAAAAATTGAAAAGTCATCCAAGCAGGTCCCTGTAATTTTACCTAAAGGGTGGGCACGAATTACCAGATGTGGAAGACCCAAGCTTTCAAATGTTATTGTCTGAACATTGAGCTTCATGACTTTTCTCATTTATCATAAGTTATCATCTTCCATGGAAGTCTGTTCTGTGGAATGTAGGGAAAAGTAAGTAAGTCAAGTTGACATTTTGCAAAAATCTGATTTCAACCAAGAGTTTCAAAGAGAAGCCATCAAGCGTCTCTCAAAAGTGAGACAACTCAGATGTTCAAATTGATATTCTCCCCGACCTAGACCTAGTGAGGAGTTGGAATAAACCGTAGAAATCAGGCTTAACACAAAGATTTTAGTGGTGTTTCATGTTGAAATTGATATGACACTATTACATAGGTCTTTTCCGTCTACCCTTCAAATTTGAACGAATTCGGCCCACTGGAACCCGGGAAAAAGATACTGTGTAGATTTTACTTTTGAACAAGCACAGACTGATATATTGATTTATAAACAATGAAAATCGTAAGGAACCATCTACAATATAACCACTCAGATTTCACTGACCACCTACACCAAACATGCCCTGAATATTTCATCAAAATTGGCATGAAAACTGTATGGATACACAGAATGATCAAAAATGCGTGTGGAAATTTTGATTTTGGCGAAAATTTCATCCCCCGAAAGTGAAAATAAAACTTCTGCTACCTACAGGAAGACTCTAAAGGAAAAACTGCAGAGCGAAGTTGAATGATTTAGAGCAACTTTTTACAACTTGGTGGGATGAGAACAGCTAGCAACCCATTATAAAAACGACATAGTAGGAAACAATGTATTTCACTGGTACAAATATAAAGAATTCTTGATTATAGAGTGGGCGAAGAAATGGGGCACACGGATAAGGACGTCGGGAAAGAAACTTTCCGCCTACGGATGCCACCCCTGGGCGGAGGTGGATTGGTGCCAACTCGAACCCCCTACCTCCCCTCTGTTGCTAGTTTAATAGGATGTAATGAGGTCGCTCGGAGAAGACGTCAAGGCTTTCAATAAAAGCTAATGGGGTAAACGGGGTGTTGCGAAATGAATGAGAGAAGTTGTTGATTTACTGTAAGCTAAACCGAAGGATTCGGAGGTAAGAGCAGGATAAGCTTTCGAGCGTGTATGGGGAATATGTTTTTGTACAATTCAAAAACATGTAATGGAAATTAGAAAAGTAATACGGGCACGGATTCTGATTGAAATACCATAAATAAATCGAATATAGTAAAATCAACATAACTGTAATAAGAAGGGAGAGCTTGCATACAGTTATGCATAGGTTTACTAGGAGGTTTCATCCTTCCTCCAAATTGCATGGAAATATTTACGCATTTTGAAAGTTCGATTAACTATGAGTAAAATGTTTGCCATAGTATGATTCTGAGGAAATTCTCAAGCAATATAATATTATCTAAAGTTTGAGCATATTAGTATTCAGGTTCCTTTAGCGTGTTAATTTATTACAAGTAAGAGGAAATGTGAAAGCACCATAATTTCAATACAAGTTTTATTGCCCATGTGTATCGTGAAATTTCTTTACCAATGTGCATTGTATAATTATGGATTATGGAAGGTAAAGTAAATCAGAAGAAATCAAAACCTGGACACCAGAAAAATTCTACATTTATCTAGATCCGCCGAGGAGAATGATCCTGATACTTCTTCAATGAATTTGGAACAATTTCCTTACGCGATTAAAACGATCAGGAAGTGATACTTCACACGAGAAGGAAGCAGAAAGTGTTAATGGATCATTAAGCGAAGAGAATCGTCCAACAATAGGGACGTCACAGATCATGGTCAAGGATATTGGCACCCCTTTATCGAGGTCCTTGGTCGGTAATGGCTGGTCCTCAGACTATTACAAGAGAGAATACAACGAACTTCAGCCTCGTGCTTGATTTGTCATTACGAAATCGCCTAGTTCGCACTTTTAGCCTATTCGCACGAACTGACCTTGTTCATTGGAAGCGAATGACAGCTCGAATCTAGTCTACTTCGACCGTTTTCCACTAATTTCCATTCTGCCCTTTGTAATTAGTAGTTCGAAACGATATCAAGAGTACGGCGAATGTATGCGTTGGACTCTCCAGTTCTAAGCAGAAAACGTGCAGCTCGACGGGGTATTATCAGAGAAGAGTGGGTGAGCAATGTTTCCCTGCAACTGCCACAGCTTGGAGAGGGGCGTCATCTGATGGGAAACTTATCTTCAGAGTCATTTTTCAACTATTTCCAGATGAAAAATAGCACCTTTGATACATTCTTTCGAAGGTAGAGGGCCGGTTATCTCGGACCTCCAATTTCAGGGAAACCATTTCCTCAGCAGGTCGCTATTGCACTAACAATAAATTTTTCGGCGTCCATTTCGCTTGTTGACGCTTGGAAAAACAAACTGGTTTGATTCTCGTTGCATTCGCCCCTTTTCGCTCAAACGCAGCGCTTGCATTTGAAGAGAGGGAATTCGCGCGAATTCGCCTCTTTGCGCGGAATCCGTACTAATTAGCTAACTGTGGAGAAAATGGAATTTTAATTGGTACGAAGCCACTCTGTGAGAGTCTCGGCTCTTAAGAAAAGAAAAAAAAGACTCCAACCTGATCAGCTGAATGAGGTAAATTTCCATCTGTTCGTATAAGGAAGGGCAAATTCGATATGGAGGCTCTTTGGGATTTCACAGTTCAAGGCAATACCTTTGAATGTGTTTGTGTTTTCAAGTACCTTGGCAAAAATCCTAAATAATAAAAATCGAGTGAATGAGGACGCTCAAAAACGAATAGTTGCTAGTGGTAGGGCGAACTTTGCTTCCATAAAAGTCTTCAGTTCCCGGAAGGAGCAAAATGAAGAATGAACTGCTCCCTCATTTGTCCGATCGTAACGTTTTTCGCGAAGTATGGATGCTAACAGCAAAAGATGAAAATGCTTCGGGGAATCTTTGGAGCCATTCGTGTCGAAGGTATATGGGGGATTCGCCATCATGCAGGATCGGACCTACTGACAGAGGGAGAGAATATTGTCCGACTGGTGAAGACTTAATGGCTCAATCACATGATTCGGATGCCTGATTACAGGATTATAAAGAGGGTCGTGAGAGTAAGAATTTACGAAAAGCGACGACACAAGAGGCCTAGAGACGTGGCTGATTGTCGTGGAGGATGATGTCAGTTTTGCTATTAACCATGGGTGTGGAGAATTGGAGATGAACGGCAGAGGATCGAGTGCATTGCAGGGCAATTGTTTGGGAGGCCAAGACTCACATTGAGTTGTAGCGCTGTCTAAAGAAAAGAAAACAACGGTAGTTGACTCCCAACGCAAGTGTTCTATGATTTAGAATGAAACTACTCGAAATTGGAATTTTGAGCTATAATCGATCTTTGAGAAAAGCGAACATCTAGATTTCAACTAGTCTTTTTTGTTAGGTACACACTAACATATACGTCAATTTAAAATACAGGTCACTCATTCATACATTCCTTCATTATAAGAACAGGAGGGACATTTTCTTTCCTGAATGTAGTTGAAACTTTCAACATATTGAGATTGATTTTAATCACTCCCTAAAAACGTGATTGTAAACTTCAGAAAAGCTTGCAAGTTTATTTAGACATGAGGTGGAAAGTGAGCAACTCCCTACTAACGAAGGGTGGTGTATATGTGGTTCCAGCTAAAGGGCCATTCCCACTAGTCAAGCCATAGGAACGGACGAGCTCGTTGAGACACAGGACGTCTTGTCTGGCTCGACCTTTCCCCCATCCTGTAAAGGCAAACTCTCCCCCCCCCCCCTTCCTTTTTGTCATGGTCCAAAATAATATTTCATAATCAATTATAATTCGTAAATGGCGAAAACGAAATAATTCATGAACAATGAAGTCCAGCATGTGGGCCGAGACTCGACAAGCCACAAGACTCTCCACGCCAAGAGAACACCTCAGGCTTGGCATTCGACAAGCCTTTACAGATCTCACTCGTGCCACGTCAAGTCACAGGCCGTGGGAACAGCCCTTAAGCTGGCACTTGACTGATCGATAGGAACCCTATACCAGCCGGTGTCAAAAACACGTACGTTCCCCTGGTAAACTGCTTCCCATTTTGTCGGCATTGGCCAGTTTTCCAGGCGCTACTCTTTGCCAGACATATCTTACTATCCTCCTTGAGCCATTACTATAAACAACCTCAATCCTCCTAAATTTATTTTGCTCATAACGGATTTTAGTCTAGCGGTTCCCCTTAGTAAGTCAACAAAGAAGACTCTCCTTGCCACTTGAAGATTGACCTCACACATATCCAGAGTCACCGCCGTTGCTCGATGATGGATCCACAAGCATGCATCAAAAGGTTTGACATTATTGCAACATCCACCAGTGGTATTTTAGAGTATCAGAAGACCAAAAAGGTACGTCCATTTGCACCAACTATCGAAACTCTAAGCATCATCCTTGTGATTTCCACGGCTCACTTACCAGAGAATAATAGGTTAGTTCATATTTTAAAGATTCGTGGTCAATTTGTATTAATTTTTTGGTAAAACATCGTTAAAATGTATTGTGATACTTGCTTCTCATGGACCAGCCGTAATTTACAGGTGCTACTTCATGTTCTAAGCCCTACACACGTCTCTCGTATGTATCGAGCTTCTAAAGCATTTGGATCTTACAAGCTCTGAACTCGTCCGAAGCGCTCTGCACTTTTTAAAGAATGTTCATTAGATATAATACTTCTCAACAAGACAGAACCATATTTGCTTGTATTGATGAATGTGAATCGGGCTTCAGGCAGCGGTTTTCAAAAACTAGAAGGATTTGGTGAGCATTACCTCTACCAATAAAACGCCAGCAAAACATTCATCTCTAAGCTATTTTGATTTATGCACTGGTGAAGAATGTTTGTAGGTTATTCTGTAATTCAGATTTTGTTCAGAATGCCCGTCTCTGAAGAGCATAAGTGTGGTTATGGGAGGAGTACGAATCTATCAGTTCATTCTTGTAAGTACTTTGGTTGAGATCAATTTACTCCAAAATAATGTGTCTCATCGTGAGTTCCTTCAACCATCAGATACAAAACAGACGCAGGCGACAGATAAACAGAGTTCAACTCACATGCTCCTTTTTCTTGACAGTTTCCACTGGATGAGAAACTGGAGATTCTATAGATTCTACTGAGGGTCGAACTTCGGGAGCTCTGGTAACTGGCTCAAGCCCATCAGATTGAAATAGTGGTTCGCACAGAAACTCTTCACCGCAACTAGAACCACTAAAAACATACACACTTGTATAGATTTGAAAGCCAAGCTCTAAACGAACATTTTCGGATGAAAATTAATAGAGAATCAAGAATAAATCATCATGAATAAATTCTAGAAAAATGAATTGTAAACCAAAACATTTACCTAATGACTACCCTACTACATAAGCAATAAATACTGTCGCCCGACGGGTTTTCGCTCAAAGTTAGGTACACTTCTGCTAGGGGTTCGTATGAAGTATCTTCTAACATATCGCGGGAAGGAACGAAAACCCCTTCAGCACTAAATAATGAAGAGTTTCATGAGTACGGAAAACAATAAGTACGAAGAGGAAATCAAGAATGAGCAACAATCGGACCACACATCGGAAAGGTTACTGTTGAAGTTTTGATAATCGATCAAGGATATCGATACAAAACAGTTGCCCCAACGGAAAAACTGCACTTGTAGTGTGAACAGACCGCTTGGAAACCTTGTTACTGAACATTACTTGTTTAAATAGTTCATTCAAAAGCAATATAAGTTCAAAAAAATTATTTTTTTAAAGATAGAGTCAATTTGATACTAAATAAGTCAAGCATATTTTCTGTAAAAACTCTTTGTATGGAATTCCAAATCATCCATGGAACTGATCTCGATAGTAGCGCTACAATCAAGTTCGCACTTGAGTTCAAAGAAATCATATATCCAAAGGAGTATTACGTTTTTTTAAATAAGATAAATTTTAAACAAAATCCCCAAGAAGTGTAATTTGTACTATAAGTTATTCACATCAAAATGAGATACAGTTTTTGTTTAATGAACTGATAAGAAATTACTATTTTATGGTCTCTTTGGTGAGATAGGCAATAATACCATTTAAACAAATATAAATAATAATCATATTTCTTACACATATTATATGTAAGAAAGTTCTCAATGAGACTGTTAGCATCTTCTGATCAAAATACACTCTGTACCTCACCTTTGCCAGTTAAAAGTTGTGGATTCCCTGGCTATCAAGCTACAAAAGTTCTAGTTTTTCACACCCAGGTTCTCTTTCAATCTGACTTATCTGACCCTGAAGCTTCTTGGCTAGACACAGACAAGACTGGAGGTCGCGAGGGAAAATTGCTCCTAATTTGTTGTCCTACAACTGTTACAGTAGTAAACCCCCTTGACCATTGCGTTATGGGGATGCTGCTTTTGATTGGGCCTTAAGCAAAGAGATGGGATGTTATTAAGAGTTCTCATAGGAAAAGATTATTGCAAACGAGCATTAAGAAAATCTTGGGAATCATGCATTCCTAGACTGTAGCTCATGCTTGAAACTGAAAGCTTTCCTGAGTCTTTCGTCAAAACAGATCTGTCTAACTCTTTCCTAAATAGAGTGGGTTTTTCATCTAGGCGAATCTAACCCCAAGGGGTAGTTAAAAGTAAAAGATTTTTTGATCGAAACCAATAGCCAGGCTACACTGGAAGGCGTGGAGAGAACATTAGCACCCTTAGCTTAGTGCTAGGGGGTTAAATAAGGTTCCCCTCCTCGTCCACTGTCTGACCAGGAGAAGGTGCGGCCTTCGCCTTTCAATGAACCTGAGCCCTTGGTTTTCCAGGCTGTTGGTTGATTTTATTATGTGATGCATAACATTATTTAATACGTAGTAATGATGAAAATCGTTACACGTTGCATTTAAACTAGACCCCCCCCCCCATAAATTATCATTACCCCTAAAATGTAATTTAAACTTGAATACCTAAAATTACATTGCCTCACCATGCCCCTTACCGACTTGTGCACGGGAACTCTTGAGTGATATATTTGGTTTTTCCATTTCTCTTTTAACATCTTAAAATGCAAAAAAAAAATTACTCTCTGACAGTTTTCAGACACCCACAGTATGTACAGGAGAGGAATATAGGCGAGCCTAGAACTTATGTAACGTTCCCTCACCACAACAATTTTTTTCAAACTTGTGAGCTTCCTGCTCCTGTTGTGGAGAACCCTAACGTCGACCATACGTATCCATGAGCCCGTCGTCAGTCGCTGAGACATCCTCGTGGTGAATTCCTAGTCCATAAAATCATACCCTGACATTCTCTCACCTGCATTAGTGTGTAGATGAATTGATGATTCTTTAACCTAGTTCGCTACTTCTGGTAGAGCAGCAGTTCCATTTCAATTGATGTATCTAATCATAGGGGAACAGCAGCTTTTAGTTGAGAAAACCCCACGATTTGACATCCTCCCACTTTCTTGTTGGGAGAATGTCGAGTAAGGTGAGGGAATTCCTACTGAATTATTTTTCTACACTGTAGGTTAACCGTTCTCTGAAGATTCGTTCATTATTATACAAAACCATGGTTACTATGATACAAAATAAGATTTTATCATGGAATACGTGAATGAAACCAACATGTTCATAATTTGTAATAAAACATAATTCTCAATTGCGTATGTACGTTTTTTGTTCATAATTATAGTTATTTCAAGAACAGCATTGAATTCAACTAAATTTGTTCACGATTTATTTTTTTGCTCCCTCCCTCTGCATTTTATGCTCACGTTTTGAATACCAAATGCCACCCTATTATTCTCAGTGAAAACCGATGGAGAAAAGGGTATTTCTGACTTTCTAGACATATGACGAAATTTTGAACTCTGGTGGACGATAGAATCGGAAAAATAAAAAGATCCAGATACCTACCTTTACTTAACACTTAATATGTACATCCGTAAGTTAATTTGGCTTACCCATGGATTTGAAATTGAACGAATTGTGGGTTATTGATTGGAAAAATATCGCGGCTGAGAGGAAATTACTACGTATTTTCTTGGAAGTAAATGAATAATTGGTTTAATCCAATACCTGGTTTGGAAGGAAAACGTCGGATTTTTAAAAATTCATTTACATGACTTCACGCATTTTGAACCAAAAACCAACAAATTTTAAGGTTATTTGTCGATTACAATTTATTACTTTTTCAAAATAATCCCAAAATTTCGTCACGTTTTATTTGCTTCCGTCAGTTATAAGATTAATTAATAATCAACGAAGTTTTCAAAAAAATTAATAAGAATGACAAATAATAGAGAACATTAAACGTAAGGTTCAGCACCAACTAAAATGATAATAGTTGCAACTAATCTCTTGATTTTCATGTTTTTAGCAGCTGTTCCATGATTTTCCTGTAAGTATACCGATGAATGGCTTCGTGTTTCATCCGCTTACCAGCTTATACTTTGAATTCTCTTGTACATAACATATTATGGTTTTATATAAAAGAAAATAGAAGGTGCATTGAAAAATCAAGCCCAGAATGGTTCTTCCTCCTTTAAACCTTGGAATACAAGTTCGAAAAATCTTGTTTATCGTCTCGTCTCAAGAAGACAATAATTTTGCTTGGCATATAGTGTATGTGCCGTTTGAATTATTCTATCAACAACTGTTATGTTAGTGCTTAGGCACTGGAAGCTTTTTCTTTCAATAATAATTTTCTATTTTCAAATTCAGAGATTGAGTCTATTTACGGCGCACAAATAATTACCCATAGAGTAAAATTAGGATGAGACAATATAATTGAGGAAATTATTGAAACTTGGTGGACTGCTCCAGATGAAACCTTTTCTCTTCTTAACTTAACTTTTCTCTTAAAACTTAACTTAGAATTCGAATGCAATGGTGTACCTACCTATCAGTGGAAATTGACGCTTTACATTAAAAACTTTCTTTGATGAACAATTTCTCGAAACGCTTGAGACGGATTATACCAATGATATCAAAAACTTAACGCTTATTGATAATTTCAATGCAGGAGTTGGGAACATAAACCTTTCTATTGTTTCTGTAATTCTAAAGGGAAGGATGACACAAAGGGTAACAAATGACACAGAACGACAATAAATTAATTTAATTTTATTACACTGTAGTAGGTGCTGATGTCCGTTCAGGTATGAGTCATGAGATGTTGTTGCAAATGATGTTTGTGCTTGAAATGTTTTGAACAGATGATACACTTGTAGCGCGGAGCCACCCCGCATTCGAACTTCTTGTGCCTCAATAGTGAGTTTTTGTTCATGTACTGCCTTCCGCAAAAACAACTGAACCCTGTAAATAATTCGAATTTTCTCAATTTAATCAACACACCTGGATACTCTCTCAAATTGAATTATCTTCCTGTATCAATAAATATGTACAGTGAAAAAATAGACATGAGACAGATGCCAGCTACTCCGGGTGAAACGAGGAATCAAAATAGGGGTAGAAGCCAAAGGGTACTAGCGGATAGAGAGAATGCGGTCAGTAGAAACATTGATTATGCAGAAAATGATGAATCCCTAAGTAAATTATCATTGATGGTAATATAGACATTTGGTTTCTTATCCTTTAGTATCACCTTATTTCGACATAACTGAGCGCTGTTTTATGACCTGTAAATAGTGTTTTAAAGAGGATTTCAACATTAATTTGTTATGTTTATATGGACCTGTATATATGGACAGGCACGTACGATGGGACATCAGTTTTGAAAACACCCCTGATCAAATATTACGACATAGGTAATACGATCAAATAAGTAGTAGATTTATTAATTACCAAACTTCGAACTTCATCTTGGGCATATGCTATCTAAGAGAACGAGTGGAAAATGGCCATTCACAAAGCCTTTTATTCGTTTCAGATCCGTAGTTTTTTTCGGAGAATTGAAATCAGGTAGATGATTCAACAACAAATTTTAAAACAATAGTTTATTCGAGTTTTTAAACGTTCTATGACATCATAGATTTATATGTATGTATAGTTTCAGCGTTCAAATAGGTAGAATAACCATTTATTGATGAACAAATTAACTTGATTGATAGAATTAACCTATATGTATGGAAGAAAACTGTAACTGATCTATGAAGGCGATAAAGATGTGATTGTTGTAACAACATAAAACAATGAAACCACAATCATATATGGGTATTATGTAACATTCAGTAATGTGTTGAAATCGAAAAACAAGCAATGAACAGACATTTATTGCACTATCCACCTTGATAAATAAAGGATGATTCCAGTTATGACGTAATATAAATAATTGCGGACATCTACAGTTCAGAAGAAAAATCAGCCTTAGTTTTGACAATTGACTTGTGTCTAAGACAGGAAGAAAGGAATGGGTTGGCATGATTCATTTAAATTACAGCAATGATGATTTCGTAATAGACAAAATTGTAATTTTGCAAGGGGACGAACAAAGATTGCTACTAGAATGAAAATCCAGCATCTATTGGCCAAAAAATTGAGTGAGCATAATTTTTCATAAATGAACTAAGAACCGTCTTGTAAGTAAGAATCTTAAAAGGACCGTCTTGTCCAATAACAGAAATTCTTCAAAACAAAAGTAAGGGATCAAGGAGACTGTGGAAAACACTTGAGACCAAAGATACATACTTCATTTGGGCTCATCCATAAGCTCCATAACCTACCAGATCTTTAAAAATTATTGTTGAAGTGGTCTTAAGACATTTTCTTGGAGAAAACTACTAACAAAAATACCACCAACAGGATGTTTGATATCTTATTAATTTAGCACCCTACATTTTACGCGGTTTAATGTGAATTCCGTTGTAATAATGGTCTCAACATTGACCGGTTGTAAATAATGAACAATTAACGATACATCCTTCAATTGTCTCCATATGAAAGTAGGTTTCTACCAAAATGTATGGAATCTTTATGCAATATGACCAAAGGAGTTTGTATTAAACTGTAGACAAATCATTTCAGAGAAAACCAAGTGTCGCTACCATTTTAATGAATTCATGGAATTAGGTATAACATTATGAGTAGGTACGGAATGTGAAAACCATATAGGCAGGTTCTTCATAAAATGCCTTCTAAGAATGTTGTTAAGGGCGACCTTGAATTCCATCACTCATTCGTATTAATGAACGGGTTTTCATATATTTCATCACGTTTTCCCTAGATGGAATCTCTAAAATTTATCGTGGTCCACCACAGTATTTCAATACCGAAACATTTTCAAAATGAAGAACATAAATTGCTACAGGCCTTACACCTACTAATGGGCTGGTTATTACTTGCTTAGAATAAAAAACCCTCAAATGGGAACTCTCGGAAGCTACTAAAATGAAATCAATTCGCAGTAATAAAAAGTGAATTTGTTTTGGGTTGTGATGTTCGTTTCGTCGTTTAAAATGTATCTTCAAGTTCTCACTTTTACACAAATTATATAATTAACTCCATTCCACTTTCCGAATAATAGTCGAATCCATTCTTCCAATCCTTTACAAAACAAAATAGCCCTATTTTTGTAGAATTGCCCAATGAAAATACTAACGACTTGAACAAAGCAAGAAAATAATTTTATCAACGGTTCCTACACAAACGAATGTAGGCTTCGAAATAGGCGCAAACCTACAAGAAAATGTATTCTGAGCAGTTAGGTAGGTGGTTCATATTTGTCTATTAAAAATCCAAGCGAGTTATGAAAATATGAACATGATGCTTGTGATTGCAAGACAAGTCTTCTTTGAAGAAGCTATGCAAGTGAAAAATGTCTACTTAGGCTAAAATTATTTTAGACAAAAATATCTTCCTACTTGGTAAAAGACTAGTGATAAAATGGTATACAATGATATGACTTTACTATATTCATTTGTAACTAAGTCAGTAAACTTTCACTCTAGATCTAACATCACAGCTATATTTTATCAGGCTAAATACTACTAGATTAGTCAGTTAGTAGGTATTTCAAGACTATAAAAGAATAAAACGCATTTAACATAATTAACAATTATAACGATAATGTAATGTACACCTCAGAACTCGCCGACATCAAGTGTTTTCAAATTGGTAGGGAAGTAACTACTTTATTGTCGAATAAAATTAAGGGTCCTAACAATAGTTCAATGAAGGGGAGCAGTAGTGTAAGAGGAACAAATGAAAATCCATGTTTGAAACCCAATAGTGGCATACATCCCCCGAATCAGTAAATGTTCATCTTACTACAATGAATTTAGATGTTTTGACAATTTTTCACTCTAGTGTGTAACAAGAAATCATATTGCAAAACAATAAAAATCAACAAGACCAAATAATCTATTTTGTTAGAAGGATTGGTCCGAGATCTACTGTGACCAGATATCAAACTAGATTCCTTACAATGTCGAGAGCAATGCTTACTCAAGAGCTTGAAAAAACGAAACCCAATGACGAGAGTATTTCGTGATAGGACTTGTTAAGTGCCAACACACACATAGTGAAGCCATTCACTAATGTTCCTAGTATTTGGAAGTCTATGAGGGTAATGATTTTTGACCAATAATAGACAATTAATTAATCTAGAATAGAAGAGATCTTTCTTTGTATGATTTTGGTAGTTTTCGTTTCAAACAGCCGGAAGAGACCTCTCATATTCCAGTAAGTCCGGTCATTCTCATCGCAAGAGGGTTGAAATAAGAAGATCGACATACTTGAAGAACTTGCTACTGAATAGGTACAAATTTGATCCCACTCAGAGACACAAATTTCTTCATAACGAACTAACATTTTGTAAAGATTGTGGAAGCGCTGTTTTTCATATGCAACAATGCAGTAACATAGGTCTTTTGAGGGAAAAACGGCTATGTGATACTGAAATAATAAACGTAGGGCAATGGTTTGCAGAGTTCAATCTATCTGATTACACTTTAGCACCCAACTCACTGAATTCTGTTACATACCCCATCCTAAACAAAAACCGTTTTATAGGAAAATGCAATAATTCGTTGTTATCATAAAAGATTCAAAAAAAGTCCATAAGCATGCATACTTAAGACTTCTTCAAACACGTATTACTGATGCCAAATGACCAAACATGGTTTTCATCAGAATAAAGCCTCTTATTTACAGATAACCAATTTAACGAAAATGAAAACACATCTTTGATGGCGAATCTGAGACAAATAAAATTTCCTCAAATCTAAATTTGAAATGAATTGAACTTTTTTCAGCTTCAGATAATAGCGGTTAGCCGTAGGTACTCTAGAGTCTAATAGCGATTTTCCTCAAAGAACCCAATATGAATTAATACTGAGAACAAAACCTATGATTCTAAGGGAAAGAAATAGGAAACAGTTTTTTATAAATCCTCGCCTACTTCTGCTTTGGCAGTATTGTCAATAATCGGTGAAAACCGATACCTAATTCTTCAAAATACGTACCTACAATTAGGTACTTGCAAAGTACAGGCATTAGACATGGAAGGAAAAAGTCAGCCCTCCCCAAGCGAATCGCAACCCCTCCTACAAGAAATTAGTTTACGTTTCAAGATAAGTAGATTCCAAATTGAAATGAAAAAAATACGTTTGAGCCTTTGCCTCAAAGTACTAGCAGAAATAACTTTCAACCAACCCGAAGGGTCACGTTTCAGTTTTGAAATTGTCGAAATAAGGAACAAGTTTAGTAGAAATTTGATGGATTTAATGATTCAAAAGAGACGAATGAGACAAAGGTTAACAATTTAAGGTTGACGTAATCGTTAATGCTTAGTATTGAGCCGAATTTACTAAATTCAACTGCTCAACTGCTGTAAAATAGTTCAAAATGTGTCCACAACACTTCAAAACAACCCCAAGCAATTAACGAATTTTGAAAAGCCAAAGCATCAAACATTTTCATTGAAAAAATTAATTTGTTCGTTCGTTTGTGATAGATGAAATTTCAACGGATTGAGTCAGAATGGTACGCACCTTTAAATTGACAGATCCAATGGAACCAACTTCAATATCTTAGCAATAAGACTAAACTCTTCGAAAGCTTTTTCAATATAACAAATGTGCTGTTTTTAGGATCCAAATGTCAAACGCCATGAATTTATCAATGAAAATTGCAGCTAAGCATCTAATTCAACGAAGTGCTTATATGTCAGAAATAAGGCTCAATTTCACCTATAGTTCAATCTATTAAGAAAGCCGAAAGTTTCCTAAAATATTGAGGGTATCAGATGATTTGATTTAGTTTAAGCAGTAGACAAAGAAAGTTGAATGATGTCTTAGAGGAATTTCCTCAACCTCATCAATCGAGAGGGACCTCTCTTGAACAGTAAACATTTTCTTCCTAACAACGCATTTTTGTTTAAACCATTTGGAGTTTTGAGGTAAGGAGTTTGAAATCGATAGTTTTGAAGGGTAAAGAATCCAATATTGGGACTAAAAATGTGAAATCCCAACACAAGGCAGTTCGTATCGTTAGCCTCGAAAATATTGTAACATCATTATAACATTTTACTCAAAATCATTTAATAAAACCCAAATAATCTTTGGCGATACAACGTTGTACGAGTAGGTACGTTCACAGTAGGAACACTGGATTAATTGGACGTACTTAACGCGTAATTATCAATTATTAACAGGTGTTGAGAAGATATCCACTAATAGGGATTTCTTTTCTTTTCCTTTGGGTAATTCTTAATCAGAGATAACATTGGTGAGTTTTATTGTTTTTAAGATAACAATTGTGAGTTTCATTGATTTTGTATAACTTCTAACGGGACAAACGAGCTCAATTATGATAGTTTAAGCAGCAACATCCCTTGATTGCTTCAGTTAGCTACATTGAGCTTGATAGTTTGGTTTTAGTGCTTGGAGCCTCAGCTGGTCACATTGGATCTGTAGTTGTGTATAATAGCAGATTATAGTTTATTCCGATAGGGTTTCATAAACAAGGAACTTCCCAAAGAAAGTTTACCCTATTTTTTAAACAACTCAAAAATGCTTCAAAAAATGTGGAACAAAACAATTTTTATTTACTTACTCATACAATATCATTCAAGTAGTCGCCATTATTTTCTACTCATTTATGATAAGTACCATGTGAACAGTTTTTTTAAAATACTGAGTTGTTCCAGTCTTCCTCCTAACTGAACAAACAGCTGCTCTTTGAGACGAGAAAAGTAGATCTTGCGTGATCCGAGCAGTTGTGGAAAATGACAACTTTAAGCGACAACGACCCTCGGCGTTTGTTCTGGACAGTTCATCGAAGTTTTTTCCGAACCTCACAATAACGTATGCGTATCTTGTAGGGAGGTAATTAGAGAGTTTCATTCAATCAAAGAAGAATCATCTAGGGGGAAAAGTTTGCCATAGGACCTCAAATAGGAAGAGAAATGCTGGTAATTCAATTTGGCGACAGATTGCTACAAAAAATATCAACAAAATAACGGCGACTAACTGAAAGAATAGTATTCGACTAACTAAATAAATCTTTTTGAAGCATTTTTGAATTTTTTCTCTTAATACGGTAAACTTGTCTCTTGTAAAATAATATTGTAACACATCAAAAACTATGTTTCAACGGAAATTCCCCAACCTCCTTAGTGACAGTGGTGAGAACTAGCGGAGTCGTCTGATTACTTTCCTTCCAAGGTAGATACATGATACATAAATATCAACTTTGAATGCAACAAACATTTTTGAACTCGACAATAATTTATCACATTGTATTTGTTAAAATATACTCATCATAATAATTTAATTACCATCTACTTTCATTTAACAATATAATATTTACCTATAGCCAGTAATTACTGATATCCAGTATCAGTAGTCGAAAAATTAGATGAAAACAAAAATATACATTGGTGTTGATATTCATTTTCAGGCTCTTGTATCGTGATAAATAACAACTAATAAGATGTGGTATGTATTGACGATTTTGATCGAATAATTGATTTAAAAATAGGTGTAACGAAACAGCAATAATATTAAACAAAAAAACCATTAAGCAAAGGAAGTTAAGTTTGGAGGTAATAAAAATAACAATAAATGAGAGAAGGATATGAGCGAGAGTTCCTTCTAGAAACTTTGTTTTGATTTTTAAGGAACTAGATTCAACAACTGAAAAAGAATATCGAAAAATCGAAATTATTTGCTGGCGGTGAATAAATCATAATTTTTGAACAAGTAGCTAAGTTTAGGTAACCATCACATACTGAAACTATTGTTTCAACACGTATAATAAGCAAGCTAAACCGCACAAGATTTACATTGAAAACAAGGAGCCAAGAAAGGATTAATTTTGAGTTAGAGAAAGTAATGTTTTAAATAAAATATGCAAGGTTTCGAAGTGTAACGAAATAAATACTTAACAAGAAAATGAGGAACTAACACTATTAAAAACAAATTAAATAAATATAAAATCAAGGCTTTAATACCCAATTAATAGAATTAGAGGTATGTACGTACCTATCAGCTATAAATATAGAACAAATTGTGTGTTAAAACTGGAGGTTTGGTCGTTCGACAGTGGATTTTACTTTGATTAGAGATGACAACAACGTAGGTAATGAAACAATTGGAATACAAGAAAATTGAGGATATCTCAACTTCAGGTTCGATTTTTATTAACAACAAAATCTAATTGCAGGCGTCATGCTTAAAATAATTTTGATGGGAGAAGAAAAAAACCTTAATTTATTACAACAAGACGATATGATCAAATTTTTGTATTAATTTGAATTTAGGTAAAAGAAATGAATTCGATGATTTAAGAAATGGTGAGCACTTACGTAAAGAGTCTTGCCGTTCGAATTTCCTTTATTCAGATTAATTAAAAAAGCAATTAGAATTGTAAAAAATATATATTTTGTTGCCAAGTTTTCTAATTTTTAACTGTTCATCAATTTTGGTTAGGTAACTAATTTCTGCTGAAAGCAAAATTTGTAACTATTCTTATCCCCTCAATATAATTTGACTTTGGTTACTTCTCCATTTGTAGGTTTTACCCAAAGTGCCCCCCCCCCCCCCCCCCCCCCCAAATGTAAAATCTACTAGTAAGCACCCCTTATTTTATCCAAAATTTAAAGAATAGGTATGGAAAAAATTCAAACCCAGTCAACAATATTGTCTATTTAGAGAAAACGAGTATATTTTTTGAGGTTCTTTACCTAGGATGTAGTCTATTCTTGAATGTCGTCACGCTAAACATTGTTTCAATCAACTTTACCCCCCCCAATTTTTTTGGAACCCCCAAGAATTTCAATGACGCAGTCTGCGTCATGCCCCCCCCCCCCCCCCCCCCCCCCCCCTGTAGTACCTACTTAAAACCAAGAAGGACACAAGAAGTGAGTGAACGAACGTAACAGTAGTCATTCTTGGTAGCTATTCACCTGAAATTTCCAGCGCTTTGTCATAATGAAAAAAAAAAAGAAAGTTTTAATCCAAGATTCAGTAAAAACAAAGCTTGACGCCTGAATTGTAAATTTAATTTACCGTAATAACACTTACGATCTAATAACGAATTTCAATCGGAGGCTAAGCCAACCGAATTGAAAGAAACGAAGTAAAACAAACGAAAATACTCGAAAATGTAGGCACCTGGTAAGTTCATATTCGTTTGCCAACCAACAACAGCTGCACTCTCATCGGTTGATGTGTGTCCGCATATGCAGCATGAGATTATGTTTGTGTTTCGACTTCTTATGGCAGATGGGACACTCGAATTTCGGGTCGACGCCGCACTCGAAGCGAATGTGACGGGATAAGCTGTGAGGGCGCGCGTAGCCGTTCCCACACTTCGGGCACGTGAATTGAGCTGGAAACATGTCTGACAAGAATGGGCCTCGTCGCGCCATCTTGAAATCTGTAGGGGCAATGGAAGAGCAAACGAAATGGAAAAGAAAGCGATTTGTTCTCTACAGAAACCAGTAGCATTTCAAAAATTGTTCAAAAAACAGTATGAAAACCTGGCAGCTTCAGTTAGTGGAATTGGATAACTGTACAGGCAATAGTTGATATTTATCTGTAGGTACAATTTATCCCTAGTCCTATGAACAGCAAAAGGAAAATCAAAATTACTCAAAAAGTGACTGCCAATATTTCTGCATAACTCTGACAAATAATTAATGATTACTAAGTAGGAACGGTTTAATGTCTGGGTCCCACTCCCCTATTGAATTTTCCCACTGTTTCAATGCTCTTGCTTCACTATCTGGAAGTGGTAAAAAAGAACTTACAATGATATAAAAAATAATCATGTAAATTTGTTTTTTCCCAACAATTAAAAGATGTTAATGAAATTCCGATAAGGACAAAATTAAATCCGATATCTCCCATTAGATTTGGAGAGCACCTATAGTATTTTTCCACAATTTCATAAAGGTTGAAGTCAAAGATAATGAACCGCTAATTTTGATTATGAAACTTTTGGATATTTGCATCATACACGTTAAATATGTTAATTATGTCAATCTGTTAAACTCGTGGTGAGAATGGTAACTGAATCATCTACAATTTTTGCTTTAATATAGTTACAAATTTCTATTATACGAAAAACATGAGTAAATAAATAAATAAATGTTTATATATTTTCAATATTATTGTTTCATATATATTTTTTTCTTCTAATATTTAAAAGAAAATGAAACTGCATAAGTCAAGAAAGCCAGACAGTATATGGATTCAGTTGACCATTTAAGGACCAGTGACGGATCATGAAAATAACCATGAAAATAGTTTTCATTCACTTTAGTTTCTTAATAAACTTGGACGTTTTGAAAAGAAAGTCAAAACTAGAATTCATCACAAAAGTTTACATTAAGTTGACCATCAAATTACATTAAAGATGGTCCGTTTATGTTCACTTGAGATCTCTGCCCAGAATTACATTAAAATCCTTGAAAATTGGTTTTTTGATTTTCGTCTTTTTAGACAGGAAAATGGATTTGGGAAGAAAAACTTGTGGAAAGTACTTGTACATGTTGAGAGGATTATTGCTACAGCCAAACATGTTGAGTTTCGAGTTGTAACTTCATTAGACGAGAAAAGTAACCACAATTAAAAGGGACAACAATTTAATAGAGCTCATACATTTATAAATTAAAGTTTACTATAACACCGTTAAAACTTTAGAGATAGCTGCCAAATTTCATACATGCCTTCGACTCACAACCGCTAAACAGAAGCAACAAAAAATAGGCAACTAAACAAAAAAAGATGCAAGACTCGTCTTTCTAATGACTTGAGCAATGGATTTTCTGGCTGAGGTGGATTCGAAAGCAGGAATGATAGAACAGATTATAATACAAAACTTAATAGAAACAAAACCTTTTATTATTCAAAACTTGCGTAAAGGTACAAAATATATTCTATAGTAAAACAAGAAAAATATCATTATTGAATTGTTCAAGTTGTGGTGTAATTGACATGTCTTTATAAGGCACATAGGTTCAACCTACTTATTTTGACTAAATCCAGCGAATTCTAATGATGTCTTCATTAGCTTTCAAATTGATATGACACAATGACAATAGACTATAATTGTTGGGGAAGACTGAAGCCTTTTTTCTTGAAATCGGCGTATTCGGCTGTTCATTTGATTACAGATACAAAAACTAATCAAAGAGAGATCATTCGCTTTACCTTACTTTCAAAATCAGTCAGAAAACGATATGATATCAGACGAGAGATCATTCGGAAAAGCTCCGGAAGTTCCGATATAACAGCAAACAACCAAGCACCAATTCGAACTTCAAGTTATTCAGTAAAACACAGTGTGTTCGTGTAATTTTTGAGCGTGAGAGCGTTTTTAGACGATTCACAAGTAGGAGGGTGATTTTGGTAGAATGGGTAGATGTTTGTAGTACTAAAGAACGCTAACTACACGGGTTCTTCTTTGATGGAGAGCTTCTTGCAACAATTTTCGAGAAGGTGCCTCAAAAGTGAACCTCGGCCAGCATATTCCACTTGGCAGTAAGAACAACTGTAGTTACCTGCAAATGACATAATAGAATCAACCACAGTTTTCAAAGAGAAAATAACAAGCTATTCAGAACCAATAGAATATTAAGGTTGCCCAACGGGTTGCACTTACTTCAAAGAAGTAGCCGGTTTTGATTAGTAGGGAATTTGAAGTCTGAGGTTTTGAACAGGAAAACACAAAACTAGGAAGAATACTTGTTTTGGAAACTGCAAACAAATTTATTGGTTTGAAACATGTTTTGTATTCTTAGGCACACTTTGTTTGGAAGGAGGTTCAGTCTGTTGGTTCCTGCACTGAACCAAGTGTATCAGTAGCGCTGCAGCAGTCTTGGACGAAAATTTACACGATGGGCATTTGAACGTGCCAGAAAATTCCAGTGATTTCTCATGTAGTGGAGTTCCTGAGGAAGAAAGCCATTTAGTGAATATCAATCCCACCACCAGTACTTTAGAACCCAGTACCTACATCTTGACAAATAACAACAGGTTAGGTGTGAAATAACATAATGGATGATTTCATGGAGCTGTGTAAAATAACACTTGGGTGGATAAAGGTTAACTGTTAAATGGGTGTTTGTTTTGCTGAGGTGCGTTTGTGCTAGAAGCATCCATACAAACGAAATTAATCCAGGCCGCTTATAAAAATGTTTACAGCCCTAAACGAAATCTCATTATAAAGATAGATCCAGACTCTTTGGATAGAGACAACTGTCATATATATTTATAACTGACAGGTAACAAATAATTAAATTATGTTTTAAAATGGAGATACATGAATTATCAATTATTATAGACAGTTTGACATAGCGAGGGTCAATGAACCAAAGGTCTCTTGTGCTAGAGAAACATGGAGAATGGTTTACTACTAAAATAGCAGAATGCAGTATTTCAGTTTGGAAAAAACCTGTAAAATAGAATAAATAGATTCAGATTATCTCTTCTCTCCTGACGAGACACTAGATTAACCCCAATTTCAAGCCAATTTTCACTAACGCTGCATCAATTTCTGCGATTCCATTCCCACAGGACTTGGTTCATCTACTTTCTGTTAGAACTACAAGACATCAACACGTATGTGAGACAAAAAAGTTTGAACTCATAAGCTAATCACAAGGTAGAAGAAACCAGCAAACCAGCACCTCCCCCCCCCTCCTCAAACACTATCACAGTTAAATCGGTGAGGTTTCCTTGTAACAACATTCCATCTTTTCCAATGCGTTAACCCCATATAGTTCCCTCGAATCTCGGAAAATGAATAAACGAAAAACTTCTCACATCCTACTTTTTATAAAGGACAGTTCTATGGATAGATGGCACCTGTGTGCAATGATCGTAACCACAGGGAGTGGGCATCATTAAAAAGAAAAAAACTGTGCCCATCAATCACCTCCTAAAAACCCACACTAAATTAGGAAAACTAAATAAAAAATCCGTTTTTAATCTGCTTCAATTATATTTATTGATTGAATATAGGAAAGGTTTCAACAAAAAAACTCACAGATATTAAATAATATTACAATTTAACTAACAGCAAATATCAAAATATTTTAATTTGATTTCGTTTTACCACTATTTTTGAAAGTAGGGAGAACAAAAACAGAGAATAGAAGAAATTATAGTAAAGAAAATAAATAATCGATTGAAGCATGAACTAATTCTTGAAATCGGAACAGAACTTCAAAATATTTGGTGTTTCACCCGACAGTGTTTCTTGAAGTCACTTCGGTAGTAAGAGGTTTTTCCACAGACCTTACAGGTGAACTGAGGCTCTTTTCCACACTCGTAGCGACTGTGTCGCCACAGCGTGAACTTAGTTCGATAAACTCGACAGCATTTTAGGCACGGGTAGGGAACAGGCCGGTCGCAACAGCTATAACCTAGAACGTTAAAACAAAGTTTGAAATGGTTGTGAAAATTAAATCAAAGAGGAAAGTAAGGGAAACACGAGGGTTTTGGGAATAAAGTAACTTAAATCCACGTGACACGCCTGTAAATCACAGGACACCTTCACCAGAAGTGGAATCTTTTCCACCAATATACCAATAATGTATTCTTATTGAGGTATCAATAAAGTAGTGCCCAACACCTCTCTACCTACATACACTTATTCCAGTAAAATTTTTTTAAAAGAAACAACTCAAAAACACCTGCAATAAATGAAGTGATACGTAACGATACATACCTCACCGTATCAGGACATGTAGAACCTATATGATGTATAGTGTGTCCTAGAAATACGTCAGAAAGAAGGCATTGATTCTATGGCTTATTTAATTCTGATCCAAAGGATCACAAAGGGTGTTTGCAAACAATCCATGGATTCATTATTCTGTTTCCCATAAATCACAACGAATCGCATGAAATCCCCGTTTTACAAACTCAAAAAATGATTCTATGGTTATCGTTTAAAAGCTCAATTAATTGTCAGCCAGAATTAGCTAATTAAAAGAATTTTCTTTTGTGAATCCCCTAAATTATTCTTTGTTACTTATGACGACCTAACCGTCAAAATCAAGTGAACATTTCAACTCTTGTATTTCAGGAAAATAGGCTACGTTCTTTATTTGACTTCCGTTTTCTTCTTCCTAAAAAGGTAAGCAAAAACTTTATGAAATGCAAAAATTAACGACAGTTGCTTCGAGCCCAAACTAGAAGACTACCGAATTGCACTTGCGGGTGACATTCCAGTGTCCCTTGAGTAACAAAGTAACATTTAAAAATAATTCATCGCCTTCATGGATTTTGAAATGTTTTTAGATTCAGCAGTAGGTTATTTCAATTTTATGACAATGAAATACTCTTCATTCAACGAGACTCAGAAATTTTGGTTATCAAGTGTGAATATCATAAATTCGAACGGTTCAAAACATCTGCTAATACATTTACTCTAAAATGAAATATATTTACCTTGACTATGGTAACCACTAATTTATTTTGTTCAGTTTAAATCCCGTTAAACTCATTAGCCCTTTTTAGAAAAGAAACAATACGAATCCATGCATCAATGGGATTTGCAACAAAAACTTAAATAAGCCTCAAAATCAATCCCTTGCTTCTTTTCGGACTGGTTCTATATTGGACATTATTGTAGTTCTTAACAACATTTGTATCACATTAAATCATTGTACCAATTCTATGTTGAAGCCGTACTGGAATGTCTAATATTGAATCATTTAATGGCACACGGAAACGAGAATTAGCAGAAAGGATGACATTTAAAATAATGAATGTTTCATTCAAAGACAGGAACAAAAGAGGCAGCAAAAAGTAACCTGAAATGGAAGTTATATTCTACAATTTTTGCAAGGTTAACTGTTTTTCACAGAATTGCTATCCCCATTTAAAGAGTTTTACTCACACCTACAACAAATTACAGAAATTATCTTCGAAAATGAAATGTTTTCCCAAACTCTTTTGAATTTTCACAATATAAGATTACAAAACACACCACGACCAATTTATTCTAGCATTAAAATTGAAAAAAGGTAAATTAATTGGGATACCATAAACTAAGAATGATTTCCCTTTTTTTTCAGCCAAATTACCATACGATCAGGTAACTAAATGAAACTTAATATAGAACCGTTTACAGAATAAGAGTGGATTAAATAAGGATAGTAATTTGAAAGGGAAGTTTGAATAGTCTAATTGATGGCTTTTCCAATGCATCGATTGAATAATGCATGCTCCTCTAAAACTTGAAAACTCCAAAACAATTAGCGCGAAATTAGTTTTAACCAGAAATTACGCACTTGTTATTCGCATATGCAGATACACAAAGTTAAGCGAGAAATAGTGAAATATTGTCTCAATCTAAAATGACTGTGTTTTAAACCATTTGAAAGGAAGGAATTAAATCAAAACACCCAAGTTATAAGGAAACATTAAGTTTAAAATAATTTTAATACTTCACCAGTTTACAATACAATAATAAAGCAAAATACATGTCTTAACTTACAACCTACATATCTCTTTTCCGCAATAAAAAAAAAGAACGAAAAGTTTTTGTAAATTTGTTTGATTTTTGTTTCTCGAAAACATCTTACTAAAAGAAAAAAGTACTTACACGATAAATATAATTGGATCAGATCTACGACTAAAAGGGAGGAAAACAAATACCTACAGGGTAGTTACCTGAATGAAAAGTTGTGACAACAGGTAGAAAGTAGAGCTAAATTAAATAGAAGAAACTTTTAAGAGAAATCGTGCGACATAAAACAACTGGGTATTTTTTGGTAACTTTCACGAGTTGCGTAACAGTGATGCTTTTCAGAATTCATTGATAATGGTGTTCGGGAAATAAGCCTAATGAGTTTACGAATCGCACCTGAACACTTACACCAATTAATATGAAATATTTAATTCAGGTAAAGATTGAATCCATCCCAAATCTTAATTCGAAATATTATATCACACAACAACTAAATACAATTTTCAAGTTCTACTTTGAAAATTAGAACAAAATCAAAACTTGTTTCTTCCTAATGATACGATGTTCTCTCAAAAATCTCTTCGACAAGGGGACAGTTGCTTTAAAACGTTTTACCAAAAAAATAACTACTCTTTTACTTTGATTGATTTTCGTAAGGCACGCGCGGAAAACTAAACTTTTGATTTCGTTCGAGGTGGAAGAAATATAAACGGGATATATTTTCTCGATGAGGTTATAAAATTCTATTCCACTAACTTTTATACAATTAAATTGACACAAGATTTAATTATCACAAATAGTGATGAAGGCAGTTATTATGATTATGATGAAGAAATCTAAATATTTAAACTTAATAAAGAATTATCGAGGTAGACAGCACAAAACTTCAAAAAAATAAAAGTTTTTGGCTTAGGGAGAAAAGAAGGACGAAATAGGTAATGAAACTAAATAATGAAAAATATTATGGGAAATCAGATTTAAAAGTAATTGATCCCTGATGTTTGGCAGTTAACGCTTTTCACATTTTACATTAGTTATAAATAAGATTTGCGACAAGTCTTCCAAGTTTTGTACTGTATCAGACAAATAAAAAACAGGGTTTACGTAAAGCTAGAAAGTGATGATGATGATACGTATAAAGAACAAATGGCGCATTTCATTAATGAATACAAATAAATAAATAATATTGTCAACAAGAGGAAAAAACATACCTATTCGAAACTTACATGTGACGGAACAAAACTTAGTAGTAAAGCTAATGGCAATAAAAAACAAAGAAAAAATTACATACAATATGTCTATATGTACAAAAATATGCAGATCGCAGTTGACAACAAAAATCTACCTTTTTTTTTCTTTTTTAATAATCATGAATTTTTGATACTTGGTTTCCATTTTGCGTTATACTTGTAGTTGCTCCAAAAAATGTAAGCGTTTATTGGTTTACAGAATAGATGAGAGTGGAAATTAGCTGATGGCAAGGGTATTTTTGAAGGGCACATTCCTTTTGGTAAAGGGTGACGTTGCTTGAAACGACGGTATAATTATATGTATCTTCTGAATTTATATTGTGATTGTAATTTGTGAAGTTGCAAAGAATATACATTCACTGTGCAAGACGATACTTGCGTTGCGATATGGTGGTACGGGTTGGGTAATAGCTGTAGTGTATTAGTAACAAGTCAATCAAGTTCAGATTGTCAAGCGGGGCAGTACCATTGATATCAGGAGCCTTGGATGACTTAATGACGATGACCGCTGATGAAACGGTTAAATGTCAATTCTTTTTGCCAAAGACCAAAACCTGAAATAACATGGACTTGAGGGATATAACCAGAAATCGGTCCCACACTGGTAATATTTTCTGATTGGAAGATATAATCCAAACCACCGGATAATGAAAACCTTGGAGGCTCTTCGCAAGGAGAGGGGATATCAATTTTTACCTATCTGAACCTTCTAGATTGCACTTATAAGGGCTTTCTTCCACTGTTTCAACTTCCGAATGCGAACAACCATCTTGGGGACACAACTACAGATTCGAGATCACTTAAATTCAAGAAATCGTGTAAAGCATCGTTGGGAGACTGAAATATAGCTTTCAAGGATCTTTCTTGCCTCTACCCTATTCTTGTGTGGATGGTAAGATGTACCTTATGTTTAAGCGGGTTTAAGAAAGGAAGTGACCCTAGCTCCATTCCTTGCAGTTCCAAACGTTACAGAAGATATATTGGAGAAAACGTTTAAGAAACCAACTTTTAGAAGGTGATTTTTTTAACACAGAAACCATCAAGTAGGCAACTCAAGTAGGAAAACCATTTGAGCCGCTCGTGGAAAGATCTCATTCTCAAAAACTCATGACACATATGGCACTTCATCTATTCTAAAATGAATCAATCTCCCATCGGAAATTGTCAATAAAATGTACAATTTGAAGATAAAACCTCATCTTCACAAACAATAAATGTTGAGCTGATGTAAAAAAAAGATATTTACACAAAATCATGAAAAAATGTATTAGATACACTCCTTAAAAACTTAACTGCTAATGAAATAATCGAATAACCATGAATAAATGATTAAAATGCAATAAATACATACCTTTAAGGTGTAATAAATATAATTTGTTTCCATTAAAAAATTGATAAAAATACGTAGAATTTTACGCTCAACATTGAAAACACAATCAATAGCACAATTTTTGATTTTAAAATTTACAAATCTGGCACATATTCTTTTTTATATTTAACTTCTAGAAGAAATCGGGTACTTGTAAAAAAATAGTACCTTATTCGAAAGTAAACCTAAATATGGCATAAACGTACTAGAATAAAATGATCAAAAATCAAATTAAAAAATTGATAAGGCACACTGTTCATTAAATTTAGGCACAATTAAACTTGTCTTTTTTTTTCGTAAAAATTCAACTCATTTTCTCCTTTATTAAAACTTTACATCCAAAAAGTTAGAATTTGTACTGTTAAGTATGGGCGAATAGGACTACTTCAGGAGAGGCGTAAGAAGTCTCAATGTTAATTTCGACGACAAATATTGAAAAAATCGAGTTCTGAGAATCGTATTTTCAAACAAATCGAATTTGCTACTGCAATACGTGCTTAACAGTATGAATTCAAAATTCATTAGTATTAGCAAATTATTTTCAGAAAAATTATCCAAAAACTCCCGTGAATAATAATTTGACTTTTAAAAACAATGTTGCTCTCATTTTTGAAATAAAATAACTTTGATACATCAAACGAACATTTGATTTTTCACGATGCTTTGAGTTAAATTAAGAACAACTTTTATGGGTTTGACCTTGAACACTTTGACCTGAGTTTCTTATTCTCCTTAAATCCCTACAAACAACCGGAATTTCAACGATGATAATTCGGAATATTGAGCGTGTCGTAAAATAAAGAAAAATTATGATAGAAAAATCTTGGTAATGATGATAATAATTTCAAAATCCACCTAGCAATACCTAACTACTCAACATTAACTGAAACAAAAGCTACATACAAAAAATTGACTTTTCATTATAGAGAATTTTTTGAGCTTAGATTAATAAAAACACCTTTTTCACGATATAAACAAACGAAAGGTGACCATCTCAAATGACAAAAATGAGAGTCACACTACCATTATACTCTGCTGGATTCACACGTGCAGAGTTTGACTTAAATCGAGACGAAAAATCAGAAAGAAATACGGCCGGTATATAAAAATAAAACGTGAAAAAAAAAGAAAACACATTTAAAGAACGAATAACCCTTAACAAATACTGATATATCAGCAGGAAATGCTAATATTGAGGTAAATCGGTGAGCTAAATTAGCGAATAAATTAGGTTTACTATCAAACAAAATTGTTTCTGTTGAGTTCCTGACTAGCTTATTTGAGTATGTTTAAAAAATGATTAAACTATTGTAGATTACTTGTAAGTTTCTTGACTGACAGTATTGGGGAAGAGGAACGGCAAGTTATTAACGTGGACGAAAGTCACACATATAAACCGAATACGAAAATGCGGACAAAGTAATTTAGGATCCGACTTTAACTTAAGTAGATATTTTAATTTCGTGGACGAAGTAATGGTGTTCCAATTAGGCATACAAAGAAAAAATCAATTTTCATTAAGAAGTGCATTTGGAAGAAGTGGAATATGAAATGTAAGTTATCCCTTTGACGCCCTACACAAGTGCCCACGCATTAGTGTACTTCAAGATCACTTGATCGATGATGATATTGAGCAGGAGAGATTTTCTATGCTTTTACTGATCTAAGATTGAAACCGGGATTATGGTTTCAGTGCGTTCACAAGGGTGGTTGATTGAAGTGGAATATCGGAGTTTATCATTAGCACAAGTGAAGAATTTAAATCAAAAGGTTTATTCTTCAAAAGCAACGTTCTGAGTCTACGCTTCCATCTTCGAGATGCCTGGTTGCAAGAAGACGGTGACCATTGTTAAAAAGATTGTTGAACGAACTAGGGGATAGGAGAGAAGGGGTTTAAATATGTGACAGAAGGTGTAAACAACACTTCTTGGGCGGGGATGAAGAAGGATATTCAGATACAGAATGATTTTGGAAGCCGAGGAAGTCACAACACAGTACCCTCCATTAATTGGTTGTAAATGAAAAGCTTTGGAAATATTTTGCAACCAGACATAGTTTGCTGAAAGACCAGCCAGGCTAAAGTATCCCTAAACTTCAGCAGTTAGTTAGGAAGGAAATTAAGCTACCTCAGGATGAGAGAGCACAGAGAGAACTAGGGCCCTTGCATAATTGATAGAAAAATATCGATATATCGGAGGAAAATATCGATATTTCGATACTATCGACTATCGATGGCCATCCCTAGAGAGAACAGTTGCATTTGAAGGATAGATAACAGATGATTGAAGAAGAAAGAATGTTCTGCTGCCTTCCGTGAATGTACTTTAATAAGCCCTTCAGATTCTACTGATTGGTTTCTGAGATGTTGGATAGAATATACATGTTTTTATAAAATTAAATGGTTGAAAATGAGTATACACGTTTAGAATTAAGTATATAGATAGTTGAACCCCCACGAGTCCCCTCATAATTTACCTCCCAAGGAAATGTATTACAGATGTGTTGAATGAAACTTTAATTCAGATTCTACTGATTGGTTTCTGAGATGTTTGATAGAATATACATGTCACCCCCCCTCATAATTTACCTCCCAAGGAAATGTATTATTGTGTGTTGCCAATAAAAACTTGAATTTGAAAAGTCAAATTTGGAAGTCTATTCTTAATAAAAACCTGGTTTTTCCAACTGTTAAAGACAAAGAGATTTAAGTTCTTTTTGTATGGGGCATAAAACGAACTTTTTGTTCGAAATGTATCAACTTTCCTCAGCGTTTTTGCATCAAGTATCATGTTAAAATTAGGTTCTTCTGACTTTCTTCGGTATTGTTTTTTTTTCTTTCTCCAGTACAAACCTATAATCATGTTTTCATTTCAAATTGTCCAATCTTTCCCAAAACAAACACAAATCAGCAAGAATAGGGAATACCTATTAACTAGGTTAAGGGCCCTTTGATTGAAAGGAGCATGTGCACCAACAGCAAATAAACCAAAACAAAAATAAATAAATGATATTTCAAAATCCCTCAACCCTCATTTGAAGAGTAAGTTGGCTAGTGACAAAAGACCGGATTAAACTATTTGAACCAAGGCGTGAAACAGATCTTCCCAGGCTCTGAGAGGAATCTGGTTTGGAGGGGAGCACCTGCCCAATCAGGAACAAATGCTCCAAGATCGGCCGTGCTAAAGGTGAAATTTCAGAGGATTTGTAGAGGGGATTGAGCAATCAGATAGCAAGTCAAGGAGCAAACTTACGTCCAGGCTTATCACTAGGGGAGCTTCTTATCGTTTTTGTTATCAGTGGTTTGCTGACAGCTCAGTCTTATTTCTTAGGACTGTTTTTAGTTCCGTTTTCGAAGCTATGCCAGACTAAGTGTGACAAATAATAATTTCAACTAAACCAGGTCTGCAGCGAATGTTGAAAATAAAAAATCATGCAGATTCAAGTTGGAAGTCGTATCTATTGTACGAAACGCATATTGAAAATGATAAATTTATCCCTTTAGCGAGTGGTTGAAATTTGTTTTTGACTGAAAGCAGCAAAACTTCCATCCCCTTTGAAGTAGCTCCTTTTGATCTCCGTGCACAAAGAGTTTCAAGGAAGAAGCCACCAGTGAAAACGATATAACTGGTAATACAAACAAATTTGTTATAATGTTGTTTTTAGTTAGGAAAAATTTACGGTTCAATTGGGAATTTCTTGGCATAGCCCCCCCCCCCCCCCCCATTCTTGCCTAACTAAGACCTTGGGTAGACTAATATAAATCATCTAAGGCTTTACATCCTTTTTACAATAAAATTTGACCACCAAGTAATAGGAACGATCCGAAGTCGCTTCCCAAGTACGACTAGGGTAATTATTGAATTTCACAACAAAATAAAACGAAGAATTAACGAAAAGAAATTGACAAAAAATTATAATTCCAAAAGCACAGTGTAAAATGTTATGAATCTCGGAGGGAATAAATTATTATCGCTTCATGTTGACGGGAAGACATCAAATTAGTTTTAGAAAGTCTCTGATTATAATGAAATAAAATCGTCAATAGCTACATACAGTAAGCAAGTATTTGTTAAATTGATTCCATTGAGATACAATACTTCAATTGAACTAGCAAGTGAAAAACGTACTAGTTTCAACTGATGAATTCATTACCCAGATTTTTTTTCTTTTTTGTATCAAATTTCTTATTTACTACCATCAGGGGAAAAACATTTGGAGAACATTGTATTTCGATTGAGTGGACAGTGGACAAGAAGTTACTTTTTTAAATAAGAGATATTGAAAATTGTTTTCATCTAGTCATAGAGGCAGTTATTGTAATACCAGCAAGCATGCAACTGTAAGTAAAGGCAAGACTGGCTGATTACCATTACTGAGAGGACATGATGTTTCAAACAAGAAAATTTGCACACGATCCTTATTTGAAATTGTAACATCCAGCTTTGGTTCTATGACTCACTACTGACATGCTGATGTATTGATTCAAAAAACTTCAAGGGCAGTTCAGCAAAGACTAGAAAACGGAAAACTTTAACTGGAAGAAAACTAACTCGATCAGTAATTCTCATGCTCAAACGAACCGTTTTACGTCATAGTACCATTCAACTTGATGATTTACTTTTATATCTATTTATAGCTATTGACTACAGCATTTTACGTATTTTTTTTTAAATTTGTACCCCTTCTATTTGTTAAGGATAGTGGCATGATTTGTGTTCTTCATTCAAAGACCAGATATGAATGTACTGATGAAATTCATAAATCAACACTACTGGAGACGCAGGAAATATTTCTGTCAACTATCAACTGTCAAGACCAAGTCCAGGGTCCCAAGAATCTTCCATTCCTAGAAAACTCTTATTATTATAACGCGTTGTTTGAGTTTCTTCCAAGAACAAAACAAGGTACCACGGAGGTGCTGTGAGCGAATAGAATTCGCCGCAATACAACGATATACAAACTGCTCTCGATTTGAAATTAATGTACATCATAGTTGTCCAACTCCCGATCTTTAAAGCCTTCTTTAATAATCATTCTTAGAAGGAGGTTTTAGCCGTTCGAGGACGGTAAATTGTTATTTCTTCTGGAGCGGACTCAGAACGTGTTGGACGTCAATTAGTTTTTTGATTCTTCCGTAGGAAAGACTTCAACAAACTAACCTCGTGAAAAACAGCAGGTTGGGAGTTCTTGTCTGCACAAACTATATTGGATAATACTTCCCACAAAGAGATCGCTGATCAAGCAACAAGATGAATAGTCCTAACTGGAACACACACTCAGTCACACGGAAATCTACCTACAATAGGAAGAAAGAGATCTTACATCTGCAAATAATCATTGGGACAACCTATGTTTTTTTGCACTCGTCAAAAACTTTTGTTTGAAACACTGGGCTTTGATGTATAAAACTATACAGAATAATAGGTAATGAATATAAAAACAGGTGAGTTTTCTTTATAAAAAGATCACCAAAATCCTTTTTCTTTCTTTTTTTTAACTAACAGCAACTAGTTTGTTTTGAAAAGTTCAACGGATAAGTAGTGACAAAAACCCCAGTTATTGGGCCACCTCTTTTTCCTCTTTGCCTCCAGTAAGCGAAGCTCGCTCGCTCATTTCCAACATGTCGAGTTTTTCGCGATGCATCCGTTCTATGTGTCTGGCGACATGCATTTTCTGTTTGGCTCGGTAGTTGCAGTACGGACATTGGAATTGTGGCTCTTTACCGCACTCCCACTTCTGATGATTTCTTAAACTGCTTTTGAGTTTGTAATGGCGGCCGCATTTGGTACACTCGACGCCATCTCCTCCTGCCACGAACCCGCCACCTGCAAAATGAACAATCCATGACTACCAAATTCACATACAATAGAGCTTCCATGAACTTGACGGATATATATCCTAAAAAATAATATCATCATCCCGGACTTTTCAAAGAATAATATATTAGTTTGTACGTAGAAATGTCCACAGAGGGGTAAAGAAAAATATGGAAGGGATGGACTAGGTACAGTAAGGTGAGGAGAATACGTCAGAACAGAAAGAAATGCACAATGTTAATTGACACTGTTGTTAAGATCTTTATGTTTAATTTTCAAGTAAGTAATACGGTATCGGTAATAGAATGAGAGATCAATTGAAATATTTCCATTTCCCTAAAACCTGGTGATGTATATTACTCTACTTTCCGCGCATTACAACACTCAGAAAACAAATATATATTGTAAACATTAGTGGCCATGCTCATCATCAACAATATTAGAAGTGCCACAAATCGCAAGGGAATCTAAGATAATATACCTACTTGTTAAGCTATCTGTAAAGGTTGAAGAAAAGTTTCACTTAAAAAGTTGAACACTCTATGTTAGTTGCACAATGATTCTAAAGTAGTAAAACGTCGTGACACATAGAATTCACATTAACGGTTTATTTCTTAGAAGATTTTGTTGAATACTATAGAAAAAATATTTGAATAATGGTCTACGCTGAGCCTATTCAAGAATAATTCAATCAATTATGGAACACTCACAACAAATTCTCCTGAACTCTGCGTTGTTGAGAGTGAAGTAAGTAAAGTAAACAAGGAATTTCACCTTGGTTTTTAGTTCGACTACCCGGAGGTGTCGCGGACGTCGCCAGTCGTCCTCTAGAGAGGATCGGAACTAGGTCTGACGATTTCGATCGTGGCTTCCCACTGCCTCACGCCCCTGGGTTGGGAGCGATTTGGATTCACGTGATATCGAGATAAGAGGTGAACTGTCTACGACAGGACAGGTATAAACAATTGATAGGATTTTGGCCCTAATCATTGGTGCCTGCCGGATTCGAACCGGGCAAATCAGTACTCCCACTGAAAGTAAACAGCCAAAGGACTGACGCCTAAGCTCGCTCGGACAACCTGCGTTATTGATTTTCAGCTTGCGGAAATTAAATAATGTTACCGAACCCAAAGGGCGACTGTGGACTATTTGTTGTGGCCATGTCGAGAACTAACAGTGACACTGGCCCTACTTGACTTCTGTACCAGTTAGGAAAAATTCTGTGAGTAAATTGTAAAAATTTTCCTTTTTTGGTAGTAATCAGTTGGAATATGTGATACTTCACAAGATTTTGCGGTATTTTCCCAATTTATAGTTATTAACAATTCAAATTTCGAAAAAAAACATCCGCAGGCAAAATGAATGGATAAATTCTGATAGTTTTGGGCTTTCTTCCAAATAGGTAATACCAATATCAATACATGAACTTCACTTAGTGATACAGTGGGGGAAAATACCTCCAATATCATGTTTCACATGTGACAGTCGATTACCTCCAGAAACTCAATATTTCGTATTTCCCCATAATTTTGTGCGCAAAGGCGCGTGCGTGTTTTGGGCAATTAAAAATTTGAGTAACTTTTCCATGACATTTCATGTAAGTAGTTTTCTTATTAGCAATACAAAAAACGGAGTTGCCATTAGAAGTAACCAAGTTACTTTAAATTCCAACTCCAATAATGGGAGCTAACGAGGGTGGGCGTAGGGTTGGTCATCCGATTTAATGACTATATAATGTCTCCTTGGCATTTTAAAATTCAGTTTGTCGAAAATGATTTGAAATTCGCGTGCTATGAGTAACGCATGGTGACATTAACGATTTATCAAAAACAGTAAGAGTAGGTATACATTGCCATTTCACTATTAAACTTGGATTCTGATTCTGAATCGATAGGAATTGCCGTGATTAACGACTTATTCCCCACATCAAGGAACAAACTGGGTGAAATCGGGACATCAAAGATGGAGTCAAGTGGCAGTGGTTTAACCTCCCTTGCGTTCGCACTAGACAGGTAAATTACACCACACCATAAACGTATGGTTTTTCAGCACAAGTCATTGGTGAAAAGCCTCTCTCAGGACATACATCATTGCCGTATGTCCAGTGCAACTACATCCAGTGCATCTGAATCTACGTTTTTTTACATCCAGTTTTTTTACATCAGTTTTACATCCAGTGCAACTGAATCTACGTTTAGCTAACGGAAGGTGGTGGCCAACCACTCCCATCTTTTTGCTAGCAAATTCGCACGGTATACCGAAAGCACTAGATTTTTATCGTGATTATGACCCGGCTACTTTTAGAACTCATTAACACTGTAAAAAATTACATTTCTCTTGCCACTATCACAGTGATTCATACACCCATAAAAGTTACAGCTAAGTAGAGCTCAACTATTAAGTAAGACAAACCAAAGTTTTTCAGTTGTTTCAAGATATATATTTACTTCAGCCACACTGTAGATAAAAGACGTTCATTAATCTTTCACATACAATTTTCTACACGATAGAAAGTGGATCACAAGTAGGTGGCTCTAAAAGCATCCAAAAAAACTCCACAAGCAAGACCACTTTGAAAATTTGCTTATCGAGTCGTCTGAAATAGGTACCTCACTCAAGTTTCCCGCCGTTTCAGTTGTGGCGATGGTGTTGTGTATGTACAAATCTCTCCCGCCAGAGAAAAGTCGGAATAAGAGCTACATACAATAACCATTCCAACATACCACGTTCGAAAGTGGGTGGAAGATACTTCAAAGCTTGAGCTCCATTTCAGTTTAAAAAATACACATGTTGAACTACAAGAACTTCGACCACCAGTACAAGTACAACAAAGTGGTGGACACTGTTGGTGACCTTTGGAGGACCTAGACGCATTGACACACGCCCCTCCCACACTCTGGTACAACCTGGTTTCAATCACTTTATTAATCAGAAGATGTACACAATGAAGCTATGGCACATAGGATTTAAATTCTGGGAGTGACTTTTTTTTTTAAATCCATTTTGGTTTATTATTTTAAAGAATGGCGGTCAGCTAGGAAAAAATCAAAGAGGATTCGAAGTTGTATTTTGAAAATTAAGTCCATTTTGAGCGAGAAAATCTGCAATCTCAAGGCTGGTAAAAAACAAAGGCCTCACGATGATGGGAAACATTGTCCATTTACTTGACCAGTGCAGGGTCGGTAGACCAAATACTCAACCGGTACCCATATCAACGACAAGTCAAACAAAACCTTAAGTTAACTGTCACATTTACGTAATCAGTTGAAAGATTATGAAACCAAAAGAGAAGAGAAATTAGGACTGGCACGTAACACGTGAACGAATGGATGATCATTCGATTCACAGAAATAATCTACCGGAATTCTACAAAAAACGTCCTCTTAATGCCACATCCCTGATCAGTGTAGTATTTTTGAGAACAACTCGTTAACTTTGGTCCGGCAGTTTCGGAGAAAAGCTTTGGAGGGGGGACGGATTTTTTATAATTAACTTTTGAAATATACTTATCTTGAAACATCAAAGTAAACAACTTTTGAGGGGGCCTAAATTTGTTTTTTCTTGGTAGATTATATAGGTTAATTATTGAGAATAATAAATGGGACTGAGTGGTTTTCAATCAAGCCAAAATATTGAACGAGTAGTTAGCAAATCCGGCTGAACAATACTGGCATGTAAGTGGGTGACAGGGGAACGCGTTGATTTCAGGGCAGCAGAACTCGATCAAATTTACACTGGAAGTCGTAGTTTGCATGGTGCTGAATGGTTCAGAACGGTCTGTCAGAACAAACCTGTGTAGATTCTTTAGATTTTATTTCGAAAACCGCTTTGTATTTTGAGGAAGTGGGAAAATTTTGTCTTGTCCAAACGATCCCATCTGATTTTTTTCCGTAAATACTGAAAGTTGGCCCAAAAACTCAGCTATTCGAAGACATTCGCGTAACACCGAGCATAAAAAAATTACTAAAGTGTCTTGTCAAAGTTTAATAACTCGGTTATGACGTATTCGAGAAAGTTCAATTGTTACCAATCAATGCGGCGTGGAAAATTAATTAAAGGCGACCCCGAACTTCATCATTTGTCATGATATAATTTTTCAGGAAACTTTTTGCTCCCTGACTCCTTGACAAGATAAAATTGGACATGCGTTGAAAACCTGAGGTCAACTTATACTATACTACGGAAAAATAAGATAAAATTATCAAGATTTACAAGGGTCAGGTAAAATAGAGAATTTTACATTTGCAGATCATTTTTCAGCTTCTTATAAATCCATTTTTTAAATAGAATTCGTGTGAGGGAGATAAAAAATTGAATGTTCTTTTTAATGGTACCCTATATGGCATATTAATTTTACTAATTATCTCGAGGAGTTACAGCCGTTTTAGAGAGACGAGACCGACAAATTGAACGGAATTAAAGTGAAGGGGGAGGGTTGAACCAGGGATAACCGAAATATATATACACTGTTGATAAAAACGTATGCAGGGATATACTTAAGCGCAAAAATGTTTGATAACAGGTACAAATATAAATTAGAAATTATAAGACAGATGACTTCAGGAGAAGTTCTTACAAAATGAAATATGATAAGCTTCAAGTGAGTCCATCTTTTATAGGGCCAATGGCAACAGGATTCGATTTGGTATCACCCCAAATTGAGATCAAAGTTATACAACTTGATTCAAGTAAAGCAAATTATAGTTCAAGACTATCTGACTTTGAACTTTAGATATAAAACACAATAATATTCAAAAAATCACTTAAAACCACCAGAAGTAGCACAATCAACAATTAGAGCATTACGCTTTTCATTCAGAATGTTTTAATTTTCATTGATTTGCGGTTATTTTTGAAAAAACTGGGGCTTGAAAGACCATATAGGACTTGATGATCCAATCAGAGAACACGTATTCATGTGGATTTGCTTCTTGGCCGAAGTGCTGTTCAGCGAACTCATTCTTCCTTATTCAAAAGCATTTCATGCTATATTTTTTTTGGCGAAAGAAACAAGTTTTTATCTCAATCCAAAGGAGAGTTATTGTCTGAAATTACACACATAAACACACAACATGGACACTGTGTTCAAGATAGTTCAATATCCTTATCTACGTCTTAGGATGGGGTATAAAGCTGCCCACGTCGTTCTCCGAGGTTGCCGAGTAATAGAGATATTATTGGAAATGAAAAGGGAACCGAGTTTGCAAAAGGGGCTTCCAAACCCTATTCGTAAGGTCTGAGCCAGTAAATGGTGTACCAACCTTCAGAAGGACCATCAACACGCGACTCAACCAACAAACCACAAGAAGATGGTCCAATATTGGTGGCAGAACCAAATGCCAAATTGACTAATGTATTACTTGTGAAAAATCGTGGGGAACTAAAAACAATCCCTCAGATGTCATCTATGTTCAACCTTGTGCAGGCTATGTGAAGAGACAGAACTTTGGGCACAAACCCCAATAACATCTATTCAGGGAGAAATATTAATCAAGGGCCTCACCAGGAGAGTGAATATTTTTGATTAAATGCAAAACTTTCAGGAAAGTACAATGAGCCAACAGCGGTGTTGAATTGAATCAATGATATCATATTCGACTTAGAGATTGATATGATCAGCGAACCCTCAAATCATTTTATAAATAAGGAATGGGATCGAAGAGTGGTTGGTGATCTCCCATCAAAGGGATCATTGATTTGAAACACAGGAATGTTGGAGTAGCTACATCCGTCAACTTAGTTCATTTAGAAAATAACACATAGACGTCAATAACACTCGTCATTAACTACAGACCTGTAAACTGTGTAGAATTGCAGTCTAATGCATACATAATGCACATTTGAGTAATACATTTCAGTTTTTAATTTAATTTCCATTTTCAAAAGGCTTAATGGTCAACTGGGGGCGACTGCTTAATCGGCTGAAAACATATTTTCTGGAACTTCCTCAATACTGGGCCTACTTGCGAGATGCAAGCGTGTCAGAGGAAAGTAATATAATAATGTTGTAGGTCTGTCAGTAAAAAGTGGATAGGCATCAGACTCCCCGCTGGAACTACATGAATAAAAATTTCAGCCTACAACTAATAGGTGATGGAATGGATATACTGGATTTCATATACTTTTTTGGTCGTGAGCCATGTGATGTTGATTTTAAATAAAATTCGGAAGTTTAATGACGTCAACACTGCAATTGGCTGGAACGAAATATGACCCGTAAGTTATTTAAAGAAACGTTTCAAGTAACCATCAAGACGCTAATGAGATACGTTCCACCGTAAAGAACTCCACCGCGCATCAAGAGCTGTGCAGCTGTCAATAAAAAGGAAAATTTCTGTTCAGGTAAAGTCTTGGAGCATACGTTTAATAGAGAGCCAATACGTTTAGTTTGAACGGGCCAACATTGTTGATTGAAAGTGATGTTCAGTTCAGTATAGAACATTTCAAGTTCGTGATGCTTTAAGACGTATTTTTAAGTGAATCAAAACTATTTTGATTACTAATCAAATAAGAATGGTGAGAAGAAAAAAGCGTGTGCATTGTTCCGCTGAGTGCGACAACAGAAGGTATCTATCTACCTTCCATATATCTATTTACATCCAACTCTTTGAAATCTTTTGAAATCCTTGCGCACGAAATCCCACCTCACCCATGAAACAATTTACCGGATCTGGCTTGATATTTATAGTGGATGTACGCCTAAATAAATGTCAACTCCAAAACGAAATAGAATGTAACGAAAGATCCCGAACAGGATCGACTTACAATGTTAATAGATGACACAGTAATGACGAAGTAGGTAGCTACGGTAGGCTTCACAATATGCACACATGTACATACATCACCAATATTCCTTAAATCTACAAATTTCATTTCAAAATTCAATTTCTTACCTGACGTATTTAACGCCCCTTTGAGTATCGCAGGCTGCATCGAGGCCCACAGATCCCATGACGCCATCGGAAGGGGAGACATAAATTTGAGACCTGAAAACACCCCCAAATCCATTACAGAAAAACAAAAAAACATAGATACACCAACAACACACTATAAAAACAAACACTCAAACCGTAATAACCCCTAAGATTGAACACAAATTTCTTTACAGCTGTTTCTCCATATAAATTAAGAAATGTACCTGTAAGATCTTAAAGTAATAGACTATTCAATAAACAAGACATGCCGTAAAAGGAAGTATGGTTGTGCGAATAGGTAGGAGTTTTTCAATACTAGAACATTCCATGCGAGAAAATTTGATAAGTTCCCATGCAAGAGGATTCAAAATAGTACGAGAAAACAGAGGTAAAAAATAATAATTACCATAGCCAAAGATGAAGAGAAGTCTTCTTTTAGAAACACAAATCAACTTTGAAAATTCATTTGGTTTAAAAAGAGCTCACTCTCAGTATACAAAATGAAACAAGCATTGGTATGTAGAAGATTAAAAAAAAATAAATAAATAAAAGGCTGGAGATATTTAGAAAAGAGAGTAGAGAAATCAAATAGCTTGAAAACAAAAATGCAAATAAATTAAGGAAACAAAAAATTAAAAAACAACAATAACGAAAGAAAATGTATTTTGAAGTACAAAAATAAGGTGGGGACATTGTGGTTACACGCATGCCGCTGGATAGTAGTTAACGATCTGGAACAAAAGAACATATACAGCAGGTATTAATCTCATGATAACGTATGGAAAATAATGTTATTAATTACTTGCCACAAAAAAATTCAGATTTCTATCTAGATGAATGTGATCTAATATGCACATTGGATATTTTTATTCTTAAAAGCTTTGTGATTGTGTGGTAGGTTTATAGTTTGGGATTCAGGAGAGAATTATCATTTTTTAGACAACTCAAGTTGTTTCACATCCAAAACAAATTGTTTACACATTTCAAATTGTGTTTTTTGTTAACCAAAGATGAGGGGTGAATAATTGGCAGTAACGTAGAGCGAGGATGTACGGTGATTGACTATGGTAGGACTAGCCCGGAGAGAGCATCAAGCAGCTATAGGCCATCAAGTTCGAATACATCAATCTCCGAATTAGCATTTACTGTTGAACTGTGTACAGGATGATATTTATAAATTAAATTAGGAAATCATCAAGTTGAGTTTGATGATTGTTCCAAACACCTAGCAACACAATGTTTCTCGAATACCAACAATTTCAATATTGTTGAAATGTGTATTGTTGAAATTGTAGAAACGCCTGAAGAAATGAAGGTTTCCACTCCTTAGAATCTCACCTCATTTTCTATTAATTTGATGCAAATGCAATGGACACTCACTATATTTCAAACCTGTATAATTCACAAACAATCATTTCTCCACACTACTAATAGCTAGGCAACAATATTAAGAATTTTAATAATCTTTGCATGTATCAGGCCACAATATTCATGAATCTAATAGATGACGTATTGAACTCTCAGGCTACAAGACGGATAATAGTAGAAATATAAGTTTCAAGGGGAAGTGAGCACTTAGTTGGGGTGTGGATGGGGTGAGAGATACGACCATACGTGGACATGAATCGCAAACAAACAATTTGGTACCTGCCATGAACAAGGTTAGGGCAGGATTCCAAGAAAATTTTAGAGAAACCTAGCCTCGGCTCTCTTGGCTCAGAAAACAAGCAACCAAACAAAATATTGCAAATACTAGACAATACATTTCGCGATATGCAGTACCTAGGTAATGATTACTCGAGAGTTTAATGTCAAGAAATGGTCGATTTTAAGAATCAAATGATTCAATTAAGATTAATAAAAGTGATCGCTACGAAATTAACCACACATTTTGATGACAAGGGTAGTAATTACTTACACACACAATTGAAACTCATACATCCGACAATAGTGTACTCCAAAAGTCCCGGATTTCTCAGTGGAACTGTAAATCTTTTGGCAAGTCACAAGATGAGTAAAACTGAAACATTAGAACACACAATAAGATATATTTTAGAAATGAGAAAAAAATCAAGATGTTCATCTCCCCTCTACCCTTTATATTTGGTTTTAGTTAAACTTGAAGAACAAAGCTTCCGGTACCTTTCGATACTCTCAGAGGCAAAAGTTGACTTGAACACGTAATGCAGAGTTAGGAAAGTAATTTTAGTACCAGATAAGAAAAGAAAAACACTTGTTACTGAGTCAGGTTTCAAACAATATAAATTTAAAAAACTATAGCAGCCACGAACCAACCATAATCTCCCTCAAATTCGCTTGCAAATAAATTAAGATTGTGTTCAAATGAAAACTCTTATTATCAACTTCAATTCTACAGTCTTATCGCCCGTTTCACAATACAAGATTTAGCAACAAGTTCCCACAATTGTTAATAAAATTTAATTGGAATGGTCAAGTCTTCAATACAAACAAATGTAACTTACCCTTACTTGCACTATGGCTGGTGAAGAAAAGAAGACCATCGATGGTACAGATCTGCAACAAGTCTGGAAAATGATTTTACATTTGAGATCGAGGAAAAAGTGTGAACACCATTCAAACAGTGGAATTTTCCTCATTAACTTGACAAAATTGATAAACATGCCAAATTATTTCATTCCGTAGCAACTTTAATTAGTAACATCTTATCAAAAACATCTTTAGTAGCATATCTTTTAATATTGTGTATGATAATGAGTTTATGATCATAATATAAAATAATTAATCTGCCTTCCACCTTCTCAACTTGAAAAGATACTTCTATATATGTTCAATCCCACTAACATTATTAATGAGACACACAGCATTACAGAATAATGGAAATTTATTAGTATAAAATATTACAATTGGTACCAATAGTAATTTTTATCGAAGACACTTTCAAGTGATTTAACCCTTTTTGAGAAAATCAATTAGAGACATTGAATGAAACAAATATTTAGCACGTTAACTCACATGATTTTCATTGGTGGCTCTGCAGAAGCTAAGCAGATTTCATTATCAATTTATGCGTCAACCCAGCCAGCTTCCCCATCAACAAGAGCAGCTTTTCCATTCCAAAACACATGTAACAGAAAGCGAATTTGAAAATATTAGGAATTTTAAGAATACATATAACAAGATTTGGGGCTTTCGCCACTACTTGCAGTTGAGGATCAAGAGATGAACAGAGGGAGAGCAAAGGCCATCAAGATGGTAAAGGCACATATTCTGGATAACAGGACTTTCTTAGCGCACAGCAAGAAAAGCAGAAGATGAACCCAAACTATTCTTAAGTATCAAGTCTGAGAGTAGATATATCACCAAAACCGATATGCTGTCCCACTGCTCATTAATTTCTGCAATGATGATGATTTTGGTCAAGAGTCCTGACTCAAGACAGAAGATAAGTTTCAATCCAGTCAAATATTGGGGGAGGTTATATATTGAACTGTTATACTATCACAGTTTACTGCCTAACGATACCAATATCCATTCATCAAACTTAAGTAAAAACCTCAATTCTTTCCCCTAAACTCCAACGAAACACTATTTATATAAGTAATTAGGCAACTTGATGGTGAAACCACATAACTAAATCTGCAAATGTTTCATCTATCAGAACTTTAAACACTTGTGCGGTGTCAAGATCAACGCAAGGGATTAATAATAATACGTTTAGAACGACTGAATTTCAATTGATACGTGTTAGGCCTACACGCTGAACATTTTATAGTTGATTATTTCAATTTGGAGTGGAAATCAATTATTTACATATGAAAGAGTACAAGAATTATTGCACAAATACTCGTATATTGACTCTGCCCACCAATTTTTTTTCTCGATTTTACAGAACTAATTTACAGAGGAAATCACGAGCTGCATGACATGCCCATCATTCCAAAGGGTCTAGAAATATGATTAATGTACCAGGAATGAATACCGACTGTCAGGCTTAAGACAGAGAATGGAAAAGTTCTACAGTTACAGTTTAGAAATGTAGCTGCCTTCCTTCAATGGTAACCAAAACTCAATTCAATCAGATTCCATACACTTGTGAACATCGAGAGAAAAGAAATATTCTCACCAGAAAAAACATTTATGCAACACATTCACATAATTCCTGCCAGCCAGCACTGCATCTAGGGACGGATTCGTCAGGTAAAACTTTTGAAAAACATCATTTGGGATTTGTAGCCATTACATACGTCTTAAATTTCAACACATGGAGATTGCCACCAACTCAACTCATCAAATAGGGAGGGCATTGATAAAATTTGCAAATGATGCTTGTTTTTTGCAACTTACTTTTTTTTAAACTAGTGAGAGCTCCAAAAATATGTCCTCCCTCATTCAACAAATTTCACACCTACAACAAAAAACAAACGTTACGAAAAATAGGTAGAAATAGATCTTAAAACAAATCACGAAGTGTGTTCTTCAATAGTCATCACAACTCACCTCAGAAAAGCAAGGTTTTGCTTCTTCAAAGTTAAAAAAAAAAAAAAAAAATTCCAAAGTATTACGGATTTGATAGAAAACAGAAGAAATGCACGATTATCAGAAAACAAACTTATATTTGTACGAATTAAAGTTTTACCTGATACAGTTTTTAAATCCATGTAAACACAATACTTTCCTGACCTTAGTTGACAAATGTTAGAAATTAATGTTACGAATAATCACAGTTACTTTTCTTTCAACAAGGTAAAATGAGACAATTAGAAAATGTTATTGTTGGTAATACTTCGAGTGAACTTTTAAGTACATACTAAGTTAACACATTTCAATTCAAGTATCGTTATGTATATTACATTTTTGGAAGACTTGCGTCATCTTGTAAGGCACATTGTGATGGAACCATTTTCCAAAAGATTATGTCATTTTTTTTTAATAATGTTATTTAAGAAGGAGGAAAAATTCAAACAAACAAAAACTTAAATACAGGAAAAAGCGCCTACAGAAACTAATGCGGTTTACTTTATCATCATTATTAGTTTTTCATTTTCATTTTTGAATCATTAAAAACGAGAAAAATATCAGTCCAGCAGATATATTTAATTATACGAGCTGCTTTTACATATTTACAAGCACCAACATTAAAATAAAAATCATCAATTGATATCGCCTTTAAACAAACAATAGTACCTACCTACAAATTATTCTCCAAGTAATCCACGAACAGCTTTGTCCGTCAAAAAAATAAACGAAAAAGATTTCAAAACTGAACATGGTGCCGTTTAAAGTTTAATATCCTGTCGATAAAATAGATTGGTTACGAAAACAGTTCAATCGACATTTTGAACAACTTGAATTATCAAGTGAAATAAACTGTATTGTCAATGATTAAGAACCGTTTAATAACGGATAATATGTAATATGTGTTACAAGGAAATTAGGAAGAAAAATGGAGGCACTGCGTGTAAGTAGACATCATAAGAAGGTTTCAACATTGTTTCTAATATCACTACGTAACGTTAAGAAAGATACAAAGAGCCTCAAAATTAGTCAGAATTTTGGTAACTACATTTTACAATGATCAACGTTTCGTTGAGGCACTAAAAGTATACACAAATTTTAATAATTTTTAAACAAACTAAGGCCACCTTCTTGTACTGGCAAGTCTTTCTGACTTCTCTAAATGGAGAATGCATTTGTCAAACTTAATTATTACAAAATACATTACGATCTATTCATAATAAAAAGGCGTTACTCTATCAGGGCTATTTCAAAATCACGTTTGATTTTAGGAGGGGGAAGACATACGGGGGAGAAGGTAGATTAATTTAAAATACGGGAAAATATGTGAACGTGGCTGTGCACGAACAAATGAATAGGTACTGACATTGAGGGATAATTTATAACCTACAAAAAACTATGAAATTAATAGTTTCAAATAGACACTATTGAAAGGTATCAACCGTAACATGAATCCACGATAAAATAATACTGAAGTTGAATGACACTGAAAATTTGGTGAAAGGTATCAAACCAAAAAAACCAATTTGAAGATGGAATTGGAAAATTAATATGGTCTTAAAATTAAAATACATATATTCCATAAACGCACTCACACACAATCAACAAACATAAAAATGGTCGTTCATACGCTCAATATACCGTAGGTAGATAAACGAAAATTATCATGGCCTCAGACATGCTGGGTTCGAAATCAACGTGGGGATAAGTACCAGTCAATGAACCCTTCCCACGGATGAGGGACTTTAAATCGACACTGCTGTTGTTATTAAATATAAATTAACAAGAAAAAGCTACAATTGACAGGCAGCTACAACACATTAGTATCTACTTATAGTTAGATGCATTTTACCGGAGGATGTAGAGAGCCTTTCTTGCCATAAGTGGAAGACAAGTAAAATAGATCTGTAACAGTTTGGTAAATCTTTCTTCTTTATAACAGAAAATTGGATAAATTAGATCTCAAATTTTCCAATTCAAGAATACAATTTTCGTCACCGTTCTTACTCAGCTTCAACAACTAACAAAAACAGAAAATTGGCAAATACTCATATTTCCAGATATACAAATACATACTTTTGCATTTCAGCACCGAAAATTAAATATAAATCATGGTTTAAAGAATAAATTACCCACAAATTAATAACGAAGCATGATCTTGGAGAAAACAGAGAATAGTAGGTCGATTTAAAACTCCTCAAAACGAAATATCATTCGTTCACTCAAGTTCGAACATTTTCTGTTTTCCAAAAATTGACAAGGTTTCCAAGATTAGTCGATTATTCATAAAAATAACTACATGTAAGAGTATTTTATATGTACATGGTTACATTTTATTTAAATCGCTCGTAGAGTAATGGCGAAAAATAATAATAGGCACTTTCATTTTGATATATCTTTCACAAATCAACCATCAACATTGTACGGACAAAAACTTCCATTTTGAGCAATTGAAGATTTTTTTTTCTTTTGTTTTCAAATTGGTATTTTCCTAATTATATACAAACGTGGACGAGATGGAATGTTTTCTTTTCTTTTTCAATTAAATAATTTTATTAGCGAAAGAAATCGATGTGTGTTTTTATTTCACACATTGATTTCATCTATTTTTTTTTAAAGAAATCGGTTTTTGTTCAATATTTTATCCCGACAGTTGGTACTTTTCGGTAAAAAAAAAAAGAAAAAATAAAGACTTCGGAACAGACGCTTATTTAAGATAATGCGAAATAGAATCGATTTTTTTTGGTTAGTAGTTAATTATCATTTGTAAGAAGTCATCTGTGAAAATATCCACAATCCAAACTCGCCCTAACCTAATTCTAACAACATATCATTATATATTAAGTTCATTAAGAGAATCTTCGTCAAGAATACTGTACAGCCAACGTAAGGAATATTGAGTAGAAAATCTAAGAGCGTTTGCTATCGACAAAAATAATTTTCGAGGAATGATCACATTATCACCAGTTGAGCGAGGACATTTACTGAAGGCAGACAGAAATCGTGTTGAAGAAAAATGAAAACCAACCGGAATGTACTACATTCATCACTTTGGGTAGATGGTAGTTTTTCTAAAAGGTGTTTTACATAAATTTTGATTTTTCCGAATTCTGATTTAAAGAATGATGTTCGAATCGTTAGATAGGGCATGAAAAAGGCATGAAATGGTACTTACATGAGTAAGTACTAGCCGGTATTATCGAGCTTGTTTTCAAAACTTGAATGGGTACTTAACATAGCCCTTGTTCTCTCTGGTATCTTATGCGTCAAGGCGGTCACCTTTTCCACAATAACACTCAGGAGTACAAGCTCTGAGTTGTACACACAAAAGATGAATTATCCACTGTAAGATAACTAATTGTTATGGTTGAAACACATATCTGTACGTACTTTACTAAACTTGATCTTGTTTGAGGGGATATAAATACAGTCGGAATATTTTCGTTCGTATACGTAACCGTTCAACAGTTTCTTAGATGAAAGAAGCAGAATATGATATACTTACAGTGACAGAAAGCGATGTCACTGAACTAAAGGTGTCGAAAGGAGCTTCTCAAGTTTTTCCGTAAATCCTGACATTTTAAGCACGGCACCAAAAAACTGCAGCAAAGGGCAGGATGTAATATAAAAGTAGAAGGTGTCCTGAGCGGATATTTACAGAGGCTCATAGTACCGCTTACGCGACGTGAAAAGTCAAGCAAACTAGTTTGTTAACTTGTAGCAGTTTCTATGTGCGAAAGCATGTATAGAGAAAATACAAAATAAATAGGTAGAATGTGAAGGTCACACAGCTCAACCGGTGACAATAAGCGATCCTCGTTGAGTACAAACTAATTGGAATGAACTTTCAGGAGTTAGCCGAAACGAAGACTGCTGCTTCATTTTGGGACTTGGTGGCGGATGCGAGTTGCGAGATTTTTACGTTGTTTGGATCCAGGGGATGGGGGGCGATGGATCCTATGGCACTCCCAGAATCCTTCATTTGAGGCAAGTTGGGGGACAAAGCTGCGTTCGGCGTCACTTCCATCAGCTCCAGCATGTCTTTATGCTGCCTCTGAATATGTCTGATGTGATGAGACTTCCTCTTGCATTTCTGCGGACAGAAGGGGCATTGGAACATGGGGTCTTTTCCACACTCCCACAGCGTGTGTCGTTGGAGGGAATCTTTCCTGACGTATGTTCTTCCACATTTTTCACAGGGGAAAATTCCATGGTTCCTCTTGTTGCTCTTTTTTTCTCCTCTATCTGCAAACAAATTGTAAAATATGCAAAGCGCAATGAATCAGTGCTTGCAGCATACAGCGGTGGGAACAGGTGGTATTAGATACGTGAATTCAATTAACTTCTTTCTGAAATAAACCTTGTAAGTCAACGAATGTATAATTATTGAAGCAATCCAAATAAGTAGAAAATCTGGAGCTACAACATTAACATGCCAACAAACGGAGAATTATGGTTTTGACCCGGTCAATAAGAAAGCAAATGAATTTACCACTGCATTTATGTGAGGGCAAAATATAAGCACAAAGGAAAGCAACTTGGTTGTAAAATAAGAAACCAATTCCTTCATTGTTTTCGTATAATAAAGCTCCCAGTTCCAATCTATCCACCGGAAAAAGTAATACGTTCAACCAATACGTCAACTTACAAGGTTTTTACCAAATTAAGAATAGTTAATGAAATGCGAATCACAGGATGAAAAGTAAGGAAGTATATAAATCCGTAGGTACCTCAACCAAATCATGCAAAATAAATATTAAGGTATCGAAGGGAACGACTTCATGCAAGATAAAACATGGTTTCAAAAACGAAAACTAAGTATATTTAAGAACGGAAAAATTAACATCAGTCTGCTCCAATAGGTTTGGCGGGTTGTCCTAAAAGCAAAGGTCATCACAATGAAATGAAACGCAGGTAACAAATTAGATCACTTTCGATCTTGAGTTGGATCATCAATCAAATCATGATTTGATCAGAAAAATTAACGTATTACGAGAAAGAAAGAATGAGAATCACAACAAAATTAAAGAAAAACCAACATTATTAGTCAAAGATAATAACAATTTGACTTTCTTTTTTTTTTTAAATAAGAGAGCATTATTACTATACTTAAGAACATGAATCCTTTGCAATAAAATAAAATTTTATTTTACGACACAAAAGGACTAGAACTACCTGAAAGTAACATGAACCAGTAACAAAAGAACTATCACAAAGCGAACAGTTTTCAGGAAATCATTCTAAAAAATACTTTTTTAATGAGGGCTTCATCTGTCGCATTTATTCCGACAACTTATCAGGTTCACAACCTTTGGGTTAAGAATCAAATGTTTTATTTGGAACTTAGCCCATTACAATTATAGATCACTTGAAATTATATTAAAAAGGCTCCCTAGTTGTGGATCTTATTTTTACTGAATGAGTAGTAAAGTACCAAATTATTGGTACTCAAATATTCGGAGGATCCATGCTTAATACAGGTTGATCGAAGAGGTTGAATGTGGATAATAAAATAATAACTAAAAAGTTTGTTCGCCAATATAATAATAGGTGCGTAATATTACGATCATTTTAACGCAATCGCAACCACTTAACCAATAATGTTTATATTTCAACTACTAATCTGTTTAATTCGAGAGAAACGAAAATATTGTAACTGCCATGAGGGGATGATGGCCACCAGTAGTCAAATACATCCCAGTCAGGGCAGTTGAATTATGAGAAGATGGCCTTCGTAAAAAAAAGAGAGACAATCCTGATTGGAAAATGGCAAATTCATGAAAAAGAAAGAATTGATTTGACATGGCAGAAAGTTTCGCTTGTCTTCTTAGGTTTACCATGTATGTTCAACTCATTGGCATATCTGCATGGATTTTGACAAGGATACGAAACATAACAGGGAAGAGTTTTAAGAAATAGAAATGATGGCAGTAACTGAGGCAACAGTTCGCTGAAACTCAATCGAAGCCTATACCAAACACAAGTATCAGCTAAGGAACACTTTGCAAGATGCACGGAATTGGGATGAAGCAGATGGTCAAAGTATTAAGTTGAATAGAATGGACTGAGTTGCTACGACTATTTAGATATGTCCGACAATCATGGGGTCAGATATCTAGTGAGCAGACAAGAACCAAGTGGGCAATATGCATACTCTGGAGGAGTGCCGCTCCCTAGACAAAGGTTAGGATGAAAGATCCGCTATTGAACCTTGACACCACATAGGACCTCGACTGGTTGGGTTAGAGGGATGAAATGGTAACATACTGTGCCATCTGAACATCACCATTCTCCTAAACATCCATAGAAATAATAACGAGAGTAAGTGGCACATTCAGTTAAATACTTAACTCAAGAGAGATAGGTACTGAAAAAAAAAGAAACACTTCTACTTTGAGGTTTGTTGCAGTGGGAAACCAGTGGAGTATAATGTAATTTGAAGCACATTAACAAATAGATTCGCTCTAGAGGAAATGTTGTTCAAATTTACATATTTGTTCCACGAGGATAAGCTTGTGCTTACTAGGCGCATTCTGAAAACCCACCCATGAAAGTTACTGCCTAAGTATTAATTTATTCGACTACAGAGATTTATGGCAATTGGTACGTAGACAATTATTTCTGTTTTTTACGTGTTAAACTAACTATTGTTCCCTAAACCACTAACTTAAATTGTTTTTTGATCGCAAAATCCCAATTTCAGTACATTTTTACAGCGATCATTATCAAAAGGTTGGAACGTAGGAAATGGAACCGAACTGTGGCGTAGCGAAACATGTCGAAGCAGGTTGTGTTTGTGTTTCGAACGATAGGGGCACAGAGAGCAAGTGTGCGCAGCCTCTTTTCCACACTCTTTGCGACGGTGGCGCTCCAAGTTGTGAATATAGCGGTAGCTTCTTCCACACTGGCAGTAGTGATTTTCAGATTCTGAAAACAGGGTTTGAAAAAGAAAGCAAACAGAAAACAATTAATACCTAACTCAATGAACAAGAGAAGGGGAAACATTTTAATTGCATCATCAATTCGAGGTTCGGGCTATTAGAACATTACTTAGTTTTTTATTATTGAACCTAGTAAGTAACCAAAGCCTACTATCGAAATCCAGATAATCAAATTAGATTAGCATCTACTCAAAATGAAATGGAAAACTCGTAGCGACACTTTTATTGTAGCAGACTTAAGAACTTTTTAAGACTTGAGAGACGAACAGTTGAGCAGCATAAATCGAATTCATGAATAGGAGGTATTTCCGAAGAATAAAGGTTCATAAAGAATTTAACGAACAAGGCCACATAAATTGATAACGAATACACCAATAAATGTGTATTCGTTCATTAGGCATATCGAGGTTTTGGCAAAGTAATTGTGTTGAGATGAACTGAGATGCTGGAAAGTTAATATTGGAACGGACCAATGAAGTTCGAGATGCAAACGACTAGATTTCATCATCATTGTTCTGATAAGGATTATACATCACATAACGAATTACATATGATGTTGAAACTGAGGTATAACAATCGCCCTTGACTATTCTGCAAACATTGAAATAAATCATCATTAGTAATGTTCGAATATGTCCCAAGGGTAATTACAGTGATTACAAGACACTTAGTATCTAGACATCTATTTTGAAATAAGAACACAATGTTTTTTCGGTAGAAGAATAATATTATGTATTGGTCATGAGCCGAAGGTACAGGAAATCTTGTAGAAAACAACGCATGATCCTCGAGAGACATCCGATTAAGGCATTTAGCTCATAATGTCGATTTGGTGCTCAAAATTTGAGTGAGGTTTTTAGACAAGTTCTTCTTGATAGACCTCAATCCGCATTCGTATCTTAAGTGACGTTTAAGGCTTTTCAACCACTTGTAATTTCTACCACAGTGTATGCATTTCAAACCTGAAAAACAAAACAATTAACAAAACTGATAGAAGCAGCGAAATGATTCGTAAAAGATAGGAAACGTAGATACGAACCTTCTACGAGGAGACACCTGAAACAGATTGAATAAGGGCTCACCTACCAGATTACTGCTCCTAATGGGCGATGTAAAAGTTCACGAATAATGAGTGCCTGTCGTTGAGTACTACATAAGAATAATTAGGTAGTTCCTCAAGTACACATGCAGGGAATAATCTACAGAGTTTTAGTACATTTTGGAAAGAGTTCCAAAAAAAGGGGAATGTTATCAAGTTTATCAATTATAGCCTCAAGAAATCAGTCATTTTACAAGCGTGTTTGAAAGAGATTTCGAAGGAAGAATTTAGGTTAGTAAGAAATTATTTTTAGCCTGATGTGAATATAAATGCAATTTTTCCTAACAAATGAATATTACCTTCGCATAGACTGAGGAAAATTAGTATAAGGCATATTTAACAGTTCGTATTTCGGGTCAACTTTAAACGAGGAAAATCAATTTTCAAAAAATCCATCACTAAAACAGATAAAAACGGTAATGACAACTACGTAGTCATTTAAATGATCTAACGACTCTGAAATGCGATTAATTATGCGAAGTTGTTGATTTCTCGTGCAGTAGCAGTGATTTATTAAAAATTGTGTGCAGACTGAGACGTAGTGTTTATGTGATAACGTTATTTTCTTTGTATTTCTTTCAACTTCAAACGTTATAATACGACCAATCGGTGATATTTTCATTGAAAACTACGACGATTTTTAAAACTCAATCTACAGGTTAACTAAAAACATTGTGCCATGAGTGAGAACATTAATTATATTCTATTCAAAAAGTATTATCGCATCCGCTTAAGTTTCTTGTCTAAAACCTTCACCTTAAGAAACGGGGTTTGCAACGCTTGTTTGTAGCTCTATTCCTGATACGTGTTCGATTCAAAGTTAGTATCCACCCCCTTCTCCAAGATCTACCATTTTGCGGATGTTTTCGAGTCAAGCAGTTTTCAACAGTGCTGATACCCTCGTATGGATTACTGCATCCAACTACATCCATACACCTGAGTCTACAATAGATGGGTGCCTTCCACTTTTGATCACAACTATAGCTGTACATGAAAGTATGTATAATCATCGGACCATGATGTATAAAGATGGGATCTCAACAACAATAAGAAGTTCCGAATCAAATTCTAAACTCCAGCGGTTTCCAATTTGATGTTGTACATTAGCTTTATTGGCTAGAGGTAAGATGAATAGCTACAGTAGTGATCAAAAGTGGGCACGCAGATTTGTTACAAAGAAATGTTGCGGCTTCAACTTTCATTTTTTGACGATAACGCGTTACCTCTATATTATATTACCTCTATACTCAAATTTTATCGACCTCTCAAAAATTAATTCCAGATTCAGATTCACTGGATCCTTGTGCTCAAATATATCAACACTAAGAAAATAGGAGCTAAGCTAAGATTATTGATCTTCAATGTAAAGTTATGATGTCAAAAAAATGAAGAAATCACGAGAGCAATGCATTTTTAAAATTACCTTACAATCAACCGGGTGGAAATCACACTAAAAACGACTAATACGCTTCAAGACCCAATTGGCAGAACGAATAAATCTGAACTTCAAACCCGTATCGTAATATTCTATGAAACGTCCAACTACATATCAAAAACGAATGTTTATTCACACCTAATTTTTTAAACCTGTTTTGTCGAATGAAAAGGCCCTATTCAGTGCTTGGAAAGGCATCGTACGATTCCTATGTTTATTTCGATACACTGTCGAAGATTGTAAATAATCAGAGGAATATGTGATAACAACCAGATCAATAGCAACTGGCCCCTATCAGAAAACAAACGTGTACACGAGACAAGTCTTAGTTCAACTGTTGATTAACTTCACTGATGAGATTGCACCTACGGAAACTAGAAGAGAGTATGTCTGTCCCTCCAACGCAGCAGAATAAGAAATATTGTAAGGTCAAATAACATCGAGTTGAAACCGCAACAAAAAGGTTAGTAAAAGGAAGAACAACACCCATATACCAACAAGTCATATATTTCTAACAATTTTGTTTCATCAGTAATATAATAAGCATATTACAGACTAATCAAAAAAGGCCATAGTGGTTTCAAAAATGAGCAAGGAGTATTCAAATTTGAATATATACATTAAAACATTGATTTATCAACAACAACAGTAGTATTTTCTTCGTCGGTTTTATTGTAACATTAGGAACTTCTACTCTTTATGCTTTGGTCACCATTTTGTGCTATTTTCGTAATGAAACCAATGTCAACAAGGCATTAAGTTTTAATCAAGGAAAAAACATCATCTCGTTTCAACTAAGAAATTTGAATTCTACAAGAAAAATAGAATAAAACAGGAATCACGATAATTGAAGAAAAAACACTGGTCCCTAGTCACTCAGCACAACTTTGTTCTCTATACAAAACTACAAAAATATTTTAAGTAAAATTAGATTTTTCTTATAACCAGCATATAAATTTGTCTAAATGTATCTTAATTAACACTTTCTTTTGGAATTCTCTAAGAAAAAAAAACCTCACTAATATTAACTAAAACAAACCATGTCTTCACTCATTCCCTAGTGGAAAAACATCAACTTTATTACCTGTTTGCATTGGATTTAGTCTATTCAAAGGAACTAATGAGAGAAAACTAATTATGGCTTTGGAAAATGAATAAGTTCAAAATCGTGCTGGATAATCGCGCAGGATGATTACGAAAACTAGGTTTTCAAATAATGAATGTTGATAAACGACGTAAAGCCGTACGAAATGAGCATAAAAGTTCAAAACCGTTTCAGGCTCTAAGGAAATTTCATAACGCCTGCGAGAAATGAAAAATTTTGAGTGAAATACAGATAAATTCTACTACTATTTCGTACTCCACATCCTGCCCATTTTTAGCTTTTATTTCTCACTTCAAGAAAATTGAATAATCCAATTCGTCGACTAGAATAGTGTATTTATAAGCGTTCATCTTTCACCGATACTCCAATTATATTTTTTATTACAATAAATGGATGAACATTTTTATAAATACCTACAAGATAAATTATTTGGTTGAAAAAAAAGAAGGCTTCCTTGAATTAACGTTACGACTTAACGGGAAACACCTTTTATAGATTTGGCAGATTGAGTTGAAATCAGGTCGAAATAAAGTTAAACCTAATCGAACAGGAAACTTTGGAAATTTCAGGTAAATTAGCCAGACATTGAATTTTTCCTTCAATCACTGTAAGGTTTCAACTAAGTATATAAAAATAAATGTTGAATTAGCGTTTTTCATTTGAACGAGGCGATGTCATAACGGAGAGGCTTTTATACCGGAATCCAAGTGATTTAACGAGATCCTAAGATGGGTGCCCCATTAGGTAAAATAACGCCCGGTCTATTTCTGAACTTGTGAATTAGCCCGTTGCCAAGAAATCGTGTACTCGCTCCCATAGTACAATGCAAGTTGATGGCATTACAAAATCCTAGGTTTCGCAGATAAAAAGTAGATTAAGAAATTATAGGAATTGAATGACTTTCAGCTTTGTTAAACCTGAAATAAACTAAACGATTAAAGACATTTGGCAACAGTTTGTACTTAAAGTCATTTTACTTACGTATTTGAAAACTTGCGTTCCCAAATTAAAACATATCATTTCCCTAACATAAAATTAAACAGGATTATCCAAACTTGAGGAGAATTCGAAATATTTCCTGAATTTGACGGTATTGGTGAATCTATATACCAGATGAACCAAAGAGAAAATCTAGAATTCGAGTCCTGAAGTTTGGTTATCGTTTACAATGACCACTGTATTTCGTGTTGGATTGCAAGCAAACGTAGGAGTATTTTGGCAGTACGAAGAACCTGAATAAAGCTCTTTACAGAAGTAAAAGGAACTATCTTAAATCTAGAAAGAAAATAAACCACTTTAAATTTACATATTTACCTATTTTTTTCATTCACTACTTGACTAATAATCTATCCCAAAACACAAATAGACAACCCATATCTACACTGTAGGACGAGTAATCAAAACCACGGAATTTTTTTTTTTTCATCGTACAGCTAAACATTAAATTCTAGAACCAAATATGTACCTATGCACAAATCATATATGATAAGAAGGAGTTATTTATAAAAACGCATACATTCTTGGAGCATATTGAATGCGTTGATATCCAACTTGGTAAAACAGCCGCAAATGCCCTACGATTTGTTTCAATTATTTTCTTCTGTTTATACAGTTTGCAGAGCAAGATGTTGGAATGGATGAATAACTACGTTCACCAACACTAAGTATTGTTAGAAACGAGTTTGGTTACCCTTATTTTTTGAAAGAAACTAATAAATTGAAAAAGGCCTAAAAAAATGCTATCTATTTGACATCCACGGCTACATTATAATTGGAAAAAATCGTCATCAGGCAATATAAAAAAAAAAAATAATTAATAAAACAAAGAAATTCGACACCCTAATTATTGGAAATTGAGTTTCTGAGCAAAGAGTCAAGTAGAAGAGACCAATATTACAATCAAGAAAAATATTATAAATAATAATGTGTTTGAGAATTACATTTTCAATTGAATTTTCATTTACATTAAAATTAAATAGATGCAGTTTCCTACTCACCATAAATATTTTTCTAATAAATGAATTACGTATATGATTAAAAGGTAACAATTTAGGAATTCAAGCTTCTAAATTTGCCAGGAGGTGAGAATCCAGTAGGTACGATGTAATGATGATTATGAAAAATCAATCCACAAATTTCATAGAAATGAATGATAACGAAGAAGAATCAAACTGATAACGTTTTAACAACGAAGTGTTCATTTAAACTCATCAACAGAAGTTCAAAAGTCTGAGTTGAGACATCAATGTATTGGACAATCTACTAAAAACTAGAGATGATTGTAAAGAGGAGAGAAATCGTAATTATGAAATTACTGTGAGAAGTACCAAACTCAAAATGAAATTGTCATAACAACTGATAGGCAACTGCCAAATGCATCGGTGAAATTGCAATATCTTAAGTCAGATATTTTCAAGATGATGACTACGACCCGAAAATATAACTGCTCCTTTACACTAACCTCGTAAAATTAACCATACACGTAGATGTTTCAGATAATGCAGACACATATACCCAAAAATCTATTCACACTAACTTTCCCATGCATTTTTGGCAGCGAGACAAGCGAAAATTTAGCGAACGGGAAACATAGCACCAGCAATAAAGGAGTAGAATTAAAGTTCCAAACCCCCGAAAATAATTGAAATAAGCGCTACTCAACGAATTCAGAGGAATTCGACCCCAAAAGTCTACATATTTATAAATGTTTTTTTTTTCTTTAGGAAATTCGTTCTTTAAAACACCCTTTTCACTAGTACGACCTTAAAATATGACTTGATTTTATTATAACGAAAAAGGCGCTCTAAAAAACGCAAAATTCCTACTAGGAAAATGACGTAGTTAACTAAAAAAAAGGGAGAATACAAAGGTAACTCTTTGAAAAGCAAAGGAAGCTAAAATAAAGGAAGCTGTAGATCCCATTAAAAATAATCTACAATAAATTACGAACCTACAATTTCGTCTACTAAAAATTGATAATAATTCCTTAAAAACTACATTTTTTCAACAATGCAAAAAAGGATTAGGCCATTAATTGTATTGTCTTAATTTCAGCACCCTAAAAAAAATTCACATACAAAATCCTTTTTTCTATCTCTCTTTTATTGCATTTGTTTTAGCTGCAGTCTATTTTCAAAATCAGTTCCTTCTAAAAACTAAGAAAAATGGAAGACTAAATTTTCAATAATGTCCTAGAGTTTATTTTAAACAATTGTCACTATTTTCCCCTTTTCATTATATTGTCTTCAAAAAACACACGCTGCGCGGATCCAAAATCAGCTAAGGACCCTACAACACATAATTTTTTACAATCTACAATCAAAAAATCATGCGCAGCGGGATTTTGAAAACAAATGCGATTTTCAGTAGGTCTTCTTAATTGTCTATAAATTGAGCAATGCATTTTACATCCTTAATAATAAAATGTATATGATTAGTCGAGAACATCTCTTCAGTTTTGGTATACATGACTGTAAACGTAGGAACTTACTTGATAAAACAAAGAAATTAAAAGTAAATAAACACACAACAAGAAAAATCCTATAATGATCAAGAATAAAAATGGTATTGTAGGGAACGAGGTATTCTGTTACATGATGGGTTTACAAAGTTATGGTAAAAACGTTTCAACTAATTACAAAAAAAAAATAAATAAATGAATAAAATAAAAATAAAAAATAAAAAGTAAATGGGGATGAAAAAAGTAGGGCACGAATGGAAAAAACGGTCCAAATCATGCCTATGAGAATTGCCATTTCTCATTTAAAACAAAAATATTAACAATATTTTTTAGCGAGGATTTTCTCCTCGATTCACAAGATATTATCAACGTTACATGTGAATTATGTTCATGGTAATCACATTCACGGGAATTCCAACTTGTACAAATTACATTAGATTATTGTGGGTATAGAATGTTGAAGAATTTACTGCATTAACGTGAACGGTGAGAACTCGAATGAAAAACTGGGAAAGTCAAAAATTCCACAAAGCCGTACTTTTTGTCATTGGTAGGTATTTCAACTACATCGTCACTGCACAACGCTCAACGGAACGGTTTTGCTGTAAAATTATTGCAGGTAATTTAAGGAAAAAATTTGCCCACCTCTTCCAGGACTGGGATTTTGAAAACTTGGAACCCAGTAAAACTAGTATATTTAGGAGTGGGAAAGAATTTGGCACCGTTGCCACGGGTTATACCCTTGTGGAGTCAGAATAAAAAAGGAATATGACCAAGGAAAAGTCTAGAATAGGAATGTTAGAATTACTACGATGATTTGACCTTTAAGGCAATGGGGATGAACGTAAGAGGGGATTATACAAGCAGCTAAATTGTATGTATTTCCCACACAAATCCAAGCGAGAAATGGGGCAAGAGAAACCAATAGTTGGAGAAAAATGATAAGAACAATGGAAACTAAGACTTAGGTACAGTTGGCCAGCAGTGCAGGTCCTCAAAATGCCACTACCCAAAATATGTTTCAGAACTCTAACCAGGATGGCTCAATAATCGTATAGCAGTGATCGATTATCGCAGGCGTACTAATTCGCAATACAGTGAAGAAAAGCTCATTCATTTCAAGGAAATGCGTAGGAGACCACGTGATCTTCAAGATTGTGTGTTAGGCAGGTTCGGTAGTTTTGTAGAGTCGTCATTGCTGATGCTTTTGTTTGCCGCTTGAATAATTGAACTTAGACTGATGCTGATTATTCTGAAAGCATCGTCAGATAGGTCCTCAAATGTTGATGTTCACCCCACGAAACACACCACCTTCCACAAGTCTATTACATTCGCTGCCACTAGAATGATTATTATGACAGTAAAGACTCTGGCAACTTACCGAAGGTTGAAATCAAAACTTGAATTCATAGCATATATGCCACTTAATTAACAAGTATATTTCCTATGACTACAAATAGTGGCGTAATGACTAGGACACGGAATAATATAGCAGGAGTATGCTTTGCCAGATTAATAAAAGAAAACCTGATAGTACAGAATACAGCCAATGAGAAAGGCCGTATTCAGTTTCACTACAGCCTGACTGCTATCAATACCCTGCAGATAATAAATTAATATTATATCATTTGAAGGTAATGAATGTAGCAATTAGAATTACACTGTAGCGATGCAGGAGAACAATTGATACTTCATGATATTGATACAATTGTTCTACCGCAGTACAATGACGGTACAATACAGTAGGTACCACTGCAAAAGGACGGCCATGGTAACACATTGTACTGATGTACTGAACGATTACGAACTTGATCTAAGTATGTACAAAAGCATAACACCATTAAAGTCAGTATCAAACTGGATGGTGTTGGAGTTATCCAGAACACTGGAAGTGCAGCTTTTGAGCCTTGAATGACTGGAGGTACAAGTTTTGGGTCTTGAATGGCTAACAAGACGACACGGGGGACTAACCAGAAAACATGATAGCCCAACTGATGAACTTAGCCCAATGGGCAGGTACCTACATCATCATCTTGGAGATGGTACTGGTTGAATGGATTAATGCACTAAAGGAAGTGAGACAGTGTCACACACTATCTAGTCCACTTCAAAGATTGCTGGTACAAAAAAAAAAGACGTTAGTTTTATGCCAATAGCACGCTATGCGGATATTCCATATTTCCCTATTACATTTTCAATTCTCACCATTTCCAATGTTCGATCTGCCTTTCGTTAGATGAGTGGATTAAGAGTGAATCAAAGAGAAAGTAATACCTGTGAAGTGATTCAACAAACATACTTCGCGATCAATTGGTAGACCTGGGGATAGAGTGTGAGAAAAGGGAAGACACCGCAAAGGGTAGTGATACGACGAGAGAGAACCGCTATGATGAGGTCACCACAGTTGCTGCATGTGCTCGGGTTTGTGAGCTCTCGCGATGTGCAGCATCAGGTTATACCGCTGTTTGGTCTTTCGTGGGCAGTAGGGGCAGTGAAACTGCGGCTCCTTGCCGCACTCGAGCCTGATATGCCGCCTGAGGGTGTGCTGTGAGCTGTAGAACTTGTGGCAGGTTGGGCAGGAGATGTTCCTGGAAGGTGTACCACTTCCCCGGCCAGACCCTGTCATCGGGGTGTTGCCCGGACTGACAATGCCGAGAGATGGGGCTGTCGTCGTCGTGCTGGCTCCCTTCAGAGTGGGTACCAACGGCCTCGTCACTACCATCCATTTGGCGTCTGTGGGGACAAAAGAGCGAGCCTCAAAATGACAATAATCCCACACACCTACTTCAATAATCCCCCTCTCACCACCAGGTGAGGCCTAGAAATATGAAGACACTTCCCTAGAATCTGTACCAACTCTTAATTGAATACCTGTGTTATAAAGAAATAGCTCATTTTGTCAAACAACTTTTCTAGGAATAATAGGTTAATGACACAAGCGAATTGACCTAACACTGAGTGTATTTTTAATTTACTCCTGCTTCCGATCAAGACACTTAATTTTCCATTGTAGAATCAAATCCGGGTGAAATTACATAAAGATTTCTGATTTTTATAACTCTCACCACTTTTACTAGTGCTTTCACAGCCTTAACGTTGACAATGTAATACCATTTGAAAATGAGAACCCCCTAACGAAAATACAATGAAAGCTTGAAACGGCAATGAAAGTTCGAAACCTCAATATTAAAATTCATTTTATGGCTGAAAGAAGCCGGAAATTGTGGGACATTGTTGGATCAAAATCTAATTTTGATAAAAAAAAGCTTCAAGACCCAATTATGTTTTTTTACGGGATAATACGCGTGAGAAATGTAAAACTTTAAAATGCACGTCATTGATGTACCCTAACAATATACCACAGTTAGACGAATATTTTAAAGGCGGTATAGACATTTCTATCAATTTTTTTTAAAAAGTTAATTTGCTTCAAAATTTGAGGCCAATTTTGTACACAAAATGGCTGAACTTAAACCCTCGTCTATGATGCTAGATTTTTATTGTAAATCCAGATTTCTGTTATTTTGGACGAACAAACAAACACAATAGTATCCATCTAGTACCTAACGTCAAGTATTTATTAAACAATCACAATTTAAGATTCAAATCTGTTTTCAAAGAAAAATTTGTAGAAAAGCAATTGATCCTACAACGTCTCAATCGATCACGTGTGACAAAACACAAAAACTTAAAAAAAAAAACAACTCTCCATGGCTCTCTGGTTTTGTCATAGATGAACGATTAAAACGTTATAGTTTCCATACTATAGATATATTGACTATACGAACGAATGAAATCGTAGTTAAACTTGTTTTGAATCGTCGACTTAAGTTAGAACCTAGCACTAAAATTTTCTTCAAAATGCATTTCATTAGCCGTACATATGTATATTTTTATGCAACCTAGCATGAATAAGCCAATATCAACGCTTCTTGAGAGCTATTAGTAACTATTTATTCAGTAGAAGCGATAAAAATGCTACGCCTAATGGCAATACAGACAATGAACGAACGAAATTAACGGGGAAACAACTCATTTGTTGGTCACAAAGGACAAATCCTCAATTTGATCGTTAGGCTCGGTAAAACGTGATCCAAAACTCAAATATTACTTCGATCGGACTTGAGGGGTATCCTTTGAATGTGGCAGGCTTATCGCCTCACCCCTTGGAAGGGGCTTCTACTCCATTCCATTACCTCCTTGTTTTAAGTCTCAAAATAACAGGGATACAAAATGGCATCCTCACAAAGATGACTCGAATTTAACTTGTTCTACCTTTTTCCCAATACTAATTGAACGGTATCCTCCACAGAAATGCTCATAAACACCAATGTTGTTCAAACATGAACAGTTACAATCCAAAAAACAAAAGTGTAAGCATTTAACCTGAAGACCTACATTATCTTCTATAAAGCTCAATTGAACTAAGGTAAAACAATTTCCACTATTTAAATTGACCAATTTTCGGCTCAAACGTTTTCTTTCGAATTATTGTGTAGTACGTCATTTATGGAAAGTACTTGAATAAGCTTTGGCAGACTTCAATTAGTACGATATCAAGGTTGATAAGGAATTCGGAAAAGGGTGTGCGCACGGGTATGGAGACCTCCGATTTTATCGAAATCCGATTTTAAATCACAGGTCACTCTATTATTGCAGGAGCTCATGTAAACATATAAACCTTGGGGTCTGGACATGGTTTTTTCAAACTCTACTAAATTGGCGCATTTGAAAACTTCAGAAGGGGCCAAGGTTGATGAGGCAGACATTTTATATTTCAGATATGTTGAAATGACAGACAATATTTTATTACGTAATTTATTATTATTATTGTTATTATTTATTATATCACCTCAGGGGGGCAGTTGCATCAGTGTTCAGTGATACACAATTAGTAAATTAAGTCAAGGTTTTGAGCCTCGACTCACTCCTTGACTATTGAAAGGCATTTGGGTTTTTTCTTCTTTTTTGTTAGCCGTGTTTTAGACTAAAATTTGTTGTTTGCAACCTCCTGCCACGTCTCACTTCCTCAATATTGCAACAAATACATAATGTAATGAGCTTAATGTTTTCTTAAACCATAATGAGCTTCTATTTTCTCGAAAAGTTACACAACTTTTTCATGCCGAGAAAATTATAGAAGCAGCAGAAAGTCGTCCTTGTCACTTCTCATTCAATTCGTGCCGATGATATTTTTGTCGGGAGATTTTTTTGATGATCCGTTCAAGTCGAGACCGATAATTTCGCAAACGTTTAAGAAAAATACTCGAATCGGGGGCAGGAGATAAGACAGGGGGAAATAACTGCGTGCTTGACGGTTTTTAATGAAGTGGAATATAAAATGTGAGAAACTGTCCGCATGCAGCTTGTTTTCGTAGGGACCCCCTCCTTTGGGACAGATAACCTTTTGACTCGTTACTTAACCGCGGGTTTGAGAGAAAAGTTTTCTAACCTAATCTGGAAGGAAGTGTATCGAGACGGAGATAATGTTTTCGATCTCCCAAGTAGGATTTATCGAACGATTTCAAAAGAGGAGAAGATAAACGAAAACGACCGTTAGAAGTTTTTTTTTTCGAGCCTGGAGGGAGTTTTTTTGTTGGGAAATTTTCTAGCTTTTAATTGACTGGTGCGAACAAAGTAACGCAATGAAAGATTCGATTAACCGACCAAGAAATCATAAAAAAGAAGAAAAAAACTACTTTAGGTTTAGGTATCCGATTATATTCAGCCAAGTTGTTCACGAAGTTACCAAATTCTCCATTATTTCACACGAAATGTGATGGTGTCATCAATAAAGAATAATTTTCTAAACTCACGGTTCAAGTTACCGGGGAACAAAAACGAAATTAAAAATTCAAAGGAAGAAAATTCCAATTAGAAATGCATTGTGAGACTTCACTAACACTCAGAACTTGGTCTGGCGTAGATTTGGTCTATGTAGATGAATGTCGGCATCCCATTCGTTAAATGGCTATGATCCGCACCCATTTAATTTTTGAGTATCGTGCGTTTATACAATTTTTCCAAGGTCAAAGAATGCCTAAAGAAACGCGAAAATCACTAGCTTATTATTATTATTAATTCTTATTTATTTTTTGGTTTATATGAATTTTGTTCTTCCAGCACCAAAGGTTTCTGCGCACCCTCAACCGTGTGTAAGATCTTTCAAGATTACTTTTGTCAAGACCAAAAATCTCGTTTCAACAGTTTCTCTTTGATGCTTATAATCAACAATTCGTAAGATCATAATACTCTAAATTCCCTCCTTTATGCCATATATTCCAAGATTCTGATCAATTGAGATAGGCAGAAACACGAGTTAAAATATTGATACGGCTAAGTATGTACGTATATGTCTATATCGCCCCAGCACCCGGCAACGGTCTAATCTCCAACACGCAGTTCTATTCATCTTTTTTATGGTGTCGATTTTCAGCTAGATTAAACACGTAGTTTAACGTGTGAAATTCTGCCCCAATGGTGTGTATTTTATGAACCTCAGCGTTTATTCATACGGATAGTCTAAAGATTTTCATAAGGTTCATTGAAAAATTATGAGAGTTCCGAATCGGACTGATAACCTTTGCCGGGAGGAACCTTCTCGAAAGCAGCCGGCTGGCGAATAGTGTCTGAAACGAAGAAATTAAATAAATCGCCCGCATTATATAGATTGTAATTGGAAAAGACGCAAATAATAGCGCAAAGGTTTATAATTTCTTTTACTCAGATCATAGGTCTGTATATCCATTTAATTTCAAGTGTAAAGTGAGGTATCTTTATACCCGAATTAAGAATCCGAATTAGGCGAGTCAGCAGAAGTTAAGGCGACTACTTACAGTAACTGTTAAAATCGCTTAGCGATTTACAGTCGTGTTGACGACTTTTTTGCCCTTCCAACACGGACCACGAACGGTTAATCAAACAGTGCTTCTGTGGATGAGTACTATCTATATTAAAGGAAAAAAATGTTTACATCTTTTCGAACTTTTTTTTTTAATTTTATAAATGAATCCAATTTTTGCTTCTAAAGTAACGTCCCAACTAGGTCCCAAATGAGATTATTGACCGAAGTTTCATAAACTAGTTGGCTGAAAAGTACCGGTCGGCGTTCAAAAGAAAAACAGATTCAAATTTTGGAATTCACGTATCTTGGAACAATGAAAACATATCTTGTGACAACTAAACAAAAGATGATTAGAGCGTGTCAACCAATTGTGTTTAATTCCAAACACCGTTTTTCTGTCAATAATCAAAACGCCTACTACCACTCTTGTTGTACATTTTCCCCCAACCATGACGATTTGTATAAACAATTAATCAGTAGGCAATATACTATGGACATAGAGATGGTAGACAATGTTTGCCAGTTCATAAAAATGGGATGCTTGATTGACTGGAGAAGAAGGGGAGAGACATGATTTCTAACGGTGGTGCAAAACCGGGAACTACTGGTGTTCATACAGATCGGGAAACCCAATGATCTAGGTTGGGTCCCAAAAACGCATGGGAGAAGTCATGAACAAGGTCCCTAACGGTGACGTAACGCGGCGCCCATTCATACGACCCGCTCGATAATGTTGAATATTAGTTTACAAACAATAAACCCACTTTGTATTCAGCGATCCACCGGATTTTATAATGGATTTTCAAAGAACGAGTAGGGGTAACATTTATGGGGAGGGGTTATGTGTCTCAAACTCACCAAAATCCATGCCAAGATGCAATAGTAACATTGCACATAAATGAAAGTCCTTCAATTTCGAATTAATTGTTTAGCTAACATCATAGAAAATTAGACGGTACAAAATTTTTTAGTGTCATAAAGTTTGATTGAAAAAAAGGGGGGGGGGGGGGATTTAGATATAAATTTTAACGCATTTTTTATGCACGCTGAATCGAATAAGATCATCAGTGCAGTGCACTTAAACCCATATCCATACACAGCTTGTATATCTGGCTACAGATAACCGATCAAGAGCTTGCGGCCACAAGTCATGGTTACGGAGTTTCTCCTTCGTCAACCAATTTTAGTCTTGCTCATGGGAAATAGATATGATTCAATTATTCGGTAGGATTCGTAAGATAACACCCTACAACCGTCCCTTAGTTTGATCGAAATTAGACTGATACAATAAATTCACAATTGAGAATGCGAACAAGCTAGTCAATGCTAATTACAGAGAACCGTATAAAAGCTAACCGGCACAATTCTCCAAGTTTTCATAGAATCGGACAAAACTTAAAGACAGTATGGGAGAGAGAAGATTTATCACAAAACCGGACAGCTCCAAAATTGATGGGCACGCTCCGAAGAGGAAAAAAAATTGAAGTAGGAACTGATGAGAATGGTTCAGTTTTAAAATTGGGAAAATGGCGAATGAGGTTGCAATTCATTGGCAGAGCTGTCATTCATCGTCCTATTTATCGTGTTTGGATTCAGCGAATAACATACTTATCATATCAGGTTGACCCCGTTGCTCTGCGCGCGTTGCTCTTTCTCATACAACTGCTGTCATTAGTTTTCATACGACTGAATTCATTTGCTGCTAGCCCTAGAAGCACTAACCCCAGAAGACATTTGAGCATTCAATTGAGATGGGTATTGATTTAATAAAAGATCTACGATGATGAAAGAAAGGAGAAATGAATCATTTTGAAATTAGCAGGGAGAAGGTGATTACAATTGTAATAAGGAAAACTACCTTCTTTACGAACACATAAAAACAAATGAACCGTTAACGTTGACATCTTCGTAGATGGTTAAAAGTTACACTGTGATTCAGTAAGAGACGAGAAAAAGTTCAAACTTCGTTAAAAACGCTGGAAATTTTCACTCAAATCAATCTATTTTTGATCTATTTTTATTAGACCCAGTCTGTGGTACATTGTCTGAACTCGGCTCCTCAATAACTTGTAATTGACTTCTGGATATTCCAAACATGATAGGTTGATTTCGTCTGAAATATCACTCCGTAAACAATCAAGTGTTCAATTTACTAGTCCTTCAGCACGTAACAAACACCGATAACAAAATACCTGCAGTGGTGCAATTTCGAAACACTGTATTTCGACTCAGTATTCGAAACCACGAATGGAACAACGAGAAGAAATAAAACGGCAACCTGTGCTTCACTTTTCTTCAAATATGTAGGATAAATAATAAAATAAATATTAAATATGCAATAACTAAATAAATAATCTTCAAATAAACTCGATTTCACAAGGAACTCTAGAATAGATAATGAAATTGTTAAATTATATCAGCCGCCGAGGTCATCACAATTTACTAGGCGATTTCTACTATGTTGAAACACGTTCAGATTCACATTCGTGTTGACGTCCTTTTATGCCAAATTCCCTAATAGAGCCCTAAACGCCGTAGCCCTTAGAGATAGCGAATAGATTAACATAAAACAGCCAGGGTGAGTTAATTCGATTCATTTAAGTGGGGTCCACCAATAACGAACACAGAAACATTTGCGTTTTTTCCAAAGTTTTCGATTTTCTTGAATAGTTTAGCCCTTTGATTTCACCCTTTCGGGTTGGTCAAGATCGATGCCGATGATTCAAAATCATCCGCTTGTGATTTTTATAAAAGTCGATTTTTGCATTCTACACACCTTGAAACGCAAACTAACAAAGAATGACGGAGAGGGGATCAATATTTTTTTCATTGGTAGATTATAATGGTTCATTATTGAAAAAGACAAACCAAAAACATTAAGTACCTAATCCAAACGTTTAAAAGCGCCAATAATTAGCTGTGACGATAGTGCTAATAAACAATAGTGAGTAATTATCAATAAACTTGGAAGAAACAATAAACCATCAAATTCGTTTTGGAAAGTTTCCTTTCCCACATTTTATCCAACGATCATTCTCATGCCAAAGTTTAATCGTCTGTATATAGTTTAATTTAATATCTTTCTTTCGTTTTCTGAATTATATGTTTTTTAACTGGGGCAGAATCTGAGTGAAGGCAGCAAATGCTTGAAACCACCGAAATGCGTGAAAATCAAATACATCCTAGTTAATCTTATTAATATCAAGTTCCAGAATACAATTTCTAACGTCCTGAGATTCTAAAAGTCCTTTCAACAGCAGACGATCTTCAATGATGGAATTGAAAGAATGTTATAACTAGAGTAAGGTGCTAAAATAAAAGTAGGTGCCAAGGTAGCTACAGATCTGTCGATATAAAATTTACAGTGGATTCTTTATAATTCAATCTCTCGACAGCTCACCACAAGTTTCACCCGATTCCGATCAACCCTTTTTTCAGGGCTTTCTTATCACGGGATTTGACCCTATTCAGATATAGTGTTGAGAACACATAAAATGTTATGTATTACAGAGAAAACAGGGGCCTTGCATGAGGAGTCTTCCTTAAAACAGGCGCTTTGTTATCTTTCGATGCAGTACACAAAATACAATAATCCCGCTATCTACAGGTCAGATGTTGGTTTTGCGATCACAGCCCGACTGAGGGGAAGGGGGCTTCGGAATCAGAGACGATCGCAAGTTTTTTCTTCTCTTTTCCAGATAATCATACTCATATAGAGTTGTTTGTTTGCCTTGAGAATTTTTATCATCTGACTCGAGTCCTTGACATACAAAAATAGGTTTGAAAAGCTACGAAGTTGTTTCAAACTGGAATAATCGGGTCTAGTTATTTATTGTCCATTTGGATGATTCGACGGGGATTACAAGGAAGAGTCCATTAAACCTCAAATTTCATAATGTTACCTGTGGTAATTAAGATTTATCGAGAGCCCAGAACCAACACGCACTTGGACTTCTAATTGCGACCAATATTCAGCTAACTGATTGATTGTGCATGTACAGAGAGTAAATCCATTTGAAAAGTACCTCAATATTTGAAGAATGAATCAGACTCCAACCACCAAAGTTATTTTACAAAATTAGAGAAAAACCATGACGGTCAATATTAATAATGCGCCCAAGTTCGAATACATTTAAACTCTCGATACTTTAGTTTTAAACTATGTGAATAACTCTGATTAAATTAATAGTGATTCTACGATGACTCAATCCTGATACTGTCGCACTTGGATATAACTATTTGTACTGCTTAATGAGATCTTTTGTACAATTTATCATAACATTTCAAGAGGAGGAGGAGGATATCCAAGCTGCTTCCGAGACCTAGGTCAACAATTTTGAGATCACTTTCAAGATGAAACAACGATGCAAAAAACCAGCATTTTACCGTCTGAACCCTTCACATTAAGTATAAGGATTTGTAAGGAGCGCTTCAAATTCGTATTGGATCTAATTTGTAGGTTGAAACGAACAGGTTTATTGCGTTCTTACTTGATTCCATCGTTTCCAAAGAACAAGATCTATTGTCTTACGTGAAATAACTTATTTGCAATCCGGTGGTTTTATGCAAAGTGGTTGAAATCTAAAAAAACTGGATTTGAGATGAATAATTTTTTTGATAGGGCGATGTTCTTTGGTGTCTTACACAACAAACAAGTTTGTGATCAAGTTCATGAAACGGAGAGAGCCGTTAATTAAATTCTTTTAGCATCATTTCACTCAAAAAGGTACATCATTTATGAACAAAAACATGAATAAATTTAGGCTTAAACTTTAGCTAAAAGACTATGATAGTCCAAAGAAAAAATAAAACTTCAAAAAGTTTTCTGCCTTGAAACATAAATGAACATTTTAAGAGCAACCTGACCGAAAACCGCAAACATTTGCTAGGCCTACGGTTCCAAAAGCCGATTAGACGCCGTAAACTTTTTCGTCATTTCCGCATATTATTGGTTATTTCTTCGATAATACAACATCTTTCCGTAATGGGTTATGTAGAAATGTTGGAAATTCAATTGCATCTGTTTAATCTCTTTCAGAACGAGTTTTTATCCAGTTTAAACGAGTTTTAACCCTTTAACGAAAACAGGAGAGAGTTTGGGTTTGATCAACGTTTGAATAATTGGTGCTCGAATATGAACTTCAAATAGTACTACAGGGTATTGCCACCATGTATGCTAGAATCGAACCTACGGATTTTCGGCGTCCAGATGGTCAATTTGTTTACGTTTCCTAAGAAATAGGTATTCAGTACAGGATTGGCGCATTTTTAATTGTCTTGATTAATGAAAGCCATTACAACAGTCGAGACAACAACCCTTTGAACCTACGTAATGGTAATATACGGACTATTCGCACGGTAGCATACAGATGTTAGAAATCCGTAGACAGGGTTGCCAGAGACACCAATTCAAACCTCCAAATGTCGCTAAGCTCCTAACAAAATGAAAAAGGCGTTTTTGCGTGAAATTATGACGTCAATAGTTTCAATTCGCCTCTAGCTTGCTATAAAAAATCACTTGTATGCCCCATTATGATGGTACCATCCTGTTCCAAGAGTCGAGAAACGTAACTTTGTCGATGAAATACGAAGTATTCTCGATCAAATTTCAATGTCAATCAATATTGATAAATAATTGACACGTTTTCGAGGGCATCAAGAAAATATTACACTTTCCCCCCGATTTTTGTTACCAAGGGTGGATCCTAACGAACATTTGAAACCAACCCGAGCAAAATCGATTGAGAATTTAAGGGCTGTAGGTGCGAATTATTCACATAAACATACAAGCTAAATAGAGTACCTCCTCCTTTTTGAATTCGGTAAAACTACATTGGTATAATAGATGTTGGAAATAGAAACTAGAACGGCTGCTCAAGGCAAATAGCTCTGTTGGACTGAAACCTGGATGGGAGTATGGAAGAGAGGGGAGACTAATTTGCATCACAAAACTCGTTCAAAGATGATATCCCCAACACGGAATAATCGTTCTTGACTTATGTATGCCAGAGTGATTCTAGAACAACTTAGCCCGCTAGCGTTTGGCAACGAAATTTTAAAGAAAGAACCATTTGACGCACGTGGCTACAGTTATACCGTCATAAATACGTGGCATAAATGTCTCCTTGCTTTTCAGTTATGTATCTAAAATAAGGGCAAAAAAATCAGTGTCTTGAATAAGACTTGAACACAACTGAAATCTAGTATTGGACGCTATTTTTATTTAATTAATTTCTTTATATTTTTTAAATGTTTGTATTGGTGAGAAACGAATGGTAGGACGGTTCGATGAACTCTCAGCTTCAATCAGAGTCATTCTCCAAGAACTTTGAGTATTTCAATAGAACCAACGTATATTATTTAAGGAGTTCCACATTCAAAGTCTTTATTGTCCATCACCCCTTGATGTAGTCACGTTAAAACGAAATTTCTACGAAACGAAATTTCATCTTACTTTGTTATAGTTCTTGTTTCAAATACTCCCCATTAAAGTTACAAGGAAACGATTTACAATAACTAACATCAAGTAAATTTTTTTGGCATATTATCAAAAAGTAATATTTTTGGCATATTATCAAATTGAAAATTTTGGCAAATTAATTTGAACCTTTGGCACAAATCAATTTTAATATTTTTGGCATCTCAATTTAAACTTTCGGCGACTCAATTTCAACTTCTGGCATACCACTTCGAGCTTTTGGCATATCAATTTATACTTTTCACAAATCCCAACTAACCCAACATTCCACCCCATATAATGATCAATAAATATTTTTTCTCTCACATCAAGTAAATTAATACGTTATGTAACATAAGAAGATGTCAATGCGTCCAATGCCAAGGAGTTGATTGATTTTTAATTACTGACGATTCCTATACAAGACGTAACTACTGAAAAATATTTGAGTGAAAAATATTTGATTGAATAGGCAGAAGAGTTTAAAAAGCGGTGATAATTGTAAGAGTACCAAAGCAAAAATTTAACCACTTTTTTTAGCTTTAAAATGTTCAGAAGTTAGTTCGAGTCTTATTCTACAGGAAAGAAACCTCAGTTGTTAATTTTTATGTGCACCTACACATTACAGAGCATCTTTCAATGAATTTCCGAATAGGCAAAACGAACGGTAGGTTCATGTTTGTATGTATAAAACGCCAAGAACTAATGGAAAATAAAGTAAATAAAAATTGTAATAACAGAAAAAGTAAATGGAAAATTGTAATAATAATAAAATTTGCTCCTAAAATGAATACCAACGTGATGACAGTACTAGAGTGAGGGCCTCACAAATGCATTGTGAGTTGGATCAATCGGGATATTGCCCCTCCAAGAGTGTAACCAAGTCAAGTCTGCCCTCTTAAATAATTTCTATATTATTTAGAGCAAAAAAAACCTCATCGCCTTGAAGAGTGTTTTTATCTCAAGTCAGAACTATAATGTAAGATAACCACTCCTTATCATCTCAATTTACGAAAGCTAAGCATATATACTGCATTATCTCCTTATCTGACATGACGACGGGCTTAGACGACGCAAAACGCCTCCATAATTTTATATTTCAACAGAAAAGGAACTCTTGCTCGAAATGAGAGCAAATACTTTGAACAAAGGTGAAGCAAACTCGATTTTCAGAACAGAAATGACTTGTCAAGTAGGTTGGTTTATTGTTTGAGATTTCTTTTTGGGTGGAAACCCTTTAAAACAAACCAATCAGATTGAGTTGATTAAAATAATCTACGTACCATTGAAAACGAAGACAATTTGTATAGAAGAAGCTACAACAGTATTCCCAAATATTTTAAAATAGGTATACTTTTTCTACAAATTCTTCAGAGAAATCTGATTTGAGGAAATCAGAAACGATAAATATTACGCTAAAGATAAAAACCATAACAATTTTCACATAAAATTATTATGAAAACGAGGGTCCTTAAATTTCATTAAAATCGATAAAAACTGTATAAAAAATCCAACATTTGCTCGTGCAGCTGAATATTGTTTTTTTGAAACCTATTTGTCATAAAATATCAAAACAATTCATCTTATATATAAGAAAAACTACGAAAATTCGCTCAATGACTGGATTTGGTCAATAAAAATACCTACCTCTCATATTCTTTATTTTCTAATAACTCAAGGATGATCGAATAATTATTTGAAAGTTAATGGTTTTTAATTTGTGTTCTTAGTGGACATATTACCCTTGCCAGGCATTCCCTGATTATTAATTGACCATTATTCACTTACATTGAAGTCAACAATTGGAAACTTGTCCAATTAAAGTTGTCCAAACAAAACTAAAAGATTGGGCGGCGGCAGACTGGTGCCCCTCAGGGGTATCAGATAATAATGAGATTATTACTTTTAAATGCTCCACTGATCCACGGGCTCAAATTACAAGTCATTGTAATCTAAGCGAACTCTATTAATAAATAAAAAACCGAACCGAAATGGGATAAATCTTTTTAGAAGCTATTTAGCTCCATGGGGATATCCGATTCACCACCGATACCTGAACATTCAAATTTCCATGTGTACTGCAACCTTTAGGGAAGTACAAAAATATAAAATTTATACGATTATTTAATGATAACTACAAACTCACTCAAATACTGACGTTCATGTTCATTCTACTCTTAATATTGGAATACATTATCGCTGAATGAACAGTTCTTCTAGAATTAATTCCCAACCAGAGCTATACGCTTGATTTCGAGGACAGAAAGGATGAGTTTGGAGAACATTTTAGCATTTGAAAGCAACATCTGTTTGAAAAAAAATCGCTTCTAAAATGCTTGCATAACATTAACCATAACAATTTAATTTTTTTGCAGTAAATTATATTGCCAAAATTCCGAAAATGTATTGCCAAAAAATAAAATGAAAAAATAATAAATATATAAAATAAAAAATAAATGTAAGGATTTACGAAAAAACCCTACATTGTTCACAAACATAAGTTAGGTTTAATGATACTTCGAACTAGAAAAAAATTGAACTAGGAGAAAAAAACCTGGCTTTCCTATATCAAAATTTGCTGATTATGCAATTATGCTTATGTTTTGTAGGGTTTGTGTTGTGCAACATGTAATTACGGTAGAAGGGTATTGATATTCTCGCATTTGAGTTGCGTACCGATAATCGGCTGAACTAATCCGGGGGAAGAATTTCAAAAAGCATTCCAAGAGTACCTAATAACCAAAATAACGAAAAATAATTGGCACTCTTCTTACTTACCTCGGAACTAAAAATCTAATTCACCTGAAGTAACAAAAACCTTCACAAGCTGATATACAACCGAAAGTTCTTCTTTGTGCACTGAAGCGAAGCGGCGGCGTTGATAGGGCCAAAAATAAATGGTAAAAACTAACAAAATAACGTAATAAAAAAATAAATCAATCAAAAATTAAAAGTAAAGAAAATTTAATGTATTAAATAATAAAATAGTAAATAAATTGTAAGAGAGAGAAAAAGGTAAGGGCAACGCAGGCGGAGAAAATGTATATCAAGGCCGGAATTAAGGAAAATGTACCAGATTTCATTCGCAAGAAGATCATGCGCAGAAAAGGGTTCTAGTTTTTCTAAAATACAGAGGAGAAACAGCTAAACGAAGGAATGAAATTTTAACAAACGGGAAAAACTACTTTCAAACTACAACAGAAATCCGGAAACATACCCAACACCAATTTTCTAAATGTTAACAATAGAGAAGTCAAAACTAGATTACCACGAGAAATGAAGAAATCTAATGAAACTATACATTTTTGTAATAAGAAGCGGTTCGAGCATTTTCCTGTCTCCAATTTTGTAAAGTGGTACAGCAGCCAGAAAGTAATATCAATTAGTTTCAAGACATCTTTAAAAACTGCCATTGTTGGTTATAATTTCAATGAATAAAAATCGGCAATTGTGTTACCCGATTTGAAGGAAAGTGTTAAAATTGAGAATTTCAAGTTCTGTTGGATGTAGTTTTAATGTAGGCGTGATTTCCCGATCACAGTTTCTGCGAAAGATCCGGTGAATATCACATTTCGAAATTGCTGCACCGGTTAGAACGTTTCAAAATGTTTACAAAACGAACATTTTTATGCGCCACTAGGTCAACTCCGAATTAACGAAAGCAAGCCCCTCTGTCAGTTGACTGAATGGCAGAGCTCTTTCTGATTAACCTCATTATTAACATTTTCAAGATCAAGTTCTTCTTATAAGCAGGTCTAGACAAATAAGGGTTCTAGACAAATGGAAAGTTTTCCCCTTTCAGCTCAAAGTTATAAAATTCACTTCAGCGAATTGAGGTGCAGAACAATCTAGCTGGAGCATTTCCATCCATTGACAAATTTGCATATCCCATAGATACTTTTATCAAAATCTCAAATACAGTTTAGTTATAAGCTGCTGTAATTGAAAAGTTTACCACGGAGAGAGGCCACAAACTTACGAACACCAATGAAAATGAATGATTTGCTACACAAATCATTACTAAGATGTTATATTTCCAAATCTGGACATCTTGATAGCACATCAAGTTGCATTTAAATAATATTTATTAACGTTAATGAATGAATGGATATCAATTGATTCTTATGAACTGAAAACGTATGTGAACAATGGCAAGAATTTTCAGACGTTTTGAAACCTGTATTTATATATTTATTGCTGAAAATCGTCACCAGCAACCAGGTGCTTAACAGCGGGATCTTTTACAAATGATAAATTTTCCCTAGCAAGGCGCAAAGAGGATAAGCGTGCAGAACCCAACCAAATCGGGTCAATGAGTGAACAAAATTCCTTTCCGCCGACTCTGCGAAGTTGACGGAAAAAATGCCTCTTTTCAGCGAGCTTGGCGATAAGCTGACGAAAAAAAAAAACAAACAAAAACAATATAACACGACAAATCCGGTGAGAATAGGGGCGTACAAATGCTAAGTGGTGAGAAATTTTGAGCGCTAGCCAGCGGACATTAAGAAAATTAGAAGAATTTTAACCACTTCCCAAGCCTTATTTGCACGACCGAAATATAAAGACGGGTGAAGTTTGCTCATTTTCGACAAAGCAAACTCATAAGAGCGGAATTTGATTATAGATACAACCACTCTTATCGTAGAACTCCAAAAATTTGGACACTATTTTTCTATTGTTCCTTGAATTCTGATGAAATAAGTACGAAAATTGAGTCCATTACAATATCAGAAAAACGGAATTTTGAACGCAACGAGTAACATCTACTTAGTTAGTAGGCGATTCCCTATTTTTCTGAAGATTGTAGGAACTATCAAACCAACTTCCTATTACCTATAAGAAAGCACAAACAAGCGGGAGAGCACCAACAGCTCAGTAAGCTAGAATTTATAAGCAATGAAGTCCAAATTAAAACAAAACAAATTTAGAAATAGTCTATTTCACAATTGAACAAATCGAAGTCACATAGAGTCACAGAGAAATGGTATTCAATCAAGTGAACTCCATCTCCTTATGTACATCGCTAGGCTAATTCCCAAAACGTAGAGGAGAGATGATAATTCAACCGAGCGAACAGAAGGAAAAGCGGAGGATGTTGCAAAAGCTTGCCACCTATTGTGAATGTGGCGACGAATCATATTTATAATATAGCAGATCAGTTCTGTGACGATGAACAAGATTTTCTCTAAAATTTCAAAGATGAGTGTTCAAAACACACTAAAGGATCATCTGAATTTCACCAAGCGACAACTACGTGAAGTGAGAATCAACACAAATTGGCAACTTTTTGGAATGGAGAATGTTATTTCACTATGTCACTCGTACAAGAACCATTGTATTATAATGTTCGCAGAACACACGGGAAAATGCGTGGAAATATTGGCACTCGTTCCACAAACAATTCCCCGGATGGGCACAATTCATTCTGACCGTGACAGTGAAAGGTAAAATCGAGGGAAACATAGGAATCACCGATTTTAATGACACAAGATCACTGATATATATGTGTATACTAGGTAGTATACCTCGGTTCTCACAGGGTATTATTTAAGAAACACAAATCGATTCTGAAATGTTCAAATCAACGATTGGCCTTCGATCTTTGAAATAATTGAGAGCAAACCTGTATAACACAGGACTTGGGTCCACTAGAACGGAAATGATCAGAAACAAAGCTTTTTAAATTTTTTATTGCATTACAATTAATGCGTTGAACTTTTCTTCTTTCTCCAGTCTGAATTCCAGTAGGAGCCTCTTTTTTGGAGGGTTGATGCAGGTTTGTGCACTCGCTCCTGCAGCGGAATAAGTTAGGCATCCATGTTCTGGAGCGGTCACTGTCTTTTTAGATTTTTGACATTGGGATAAGATCATTAGGGTCGGGAAGGGAGATCATTCAACAATCTCTAATTAGACGTTCCCCGGAGATCCAAGAAAACATTGCAACGCGAAATGTAATACCGGAAGAAATAAGAGTGATAAGCCATCTTCGGGTTTATTTGCTCTCAAGGAGTATCATACGAATCCCGTAAAATTTGGATAGTGTTTTTCAGCCTATTCACAAGGACTGTTCGAGATTAAGGATACATAGAATCGCAATTTGGAGTATCCTATATAAAAAAAACATCAATATTTTCAAGAGGATTTATCTCCTATTGACACTTAGCAGAAAGTATAATTATTCTACGATTCCAAACCCCCTACTACAGTGTAAATAAGTTCATGTTAACTGCTCAAAAAAAAATGTGATGCTACTCTTAAGGGTTCACTAACCACTGATGCACTAAAAGAACTTCGACATCTATTTAATACACGAATACTGAGGTGGAAATGCGCGGTGGTAGTTTGTTTCTTCAAGATAAAAATGTTGGTTCGTTTCGAGCGGTCAAAAGAATTTTGTGGAAGTCTTTGCGATCTCCTGCAGACACGGTAACCGCATAAATAAGACCCCTGTACGTTATTGTCAGGGTTTTTCTGTTATGTTGTTCTGGGGGTGCAGATTTTCATCAGAATGTGACTTTTCCTACCAAATCTGTGGGGATAGTGCTTTGGACGAGAAGAAATTGTCGAATCTTAGAAACCAATTTACTTTGATTGCATTTCAAACAGCTCCAAAAATAACAAGTCACGGAAGGTTGAAAACCAAAAAACAAACCAAGGAAGATGGGCTAACTTGCAATTTAAAATACGTCTCCCACGAAAAAGAGGCAAACCATAATATGGTTTATGGTTTTTATTATAATCGCGTCAGTGAAGTAGGGTAGCATTCTTCAGTTTGTCTTTGTATGTTAATTATTATTTTTGTAAAGCCGAGTTCATTTTCGGGACTTGTGATTTATCATTTTCCTAATCATTTCTACTTCTAATGATCCAGTCATTTTTTTCTAGTTCGCTCCATTCATTCTTCTTCTGTGATTACAACAGTTCTTGGTTTGTTGGATTTTCCAATAATGAGCCTTGGGAATCGCATAGCTCTGAATGACTTATCCACTATTGACAACAAAAAGAGGAAACCCAAGACAACAATTATAGAGAACACCGCCTGATCATCAACAATAGAATTCAACGATAAAGGCGGAAGCGCTCGAGAAATAAACCATCAGCAGCAATAGATATAGTCTGATTACCCACCTCCACAAGACAACAACGTACCAATTCAATGTGTTAAAAAAAGTGATGTCCACCAAACTCATCCTTTCTTTTGGGATGCTTAATGTTTTGGCAAAATACCGCACTTTTTATCGCATTTCTAAGGACAGTTATAATCTGAATTGACAGTACATGTAGATACAAGAAAAAAAACTAGTAACCATTCCAGAATACCACAAAACGGAGTTCTACAAAGAAATGTTTCAAGTAAATCTATATTTCAAAAATTTGGAGTGATGGCAACTGCTTTATTTTCCGAGAAATTAGGTAATTCAAACATTTTAAGCTTGCTATTTTTAACCTTTCTCTATTTGTAGGTTATAGGTGCTTAACATTATCTTCCCCATTGAACTTGAATTATTTTTCAAAGAAACAAGATAACCGCATAGAACACTATGTTCTCGTAAAGCTTATATGGGAAGTTTTCACAAGAGTTTCCAGATTCGAAGTGAGTTAAGCTTTGAAATATTTCAGAAGTATTATTTCCCAAAAATATTTAGTGCAGGTTTCGCGGTCTTTAGATGTTCCGTTTCAAGGACCAAAACACAATATCCTTATAAAAAATTCTGCCCTGACGGAGTAGAAAAGGCGCGGTGATTATACTCATAACACCGGGTATTTATCGTGTAGCGAAAAATTCATCTTTCAAAGGCCAAAAAACATTGATAAAGGCATCACAAACGTTACCCTATCATTAATATATTTGGTATTGTCATACATTAAAATAATTAAGATGATAATTTGCTCGACTTCATCGAACAAATCGGAAAATTCCCTTCCTTCGTCCGAGCGAAACGTATCTAATTTCTTATTTTATGAATTGCAATTACGACTAACGTTTCAAACCAAAAATAGCTATTGCACAATAAGTACTTTCTCGAAGATATAACTTTTATGTGGAAGAATGTAAATAAGCTTATGACATTATGGTTGAGCAACTTTTCAATTAAATACCTAGTATAAGAAGAATTACAATATGATGATTATAAAATAAAACTCATAAAGATAATGACTATATGAAATTTAAATAAAGTTTCACCAAATCCTGTTTTAATAGCGTCGAAAAATGAGGATTCAGTCGCTTCTAAAAATAGCAACTCATGTTTCGCCACAAAGAAGTTGTAGAGCAATTAAATTTGAAATAATAAAACCTCAACCGTGCGAAGAACAGGAGCGCATAAAACCTACATCGTCAAAGCTATTAAAAATTTATTTAAATTAATTATATTTAAATAGCGGGCTGGTAAATTAAATCGAAACTAGCACCTGCTTACTGGGGCGAGAATCGCGTCTATTATTATTTTTTATCATCAAGTTGGAAAAACTCAACGACTGTTCCAAAGTCAAAGCACGAGAGATAAAAATTCAAACGTAAATGGGGACCATTAAAATACGAACTTTTGAAATAGCGATAAAATATTAGGATAAACCAAAAATGTACGTATTTCCGTTGCAAACTGTTTAATTTGCCCACGCAAACGAGGTTAGGCTTTCTTAATAGCTCAAGTACCGCTGAACTAGAGTTGTACATGTTTCAGGTGAGAAAACGAGTCGCTGATTCTTTTTTGGGAGGCAGGTGAAAGTACTTTAATGAATACGAAAATGAACGGATTAATTTCTTGAAAAGGGCTTAGATTAAAAAGTTGAAAAACACGAAGTCACATGGAAATTTAAATAGAATAGCAAACTCGAGGCAACATCATTGACCTCAATAGTTGAAGAATTGGGAATGTTAGTTGAAATAAATCAAATACCGATTCAATTTTAATCATGTCAATTGTAAAAAGGCGCATTTCCTGTATGCTGATTACTGTATTTTATATATTAGACTTTCTACTCGGTTTGGATCAAGAGGATTTGCCGTAGGAACGAAAAACATCAACTCGAAGTAGGTAAATCCCTATAGATGTGAATCAAATTTAAGAGAGAATTGAAATTCTGAGGACTAGTAGTATCAAAACGGGGCACAAAAGACCAGTTATTTAGCGCTAAGAAAGGTCCTACTTTCCTAACATATTTTAGACGAAACACTTTGGAATACAAGCCACTCTTCCTTCCAAATACCAAGATGAGAGAAAATGTGTTCGATAATAGACCCCCTCCCCACCATCAAATGCAGAAATCATAGTCCGATTGTATCGTTTGAACATGATGAGAAGCAAGGCAAATCAAAAAGAGATTTACATAAACCTCAACTTTCTAAGTAACTTATAAACCGATGTTTAAATAATGAATAATATGTCCCCAGCTTTTCCTAGTTTGTTTCCTGAACAATATTATGTTTAATTTGAGAGAACTTTTTCACAGAGAGTTCAACTAAATAGAAATGTTTATAGAATGAAGTGAGTTTACCATCGATATTACGTTCGCCTGCCTCCCTGATAAGTAATTTTAATGAAGATAAGAAACATTAAGTAACGAGAGAAAATGTTAAAATAAGCGTAGTGGTTAACAAAATCAACCGATAGAGTGCGAGAAAGAAGAAGTCTTACCTCCCTCCTGCGACCCACCAGGGGGGTAGGGCTCGTCTGATGTGTTGTCGTTGGACTGATTGGACCAACCCCCTGCAATACAAAAAAAAAAAAGACCATGTAAAATCATTGAAATAATTGATTGTGTATAGTAAAATACAATTTTTTAGAGAAAAAAAGTATAGGAAGTAGAATGGAAAGTGTTGACTTCAGAATGTTGGACTCAACAATGTGAGGAGAGCCATAGTGCTACTTCCTCGTATCAAAACAAGATTGTACAGATTCTGCACGTAGAACTGTGTTAATAAGGAGAATTTAGGGTAGATCAGTTTATAATTTATTAGGAAGGAGCAAAACAAAAGAATTAAGAAAAATGTGTTTATTAGCAGGCTGGTACATTGGTCTTGAAAGTGGAATAGAAGTGTTGAGGAATTTCACGATTGAGCATACGAGAGGCTACCTTTGAACCAGGAACAAGATTGTATCATTTAGACCTCGATCCGCACAATCGGATGAGATCTGTGAAAGTTACGTTTGCTGCAAGAATGTGATGCTTGTACTTGCGCGAAGACAATTTTTGATTGGGAAAATAAGTTTCATTAAGAATCCAATCCTCAAAATCCCAGAAGATTTGTTTGACATCCGATGACAATTGCCAATTATGGCTGTTACGTTCGGGCCTAAGCAAAGATGCTATTGAATCTAGATAAAATAGATCTTTAAAAAATAGAAGATCTTTCGCTCAAGAATCTAGCTTCACATTAAAAAAATATATATCTCCCAAGTTCGGTGTAGTACTTAGTTTCCTGGTATCTGTGATGTGACTGTATAGATAATTCAAATGTTGTAAATAGTATTGAAAGATATTGAATGTAAGCTTGTTAAATCGGTTCACGGAACAAATGGGTGTCGACGTGTATTGTGGCTGTCTCCGCTGGTCCAACACAACAATGAGGCAATCGAATTGAAATTGGTATGAGCTAATTAAATCGGCTTTCCCTACCAATCTTCCAAGTTTTGGCGAGGTCGGATTAGTGAAACTGATAGTAAACTGGGAAAATAATGCTTGGTGGATTTCCATTTTGCGCATGCGCTTATTGATTTCTAAGCAATTAAATTAATATTGGACTACGTACAGCCAAAACCCGCAACTTCTCAGAAAATCTCAATACATTATCATGAACACGGTTTGTCTACAAGGCACGACATCAAAAAACACGGACACGCTCACGTCAGCAACAGTGTAATTCCCGAAAGGAGTTGCAAAAGAGTTTCGGATGGGAGTCAGGAGATTTACGAAATACACAGAAAATACTTAAAAGCTAGACTACCGAGGTTTGAATAGGGTCGGTCCAGATGCCAGGGATTCTCAGAGTCTCAGTTAGTACCTACTAAGCTCAAGTTATGACTCGACTGCATATAAACATATGACATTTCAAATGTATAGCAGTGGTAGAGGTTGTCGGCTCTTAATACATGAGCAAGGACAGAACTTTGTGTGGCCCAAATAAAATATAAATGCGTGTATAATTGGAAATTAGTTTCCTTTCAAAAATTAGAAACATTTTCATTCACAAGTTACAGAAAAATATAAAAGAAATGACAATAACGAATCGCAGAAATGTTTTGACACTTAGCATTTCGTTATATCACATCATACCATTCCTAAAATTTTCAAAAAACGTCAAAACATTGACCCAATTCAATAAATAACGGTTTCTGAATGTTTGTTTGTCCACGAAAATATGTAAGTTATGAAGTACTTGGCTTTCGTGTGAGCAAAATAGACGCTTGGTTGTTAAAAGACGTGAAAACAATTAAAACTGACAATTCTCAAACCTTTCACATTTCCAAACAAAAAATTACAAAACAAAACAAAAAGTTACCACAACATTGGCGAACGCTACACCTCAACAGGAAGATTTCATTCGAGAAGAGTCCGAAAGAGCGGCGGACAGTTCATTGAATAGGATGAGTGTGTGGCGAGAAACTTGAAATTCCCGAACTTCAACGGGCCCCAGCCGTAAAAATCCATTTCGCGGCCTCACATTCCAGCGAGAGCAAACGCCCAAAGGGAAACATTTCGTATAGAAACCAGAATAACGCGAACCAAACATATTAAACGGGTCCCTGGTGCGTATGAGCACAGTGTTATATGTATATACGAAAACGTTTGCCAAGTTTGGTGGGCACTAAAGCTTCCTCATTTGAAACATGGACATATAAAAGTGGATGAAGAAGAAAGTACCTACGATCAAATCAATGAATCCAATAATAAATAAATATATGTAGTGACATATCTAAGAACGAAATTCCCATTTTTCAAACTATGTACTTCAGTACTTCATATTTTCCTAAATATCACCAACAAAACGTGGAGAAATGACAGTTTTTCAGCTATTGAAGCGTCGCGTTTATTTTAACCCACAAATTTCCGGGAATGCTGATATTTTTTCGGCAATCATGTAAAGGATGCCAGGCAACAACGTTAAAAGAAAAATTGTTGGGTTTATTATTCAATGATACAATTTGTTTCTGCACACCATATTTTAAACGGTTCGCACAAAATACTACTATTTGGATTGATGTGTTCTCGATAAGTGATGATTGAAAAGCAAATCAATGGATGTGAACCAGATTTGAATTCTACACCCTTTGAAACGTAAACCATGAAATTTTCAGGGGTGGTTCGCTTTTTTTTTTTCGTGAACTTCCATCCAACTAGTCAATTTTCCTTTAAATGAATGGATTCCGAGAAAAGAACTTCCATCCAAAAAAAATGGAGTAGGTATAGATTGCTCCAATTTTTTCAGAGGCGATACTTGAAAACACTCAAAATCTGCCTTCATGAAATGACACAATGATCGCCGAAAAAAATATGTACATTGCAGGAAGCTTTTGGGCTATAATGGACGGTTAACTGCAGGAAAACTATTATTTCACCACTTTCTTTCGATAAATTCATGTTTGTACAAGTACAAGCTATTAATCATCAGACAAAATTCCAAAGGGGATTGTCTAGACGTTCGCCTGCTCAGAAAATTTCATAAAAAATCTACCCTTTGATCGTGCAGTTTTGATCTGACCACTTTCAGTTTTGCGAGTGCGCTGAACGAAACAGTTATTTTCTAACAGCAACTATTTTGAATTTGTTTCCCATTAAGCTTTTCCCCTATTAAGGGCAGTGCAAAGAAGGTTTTAGAACACTCAATGCAAGGGAGGAGTAGTTCGAAACCCTTCTCTATTTACTTATAACAAGGAGGAGATGGAATGGACTAGTTACCCTTTCGAGGGTTGAGGCGACCAATGTTTGCAACACCCAGAACGTAATTGGAAGCTTGAAGGCTCAGCATTTCCATGAAACGGAAAGGCAACTATACAGAACTATCTGATCCTATCATAATCTAATCCTACACAAACATTAGAACAGGATTAAAACAATGTATATTTCTCACTCCATCCCTAGAGGGATTTGTTTTAAATGGTACACCCTGTAACTGATATAATATCACATTTCAAGGTCAGTTTACATTTAGAAAAAATATTAACGATCCTATTTTCTCTCTAAGAATGTTGTATTCGTATTCGAAAGGATCTCCTCGGATCCCCTGCTCAATGGAAGGACTCCGTGACGGACGGTTGCGGCTCGTGCTGCAATGAACCGCGGCGGGAGACTCTTGAAACCGAAACCTGAAATTTTGTAGGACGATCGCTGGATCGTACCTAACCTCAACTATCATGTGAATTAAGGCTACACCTTACTCTATGAATGTTTAAACTAACTGTAATATCCTAATAAAGTTGTCTTTATTTAAAAAAAAAATTAAATTAAATGAAATTTAAAAAAAAACCTGAAAAAGTTTGTTAAGCAACATTGACTAATTGCAAGTGAATCTTCACTGCATCTTAGAGAGCAGAATATCTACTGGAATCATCCAAAAACTACCAACATCGCCGAAAATGTGCAGGACATTTTCGACTAAATAATTAGATTTGATGACAGTCATCCTCTCTCCTAACCATTTAAACATTTCAGACAAATCGGTCAAGAAATCGCGTTACGAGTAATCACCAAACTAACCTACGGTGCTGAAATTTGAAATAGCCAGTCGAGACACAATGTAACAATTACAAGTTATGCAATCCAATTGATCAGATGAGGGACCCCCAAGGCTAATGAATAATTTTGACCTATTTTATTTTACACAATCAGCTGTATATACAGCCGGGGCTTTCCTTAAAGTGCTGTATGCAGGGTAGGCAACAGATTATTTGAGGAGGGCGAAGCATACACAGAAACTGTCTTTAGAGCCGCTAAATGATGTTATAAACGGGAGGCAGACTTCACCAGTGTCCGGTTGACTATGGAGGAACATGTTCATCTCTGGCAACGAATCCTACGTTTGTGCGGATAAAACCAATCGATTTAAGAACATAATATGTTCTTAACATATGTTTAAGAACATATTATGTTAAATATAAGTTAGGATAGTCTCGACTGAGGGAAGAGCAACACAGCGAAATGTTGATGTGGCGCAAAACTTTTCATTTCGGAGGAAAATTTTTTCAGATTCTTGCGCGAACACGTAGGTTTCCTACCATCGGTGAGAATGCGGAGAAAACTCAACGATATATTGGGCCAACTCGTGTATAACGATAATAATCCTGGATTTCAGAAGACTGATCTGAGAAACCTGAGTAATGATCGCCCGTATTATCTTCATACTGCCCCCTTACTCTTCATTATTTCCGACCAGCTCCATTTTCAGCCTGCAGGCCAAGAGATAATTCGATTTTGATTTATAAGTACAGCGTTTTGACAGACGTTTTGCTTCCTAGTTACTTCTACCACTAAACGGAATCTTAACTTATTACCGTATTCTGAAGTTCACCAGCCCGTGGACAAAGACGTGACTATTTGGACGTCATGTAGAACATCCACAATTTTTAATGTATAGGAAATCCAAGTACCTCACGTCCTGACGCAGTGGGTTGTTGGCTGCTATCTCACTGGCTTCTTTGCATTTTTTCTCCAAAATTAATAAATCTTACGTGTTGCATAAATGTCTAGTAGCACCACAGTTCTGCTAAGCGAAGAGATCCGACTCCACCATGTCCAATCTATACACTTGCCGTCAAAGGCATCTTCTCAAAGGCATCGCATTATTTAACCGATTGAAATTCGCTCGGTTTCACTTAGAGTTTAATACTCCCGAAGGTTTATATCGTTGTTATAGCTCGTACACTTTTCCATAGACGTACATGCTAGCAGCATGTTTTGAGTCAGTAATACATAATAAAATCGAAGGAAAAACGTTTAATGCTGTAGACAACGGGAAAATGTCTAAGCTGAAACAAACGTAACAGGGAATCTCCCAGTCAAATGAGTCCTGGTAGAAGTCAATCGGACCTTAACAAGGATAAAAGGACTCACCCAAAACTACCCTGATTTAAAATGTTTGTAACACCTTTATTTAAGCCATCACTGTGAGGCCGACATTGTGTAATTCAACTGTTTTAAGCGTACGATTTTTAAAACAAGAACATCAGCAGTTCGTTATTCAAATAGTCACATAAATTATGGCTATGAGCTCAAGGAATATCGGAAAATGCATCCTGCTCTGATAAGCCGAGTCGGGTTCTGTCAAGGTTGGCTAGCCTGCAACTACCAACCATCAACGTATGTACATTTGCGATACAATATCACGCCCTTGTTTTTACAACATTCTTCCCCCTTTTTTAGGATGTCTCTATAAAGTAAGGCTTCGTCATTAGAATTGACTCGTGGGGTTCTAGGACAACCCAAACAAGAAAAAAGTTGGTGCGTGTGAGACAAACGTTGTCAACGGGAAAGTGTACAAGTCAATAATGACCGATCTTCATTATTATTCTTTTGTTCGATCACCATTTAACTCTCGTTGTGCAATAAACCTCAGAAATTTTGAATTCCCTGTCAGGAGGAGGAATTGGGGGGGGGGGGGGGAGACAACCCATTCAAGCAATGCTCATATAATCTACACTACCAATTTTCTTGCTCAATTAAGGGATTTGGTCAAGTTTGGAAATATATTTCAAATCTTTAAAATTTAATATGAATGCGTTTGAATGGAGGGGGTAATACTGGTAAATCGCTATATCTTCACTATTTTTTAAAATTTAGTTGGATCCCAATTTTTGTCTAACAAACGTCACTCGTGCAATAAACCCCAGGAATTTTGGATTTGTAGTCGGGAATGTCGATGTACCAGCAATGGCTGTTCAATTCAAGCTCTGCTTTCAAGCCTACTAGAATTCCCACCAAATTTGTTGGTTTTTTCTTGTTTGATTAAGAATTTGGTCTGGTTTTTAATTATATTTATAAGTGTTTACAATTATAAGTCTGATTATGTAGAAAGACATCCCTGAATGAACCCTTTACTCAACAATATGTTTTCAATAGAGAATGATGTTTAAACCTTGTCCGAACATCAGAGAATTCAAATTTTATAAATTTTGATATATTTTTACGTTTTTAATCGTAACATATTTTATAGGAAACAAATAAATAATTACACAAATTACCCATTCCAATCCAACTGTCTGCATTCGTTTAAGTTTATGAGGAAAAACGGATGAAATTGTTTTGTTGCTTACAACGCAATGTACGAGTTTCCACGCTCAAAAGCCGTCGTTGATTCAATTCTGATGAAATCACCTTAGATTCATCCTTTCATTTTGAGGGAAATTAAATCGATTTCAAGTCAAACATTCAGGTGACGCAAATGATAATTTTGAGGAATTAGAACTAAAATAAATTCTTCAGAATTTCACAAACTAAACAGCTAGGTTATGCTGCAGTACACAATATTTTTTTCAGTGTTGCTCAATGGTTACGTATCTGTACGCCGATGAAACTGAAGGCTAAAATGATATCACTAAGGACGAGGGTCAAACATAGATAGTGGAGTAAGTCATTATCTCCAACCCTCATTCGAGTTAATGATAAAACTTGAAATGATTTTGAATAACAAAAAACATAAAATACTAGGGAAGGCATTAAACTTTGAAATTACGAGTTATTAACTAGTTCCTAACGGACATTTGGGTTTTGAACCTTTGTTTTCCTCAGCCATTCTCCTTTATCAGCAAAACTATCCACCTCTTAGCATCTATATCTAGTAATTATTAACAATTATGATAAAAGTGATTTTGAAAAGAATCTTGAAAAAAAAAAACGAGCCGAGATAAAAAACCGAAAAAAAAAACATTGTGAATATTCCCTTACCAATTTAAATTAGATGCAAAATATATGACTAAAGTGTGAATTTGATATGAAATGTGTTCGAAAACTGTTGTGGAAGGTCATCTACAAAGCTTCGTTGAGATTTAAGCTAAATTTCGATGTTTCACACATCTCTGCTCCGTTATTTTGGCTATTCTAAAATTCTTCGAGAACCAATTAATTACAAAATCATGTTCCACTCATCGCAGGTCGTCCACGATGAAATGTTCACAAGACCTCAACAACTGTAATTTATGAATGTTATACCTAGTTCAAATGAATGGAATTGATTGATATTGTTTGTGGACCGAATTACATTACTATTTACCCTTCCCTTGGACTATCGAAAATAATGAAATCGTCTCATACTCGTAGAGAACAAGCCCCAATAGAATAGGTATCGAAAAATATTTACCTTTACATTGGCGTCTGCATAAACGAAACTTGGCAAAAATGTCGGAAACTAAACGATCGCGACTTGAGCAGACGTTCATTCTTCAAACTCAACGGGCACACTGAACCGAAGTTTCCTCATGGAGAACCACACAACTGTTCTTACCTACTTTTCAAGATGTCTGAAAATCCGAAAGCTATTATGGCAGGTAGTGGAAAGGTTAAACCGTATTACTTACCTAACGGTTTGATATTTCTGGGGTACGGAACGGAAAATGAATAGGTGATTCCAACACTAACTTCTGGTACCTACTGTAACTCCAGGTAAATAAAACAGGTAGGCACGTAAAAATACCTACTAGCATTCATAAATTTTGCTGAATACAACGATTCATCGGAACCTTTGAGGATTTCAATAGTCCTTTAACTGACTGATACTGACCGTAATGGTGGTTCTGGTTCGACTTCTTCACAATCCACCATAATGCTGAAGATCGTTACAGCTGTCCTTTAACTAGGAACTAATTTCTGGACATTTTGCGGAATTATTGGACTATTTGTTCTCAAGAATTCAACACCAGTTCGGTTCTCAACAACAACTCGAACATCAAGATTTTCAAAATTCTCAGAAATTAGGTTCTAAGATTCTAAAGAATAACTACTAAGGAACTATCAAAACAGAACTCGGGCCAACTTACCAACATAACTGTTTCGAACGTAACCATATAGAAAATGGAAAAAAGTTATGGAAAAGGTAAAACGTACACGAATCAAAAGTTTTCCTTCTGTACTGACGCGATTCGGTGGGATTGTGTAGGTGGTGTAGCTGAAGATGTTCTCTTATCATTTTTCTCAGTCAAAAATGATATACAATTACTTTTATGAACAAATAACGATTAATATATCAGGTTATTGGAATGTGTTTATTTTAAAAGCAGTGGAAGTTAAGTTTGCAGTAAAAATTCACAGGGCATTGTACGTGACATCGGCACATCGACCGGACGACATGTCAGAAATCGACGCCTCAAAGTGACTGAGGCTTCATTGATAATAAAAAATTTATATGCGGTGATTAAACCGTATTTCCTCAAGTACGGGTTTGAGCAAGATCGGATGAAACCTGTAGAAATTAATATCATTAGGATTTCGCGGACAAGGTTAGAAATCAATTCAGAATGGTCTAAATGGGTGTGGAAATTTTTAATCTGGAGGAACTTTTTATCAACATCCAAAAGTGAAAACAATGTTTCGACTAGCCGTAGGTACACTCGAAAGCAATAGTATTTTTGTGTCTGTACATTTTCGCACCGTGGCAGCGTTCCTTTATATTAATTCAATTTTCAAACAATCAACATTTTTGCGTTTATACGAGAAATCATTAAAAGTTCGAATCTTGTAGCGTCAAGTTATTAACGAGTCACTCATCACATTGAGGCGGGGGAAAATTGTAGTGCAAATGTGAGACATACAAACTTCGATATCCATCGAATCTATTTTTCCCCATTTTTTTCTCACTCAGTGAGCTCAAAGATTTTATGGGGCAAGATCGAAGCAAGACAAGAAATTGGAACACTACACAATAACAATTCCTTCTTGGATACTTTACTAATAAACCACAACAACGTTAAACTGGAAAAATATTCATCGTTTGTTAGAATGACTTGAAAATTAACGATTTCGTCTTTATTGAGCTTCGTTTAATTAAGCCAAGAAAAGTGAATTACTTAATAACAATTCAGTCCATAGTAAAATTTACGATACCTATTCAAAAGTTCAACTATTACTTTTCAAAGCTAACCGGAATTCGGAGTAAGTTTATGTTTTCCTTCATTAGGTGTTTTTTTACAGTCTGTAAAGTGAGAGTAATGATACCTCACTCCTCGTATCTTGTTCATTCATTCGACTCTTGAACAAGAATTGGTATAATGGTCAAGTTTGAACCATAAAGCTGTAGAGTTCGTGGTTATTCAAAGCCATTTCGAGAATCTACGTAGCACACTTAAAACTTAATCCTTCCATCCATTTTATACTGGTATCACCTCACGCATTAAAATTCAATATTCGAACCCAGAGTAATTCAACTCCACCCATCTAATTTCTTCTTGTTAGAGTGATCTGCCCAACTTCCCCAAAGCACATTTCAGTGCAGGAGTTGGAAATTACATCGGCGTTATCTAGTTATAGACGTCAATAGCCAATGATATATCACAATTGAATGGAAAACTCAAATTCTAACTTGAACTAGAGTCCGGTTCAGTTTCAACGTAGTTTACTAACCAACTATCACAGAGTCGCCCATAAAGAAAACAATGTCACTTTTTTGCCACTCGATCAAACTATCAGTATTAAGAAAACATGAAGAAGCTACTGTTGTATCAACTCCAGGTAACAAACTCGCCGACACTTAAGTTGGCAATATAAATCGATCCAGAGCGTATTACAAATCCATTTGTAAGTGCATACAGAAGAAATCGATCCTTTAATAGTGGTGATTGAAGAAAAGGAATAGCCCACGATAGACTGTTATTACGATGTATTTTAATTCCATATGTTGAAGTAGGCTTACATTTCGCTGAAATATCGATGAAAATATTAGGTACTGGAGTTTCGACATCCACAATAAGTAATTTTCGGCATTTTCCTATGGTAAATTATGGTTTTAAACGAGAATGAACGAGAATTCATCACCTTGGTTCTTCTAATTGCATTAACAGTTTTATGCTGGAAGAAGCACATAGCTTCCTAATAGTAAAATAATTGTACTAGATAATTGAAACATGAAACAACAGAAATGACGCGAGACATGTTCCATTACGGGTCTGAAGGTTGGAAAAAAATAGTAAAAAAACTGTGACCTGGTGTAAGTTTGTTACAACGATTTACAGTCGAAAATTCGGCGGAGCATGTTCCCGCAGAAATCAACGCCTTCTAAACGTAAGTCGACATGTATAGCAGGTTTGTCGGTTCTAAGAGCGGACAGAATAGTGATATAATAAAGTTTGAATGCCTATGACATTATTGAATCTGCATTCCCCAACTACCGACCAAATTTGGGCAAGATCAGATGATCTTAGGATTGATCAGAGGGTTTTAAGCTAGTTTATGAGCAGAGTGATGTATTGATCTGTGAGCAATGAAATCTAATGAAGACATTCCTTGAAAATATCATCAACATCGAGTGAAAACCGTAGAAATTAGGCTTATTATATTACAAGGATCTGCAGACAAATGGACAGCCGCACACTTATGTACCCAACGAGCCTTAGGGATTTGGGAAGTTGAGGAAGAGAAAGAGAGAGAGTAGGGATGAAAGGAAGTGCCCCCATAAAAGACGACCGATTACGATAAGGGCCTCGATTGACGCGGTTGCTGATAACACGAAGCACTCCTGCCGAAATGCCCAACTCGAGTGGCTTAGCGACACTTTTTCCGCGACGAACTCCTGATGTCGTAAAGTGCTACAATTTTCCAGATATCGCCAGTCATATAAACAAGCACACATACAGAAATGAGACGAAAGTTTTCAAGAATGGTCTAAAATCAATAGACAATAGAACTTTTGATTGAGGAGAAAAAAAATCACTGATGAGGCCATGATGGAATGATGCACGATAGACGTTACTATTGGCAAAAAACTTCCATTGGATACAATCATGTTCATTGAGAACAATCAACAACCCAAAACCGTGCAATCAATGCTCATTACATGGCGTTAAACTGCTGCAATCGTTTCAGAATAGATACCTACCTCAAAACGTCACCATCAAGAAAATTGTTTAAAAAGCTTTTAAGGCATTGCAACGGCTTTATTTTCTTCGATAATTCGCTATAATGTTTTCACCTAACAAATGTTACAAAGAACACATCATGCCCAACATATTTGTGAATCACTAAGTTTTTATATTGAATGGAAATATATATCAGCTTAATAAATTAAAATCAGGGATTGATTTAGTAATTTGGGCGAAGTCTAAGTAGAGAAATTAAGTTTTAGGAAGAAGAGTACATTTGTCTTCCCAAGGCTATTCAAATACTGAAATGACCAAAGAAAACCCTTTGTAAAATATTTTGAAGTGTTTTATTAAATGATTGTTACTCATCGTTCAGTATAAAATATTTATATCTATAAAGCCACCTCTGCCAGTTACAAAATCTCAAAAACCAACCAGAAATCTGAAAATGTGTTGTAACTACAGAAATATTCAACTTGTTAAAGTGGTAGAGCTATAAAAAAAAGTCCATCGCAAACTCGTCACATTCGCTTGTTTGTGGTTAGAGACGAAGTTGACGTGATGGGGTTCTTGTTTGCACAATTGGCGCAGAACGTTGATCCTTTAACAGCAAATAACCAACGTCACAAAGTAGGTACATAAGAATAGAATTAACGACACATTCAAATCGTCAAAATTTTCACGCTATATGGGTCAAGTTGTGTGATGGTGATTTTTACTGCCGATATTTCCAATACCTTTAACGAACGAAGTTATGTTCCCCAGCTCAGTTCGAGAATAATGTTGGGATGATGTACCAGTACCTAACTTGAATGAACCACGGAACTTACCTTGCGATAGGGAAACATGCTCGATAAAAACCGTTTCTCGTTACTTTGGAAGGTATAATTGGAAATACTTCTGTCGAAATATATATAACACAGAAAGCTTAGACGAATTAAAATATTGGAGCGAGGCTTCTTCTACATTTCGAACCTGTGTAGTTGATGGATACTACGACAGCCAGAAATTTAAATAAACGATTAATATTAATAGCCTTGTCTTTTGCTACTTATTTATTTAGCGAAACCTGAGGACAGAGGTCAGTTTACGAGAGAGAAAAAAGGTTCATTATTGGAAATAATAAACCAATAATAAAATGTAGGGGGGAAAAAACTCGACATTTGAGGATGAGAGTAAAGTAAAATTATTGACAAATATCAACAATAAACAACAAAATATTTGTATAGATTAAAATAAATACGATTGAAAGTCACATACTAATTAAATTTAGTAAATAAAATTCAATAATGCAGAGAATGAGGCACTATGAAGGGCACTGGGTCGCCGTAAGAAGTGGAACGCTGGAAATATAGGTATTAGATTCTGAGTTGAAAACAACATGTTCGATTAAGTGGTTGTGCAAAGAAGGCGACAGAATGAATAGTTGCCCCTTTCCAGGGTAGAGGCGATTATGCCTGGAACACCCAGAGGGTATCTCTGAGAGGGTGTCATGTCTGCTTGATGCTCAGAAGTAGTGGTTTAAGAATCGAGAAGGATGAGTTATCCATATTTACCACACTCTTGGGGCTTTCAAAAATCAGAGGGGGGGATCACAGCACATAGGACAGGGGAAAATATTTAGTTTTTAAGGTTCAATGTTCAAAAGGTACAGACCATTTTGCCCAAGAGAGCAGAGAGAGTGAAAGGGGCGTCATGATAGAGTAGTAGGAAGAAATAATCGAGGATGAGAGGGTCATTACCACGCTCTGCGACCATATAACAAGGAGGCGAGGGACTCCCTTCACAGGGTTGAGCAACACCCAGAGCGTATCCCTGAAACTAAAAGGTGTCAGGTTGATGCCCAGAAGGAGCAGTTACAAAAATCAAGAAGGGGAAACATTCAATATCCCTCACTGCAGCCATGGGGAGAACATAGCGGCGCAACATAGAGTCCAACACTTGTTAAAAGTTGAAGAGCATCCACCATAGTTTCACGAGCCCAGCGGCAAGACACAAGAAAAATAAACCTGGAATTCGAAGGATCAAGTGTGAACTGCACGTTGTGACAGCCTGCTTGGTTAAAGTCATATTTTATCAGGAAGGCAAGGTAACTCTTCAAAATTGAATGTGAAGAAACCTGTGAATTGTTTCTGAGATAACCACACAACCTTGAGAACTCAGAAGTATCTTTCTGTTCTCATACAGAACACTGAGCGTGCAATATTAATTCTTCATATTCGTCCTATTTGACCATCGATACAGTGACGATCCTGCTCATTATCCTATATAACTGCACCGTAAAAAAATTAAATTTAAAAAAAATTACAAGACGCACTCATTACGAAATGGTTTGCTGCAGCCTTCTCTGTGTGTGTTTAGTACACTTCATTCATACACTTCGTTCACAGCAGGTGCAGCTGTAAACGTGCCCATCAAGGAATTGTACACGATCTTCTTGTACCTTGATTTGTGAAATGCGGGCCATATTCCTATGATCGCTGTCCTAAATAACTCAGGAGCTTCGACGTGGAAAAGACGAGGAACCGAAAGAACGGAAAAATTCCCCTTGGCCTCTTTTTATAATTTTAGCCATAGAAATGCCGTCGCCTTTTTCTAATTCTGCTGTGCTAGGCAGGAGAAAGATTATAAGTACCAAGCGGGGGCACAAGTCTTCTCTCTCACCGACGCCGGTGTCACTGTCACGCTACATCAACACCTGTTCAACACTTTGTTCGCGTTCAAAATTATCCGCCCCACCGTTGCGATTTGGCTCGGCCCATTTGGGTTTGGGTCTCACCGCGCAGACGTGTCTGGCTTTGACACAGAACGGGGAAGTGGTTGTGCCACTACCGGATCGCGGGGTCCGACCTCCAAGTTCAGCATCGTCCACGATTTGTAGGTCAAGCGCCGAGGAAACACATTCAGCGAATTTCAAAGAAAGTTGAACTATTGTCATGGATCGACAAATAAGTATAAGACTATTTTTCGGAGAAAACTAAAAGAAGTTCATGCAGAATCGCTGAATCGTTGTCAACAAACGTCAGACCCTTCTCCAATGAGTAACACGAGGAATCAAATTAATCAAAAAACATCCCATAACTCCTTTATTATATAATATCGTTACGGTGGTGTGTCATTCTAGCTTGAATTCTAGGATTGAGAAAAATTTGGCTTCCCTTTTTTGGCTATAACAGCTTGTGCCGTCTATTTGCCTCGTCAGAGCTATGAGGGTCTAGTACCTAACTAGCTATAATCTTGCAAGTGGGTTTTTATGGCGCTTGTTTCATGTTTTACGTTTGTAAAATCATTATCATAATAACTGTTGATTAGTATTTATATTATTATTATGCCGTTTAACTTATGTCATTCATTCCGAATTACTAAGTTTGATTACTTACTTTAATTTTATGGCTGAATTTAGTCGAAAAGAAAGCTTTATGGAGTTTAAGAACCAGAATTTCATGCTGGTTAGAAAGTTGTTCAAGTTGTAATGTGTATACCAACATTTTATTGTTTTAGTTTCGTTTCTTCCCATTGTTGTAGTTAGTGTTTTATCTGCTATTTGTTGAAGGAAGGTATTACATTATTTACCGTAGGTATTCTTAGTATATTACTAGGCGAAGCTTACTGATTATAAAATACACAGTAGTATCAACATTACCATTTTTTTACTTTTGGTTTATTATTCAATAATGAACCATTGTAATCGCTCTTAAAAAAAAGTAACCCCCTCTGAAAATTTCATGGTTTACGTTTGCAAAGGGTGCAGAATCTAAATCTGCAATAAACATGTTTCCGTCCGTCCGCCGTACGGATGCACGATTTCTCCCAAATGGCTGGAGCAAAAATCTGAAATTTTCAGGAAAAATCCATGTTGGTCCAACAACGCCCCAATTCTATAGCCAGCTCTCTCACTTAATTTTGTAAAATCCCTAAAAACCTCAAAAAAGTCAAGGCGGCCTAAATTTGGAATTGTTTGAAGAACATTCCATGAGGAATCGAATGAGCCCCTCCCCAGGTCCGTAGCTCAAACCATTCCCGATGTATGGCCCGATTTATGGTGCCAACATTTGCATCCACATTCACTACATCACTAGGTTACTGCGATCAAAACAAAAACAACAGGGGTTTTATTTTCAAGGGCGATCAATTCAGGTATTGAATAATAAACCAAAACGTGAATCGTAGAAAAATTCCCACAGCAATCCTTTCATCGTATTCAGGTGAAAAAAAAAAAAAAAAAAAAAAAACTTGAATGCCGCTCATTTTTACTGTAAATTAGGGAAACGTATGTACAATGTTCCCAAATTGAATAATAAACCCCAGTGAAAGAATTTGCAGCGTTTTTTTCTTGTCTCCATAGAGAATAAAGAGGGGCGCCGCTAGTTGATCATCTATCACTACTCGACACCGCGAATATTCGCTAGTACCTTTTTTTAGTAGCGGCAGTAAACATGGTGTGCACCCACATACTGGTCGCGCGTGTCGCCATTCCGTTGGTAACATCACAATAACCCAACGAAATGTTGCTGTTCAAGGAGGTATATTTGAGGCGAAGTCATCCTACTGTTTTCGGCCATCTACGAGTCAATTAAAGGGATGGAGATCAGTGATCTGCTGTTATCAGGGCCTTGTGGTTAATTTAGTCGTCGATCTAATGTGCTGAAATATAAATGGGGTATCTTTTTATGGTATCTAGAGTAGAGAAGACAAGATGTGGAGATGCGGGGCGTCAAGTTAAGATAACGTACCACTGACTATCTAATATACGTAGATCAGTGATTTACGTGGACCTTGGTGATTAATCATGAACTTTACGTTGCCACGATAAAATCATTGACTAGTCCATGTCTTCTACGTCGCCACGATAAAAACATTGACATGATTATGTCTTCTAACAACTTGGACGAAGACCGCAATCTCAAGTACTAATAAGAGTGGAAACTGGGGTCGTCGTTTGCATCCTCAAATTAGCTCAAGGAACCAGTCCCGGAGTTTCCCCTGTACTTTCTTCCGGCGTAGTTTATGCTTCATCCGAGAGGGCCACACCCTCGAAAGACGAGGTAGGTAGGCGGTAGGGCCCCCGTCCCCGGTGCCCCCTACCGCGGCGGCGCATTCCTGGGCCCCTTTGGACAGGCTTTCCCGGCGAAGCCCCTTCCCGGCCCCGCCGCAGAAATCTGGAGCACGAAGCCTTCCCAACCTTCCCGCCGTTATGTTTCCTGGAGAGGAGAAGCCTTTCGTCTTTCCATAGGTTTTTACGATCCTCCTCATCTTTTACGCCGATAATGAGTCCCACCTGGGGCGGCTTTAAAGCGGGGTATCCACCAGAAGCTCTAACTATCGTCTGTTTTCCTCTTCGTCCAAGATAAGAACAACTCGATTCAATCTCAAACAGCTCCGTTTACGGAACAGGTATCATAAAGATGTTTGCTGGAACACGATTGAAATCCAGTTTCTCCTTAACTACAATGTCCGAGCTTTTTATATCCTTGACTGTGAATTCAATAACGAGAAGATGAACAACCTACCCGAGGTCTATCCATCAAACCGCCCATCAAATATTACCACCATAAGTTTTTTCCCCTACGAAGTTATTTGAAAACATTCGAGGTAGAATCGTTATTTGTTGGAGACCCTTAAAATCTATACTTGAAAAAAGGGGAGACAAATTAAGAAATTCAAGGGAGACGTCGAGCTAGGAAAACAGACGAAGAAGCACTAGTTCTTAAGGGACTTGTTCCGTTTATGCAGGGTAACTAACTTATCGGTAACGACTCCTATCGGTTAACACTAATCCCAATCAGGAACCTCAGCTCGAGTAATTAATTGCCACTGAAACACCACTACCACTATACTTTTCTGCTTTCAAAACTTCCATCGCATTCTACTACTAAGTAATTTTATACTCGTATAATCATATTACGTCAAGCTTACTCAAGTTACTCACTTGCTTTTTTCCAATTATAATTATCCACTGTTTCGAAAACGAGGATCGAACTTGAAGCATCAAATCTGCCTCAACTTATCATTTTAGCAAAAATTCATTTCCCGGGACCGTGATGGTTCCGACGTCATGGAATCTGTAATGAAAGTTCGAGTCATGAGCCATGACCGTACGCTCGAATTTTTTTCAATTTTTAGGCATTATTCAGCAAATATTTTGAATTTAAAGCATTTTATCGAGCTCAGAAACTGATAAAATCCAGGAATCGTTTGAGAATGCCTCAAAACGGATTTCCAAGTTCTTTTTGGAGCCATAGCAACAGCTTCATTTTCCAAGAGGATTTACGAATACTTCGAAGACCAACCTGGATACTAAATTTAATAACGTGAATTGTTCTCTCAGTGATATTTTCGAAAAATTTTGAGCTCTCTACCAAGTGAAAAGCTGGATTAAAACCGACAAAGTTGAAAGTCCTTAGAAACCGGCATATGTAAGCGAAAATCATTATGAAACACAGGGCTCTATTCTGGAACATCAGTTTTATAACACTTCGTGTACAGCCAGGTTAAGTGCAGTTAGGTTACAGTATAGTTGGTCATTCGAGAGCTGGATGATAACCATGGAAGTTAAAGTTCCCTTGAAACGGGTGAATTGTAAGCGAGAGTTATTAGAAAATACAGCGCTACTTTCTGCAAAACCAGTTAAGACAGATGTTTTATATTCATGTCAAGTTGTGACACAATTGCTCAAGACGCATTTCGAGGAGGGAGCATAACGGCTAAAAGTCTTTAAAAAAAATTCCCATTGAAAAAAAATCCATGAGGAGAAATAACAGATTGAATTGCAACACGGTGAAAAATGACGCCAATTAGATGAGAAAGTACCTACCTTAAGTAAGCACATGATACTGGTGTCAAACGTATTTTTTCTTCTGACTATCTGATTTTGAAAGGTTACCCATCGCAAAAACATGTTCAACATTTACGAGTTTTATTAGGCTTTTAAAAACTGGGCAAATCCAAGGGGTAGCGCTGACATTAGTTTCCAGTTACGTAATCGGATAAACCAATTCATACCACCAATTTTCCAGGTAGCTCAGGGAACTGGATTCGCAGACAATGCACTCCATAAAATGGGACACCGTACGCGACTATCCTCGTACTTATATAAAAGTGATGTAGCGTTCAGATTGGAGAGTAACAAAACGCTACAAATTATTACACAAAGATATATTATTACTGTAATAGATGACCCTCCTACGCGGATCACCGGACTACCAGAACAGTATAACCAGAGAAAATGCTTGCTGCAAGATACACACGGAAAGACACGTAGAAAGACACGTAACAAAACTGAGATTTAACTATATAAAATAAGACACCTATTTATGGTCCACCAATATACAAATAAGTTATGAAAAACTCTATCATAGACAGAGATATGCGTAGTATGAGCGTATAACATTCATCTCGCATGGTGTCTGTCTCCAGTCACTTGTTTTTTCCACTCTAGCGTATAAAGTCAGACCTATGATCTATGAGCGAACGGATGATCTCACAGCAACCGGAGTGATCTTATTGGTTTCAGGGAACTAATTTCTATCGGAATCGAACAAAAAAAAACTATCCTCTTACTTCAAAAGTTTTTGACAATTCAATTTTATAAAAGTTTAATCCTTAAATACCATCTAGAGGGGTAGATTGATAAAGATGCCAAGATTACAGGCAATATTCTGGATCCCGGATCGATATAGAACTTTTTAGAAACATTTCGAACAATATGGCCCGGTAATTTCAGAGGAAAGTTCGGACAGCGCAGGGAAAGATTTTTTTGTCATTCGATTTTTAAAATGTACGTATTTTGACCCATAAACCAAAATCTTTTGAGAGAGATAGAGAGACGGGTAGGGGTTAAATTGTTTCTTGGTTGATTGCAAAGGTTCATTATCCAAAATAATAAACCACTTGTATGGTGAAAAATCACAACAATATACCGACAACTTTCGTTCATTCAATTCGAATAACCGCAATTCGTATTATGTATGCTCATTTCTGAAATTCTCGGGTATACCGGCAAAAAGCAACGAGCTGAGAAGTTTGTATGACAGAAATTCGACCAGTCATCTGACCCATGTTTTATTCATGTTGAAAGTTCGACCGAGTTACTTCCGTTGTTCAATTGTGCATTAAGATGGTTCACAATCCGTCGGAATGTGGTCATTGACTTGCGTCGTGAGGCGACACCTTGAAAAAAAAAACCTAGTTCCGATTTGATATTTTCCTACGTGTTTAATCCAAACTTAGTCAAAGCTGACTCCATCCAAATTCACAACTTGAGTTTCATGATCATGTAGATGTATTCGAGTGAAACTAGAAATAAATAAACAACGAAGGATTAAATAAACGACTGTTAACATTATGCTTTACTATTTCTGTATTAGATGGTCCTTCTACGCCCTAATCAAATTATGATGCTACGCTTCAGTTACGCGTTTGAAGAACAGCTAGTACATCATATCTACCTACAGCAGTACATAATTTAATTTAATTTATACACAAATACATAAAACGTAGGCACCTATCTGCTGGCAGGCATATCACAGGCTTTGTATGATAGGTAAAATCCATTTTATAAAGTAAGTCGTGGGGTTCCGAGTAAAAGTGACCAAGTAACATTTGCAAAATTTTACAGGGGAGCGATCTGAAGTTTCACCTATTTTCTTCTTACGAACACTGGTTGTGTGATGTCTCATCCGACTATGTTTCGATTTTTCTTTATCCTGTAGGTAGTTAGCTAGTGCCCGCCTATGATATCGTGCTTCGAAATTCACTTCAGATTAAATAAGAGCTGTTTATTCGGAAAACTCTATTTGATCATTTTTACCTGCCTGGAGTTTCAAGCTTTACTCATTTGGTCAATTCAATTCTTCGAAAATCAGTCGCATAGTTACATGAAATCGAGGGATTGAATAGTTTTTTCGTTAATTTATCGTGTTGCCAAGCATCTAATAACAATGATATACCTATTTCTGTTAGAAAAGGTTATCCATTACCTATCACTGTAATTGGTCATTTTCACCTGCCCACTATGCAATCTTACAAATCTTAAACAGTAAAAGTGATCAAATGGCAATTGATAACATTTACATGCACCAGCGAGAGTACATTTATAATCCATCTCGTGTTTTGTGGTTGAGTTCAAATGCCATTTGGTCACATAAAACTCTTTGGGTCAGGCAGGTAAAATTTATTTTCAAGTATTTCTTGCACATCAGTTTGAAGATAACGTTCTTAGCAACAGCACACAGTAGACAACGTTCCTTAGTACCGGAATGACAAAAAAAGCTCATTTTGAAAAAAATGTTACTTGGTCACTTTTACCCGGAACCCCACGAAGTATTCCATCAGTTACTATTCGTTGTAGTTTACTGATACTGATTTTTTTTCTGCAACACGTCTAGCTCAAAGAGAGAGTGAACCAGTGAATCTCGATTTCTCAGTGCTTCAATTCTGCACTCTAAAGTTGATTGAAAGAGATTAATTTATTAAGTATAATTGATTATAATTTATTTTATTTTGTTTAATAAAGTGTATTGATAATTATTAATTAAAATGATGGGTAAATATTCGCATTTAAGTTTCCACCGTTTGAAGGTCGATGAACGAAGAAAGAAATATACGTGTATTTGTGACTAATGACCCAATTTCGATGAAATGAACTTTTGCAATGAATTTAAAACAAGCGTATGGCAAGGCGGAACGAGTAGTTTGCAAATCCATATCGAACGTAGTGGGACGTAAGCGGGTGTCAAGGAAGCAGCGTTGAACTCGGCGCAATAGCCCTTCGTCTCACTGTGAGGTTAAAACCAACAAGGAAACACTAGGTTTCATTCACTTCAATGGACAAAATAGAACCCATACAATATATATATATACCTAGCTAAATAGAAAACGCGAAAAAGACGAGTAACATAACCTGGGACAGCAACATTGCTGAATCTTTTTGATTGATGTCCATGAGTTTTGGCTTTGATACGCCATGGTTATTGAGGGCCAGAGCTGAAAGGAAATTGAAAAAAGAAATCAATGACTAGAGTGAAGCTCTGAAACGGGGAAAACTCGAGCAATAACCTCTGCAATCCTGTTCTCAACTGTGAAGTAGTTGCAATAGAGGGAGAGCAATATCAGAGAGGTTTTGAATAGAGTCCAGTAATAAATAAACAATGATCTACCTCCTTCTTCATCCTGGTCTGTTTATACTTTCCCAACGACCTGAAGGTCTTAAAGTAAACTGTACAATCAGCCTGAAGGATTTATTCGGGAACCATGTTGCACCATATTTGGTTACAGAATGGAAGACCGGGAACAGAAAGAGTTAACCTCGCTGTACCATTCAATTTTTCAGCCCCTTAAATCTCTCCACTGTACATGCTAGGGTGAATCGAATATGACACCGAGGATTCAGAACCAACTAGAAACATTTATGATTTATGAAGTCCCACGAACGTCAGTTACTCAAAGGATAAAGCTCCAGCGGCAGAGACCGGATTTTGGTTTATTATTCAATAATAAACCATTTTAATCGCTCTTAAAAAAAAAAAAAAAATTCTAACCCCCCCCCCCCTGAAAATGTCATGGTTTACGTTTCAAAGAGTGTAGAATCCAAATCTGCAACAAAAAATTTTCCGTCCGTCCGCCGTACGTACGATTTCTCCCAAACGGCTGGAACAAAAAATCTGAAATTTTCAGGAAAAATCAATATTGGTCCGACAACGCCCCAATTCTTTAGCCAGCTCTCTCACTTAATTTAAAGTGCCCTTTAAGGGTTGTCAAAGTTTTGTAAAATCTCTAAGAACCCTCAAAAAAACCAAGGCGGCCTAAATCTGGACTTTTTTAAAAGAACTTTCCATGAGGAATCGAATGAGCCCCTCCCCAGGTCTGTAGCTCAAACCATTCCCGATGTATGGCATGATTTATGCTGCCAACATTGCATCCACATTCACTACATCACTAGGTTACTGCGATCAAAACAAAAACAACAGCGGTTTTTTTTTTAATCGCAGTAACCTAGTGATGTAGTGAATGTGGATACTGGAGTGAACTCCTGAAAGGGTTTATAGCCGACACACGGGTTGAAGCATTCTGATATGCATGAAACGCTGCAAATTCTTTCACTGGGATTTATTATTCAATTTCATTCATTTGGTTTGCATTCACGATTTGAATTTCTACTAAGCTTATGAATTTCCACGCAAATGAATGAAATTGAATAATAAACCCCGGTGAAAGAATTTTCAGCGTTTTTATTATTAGGTTTGCTTTACTATTTCCAAAACTTCGAATTCTACGCATCATCAAACGTAAACCAACATTTTAAGGAGAAGTTAACTTGGATTGGAAAGAATAAACTAAAAACCGACGGGAAGAGAAACAAACAATTCAAAGCCTGCCGTATTATAAAAGCGCCATTTTCAACTTCTAACTCCAGCTTAAAAAAAAAACCAATTATAACTTGCTAATCTAACAATTATTTACTACACTTCATTTTTCTAGAAAAGTTATACACCAAAGAATTTATTTCTATGGCTGGTAGGCTTCTCGATTCCTCGAGAATGATGAAGCAGTAATATTTTAATACTAAACTTCCCAACAAAATTAATAATATTCCTTTTTGGTCAAGGAATTTGAGATGAAAAACGCGAAAGGAAACGATGAGATGGTTGGACAACGCTTTCTGAGCTTTCAAAAAATGCTCAAATTTCAAAAATTTTGTTTTAAAAAATCACTAAAAATAGAAACACTCCTTATACTCTTGGAGGAAAAAACTGTTAAAAATCTATTTTACCTACATACCAAGTTTAAGTTGATAAAATTCATGTTTCATCATCATTTTTCTTCAGTTTTAAGAAAAATTTACTATTGATCTTCCCTGGGAACTTTCTTTAGCGTACAGCCAAAGACGACATTGAGAGTTGAAGTTTCGGTACATCCTCAAATAATGTATTCGGGTCGTTGGACGCTATGAAAAGTCAGTCATTGGATCAAGCTTCCGCTAATTGGTTAATTATAGGACGGGCTGTGGCGAGGTAGCGTTCCCTCCCTTTACCAGCCAAGTCCTGTCCCATTCAAGCCACTTTTGTTTTTTCTTCTCTCCGCCCCGACCATTCACTAGACTGTTTGTAACTGCAGAGGTGGCGTAGAAGGTTCTTGATCGATGAACATCTTCACAGTAAGAAAAGACTCCAAAGACAGCGGAAGCAGTGTATGAACGTGAGGGTACCAAAAATTTGACATCCAGAATATCCATCGACAATAATATTTTAGACGGTTTTGTTGCATTTCGTTGCTTCTTTACATCCATCTAACGGGCGAAACTATACAAGATTACGATCGGACTCCGAGATACATTTTTGGACTTTAGCTGTAAGATTGAACAACAGCAATTAAAATAATTTTGATCCTATTTCGATGGAATTCCAAGGCATTTTTCGGTATGGAGACGGTACAATTGTCTCCATTTTGTATCAGAAATATCCTCTGTGCACGAGCAACAGTAAAAGTCTTCAACAACCGCTTTACAGTTACAAATCTACAAATAAAAATCATGTTGAAATTGCAATGAGAATTTAAAATGCTCTTCCCGAACGATCTCACTAATTTAGGCTTGAACCGACGACAAGGAATATTTAACGTTAGCTCATAAGCAGAATAAGTACTGAATTGTGACCATGGAAACTAATAAGGGGCTATCCGCAGTTTGACCCGCACATTCCCTGTGAATTTCTTCAAAATCGGATGGAAACTGTAGAAATTAAGATTTTCATGAGGATTTGGGGAAACCAATAGATAACAACACACAGATAGACAAACGGAACTTGTTCAGAATAGTCTACAACGTAAAAGATGAACGTGAAAATTTTTATTTCGGAGATCAAACAATTTTTCATTCCCCGAATTGAAAACAATGATTCCGTTAACCATAGAATGAATGCAGATCCTGCATACAAAATACACCCATTGTGCGGCATACGGTTTAATGGACGTTGCTTCAAGTCGTTGAATGTAATTAATGTTATGTCATGTAATGTGTTAATGATACTTTTTCCTGGTTACTAATTTCACCTACATCGTTTGAAACTAGAACGAATTTTGGTTCATCCGTACAAAGACGGAATTCCTCCAAATTTTTTTTGTGTCGGATGATGTACAAAAGGCCTGTTTTTCGAATGTATCAACAACTGATTAAAGAATCTACATAAAAGATAATCAGCAGCTCTCTCTTCATTAGCTGATTGGAGTTTGGTACAGGGAAAACGGAAGTACTGCCACAACAATGTTAAATTCCCCCATATCAATGAGGCAACCTCTCCAGGCGTCCAGGTCCCCACAAATGTCTAGTGACAACTCTTCAAAGATGGAAGAGCACCAACTACCCACTATGCTGATAATATACCTACCCGTAATGCTTAACTATTATTAGAACAGCCCTAGATGAGAATTATAATATATTTTTTGGTTGAAAAAAAAATCAAAAATCCTGAAGGTAGGTACGAACGAAAGCTAATAACATACTACATACCATAGAAAAAATAAATTTCAATTTTTGATCCATACAGAAAAAATCATAATATCATGCGCCTATATGAGTATCGAGCACGTATTAGGATTCAAAAACCAACCATTGCTAGCAATGTTGCAGATATGTTAGTTAACTATTTAACATTGAGAATCACCATAAATACTTGCTGATGAAGTTCAGTTTTTAGCTCATCGTTTCAACTACAGTATACTCGTTGTCTTGATCTGATGGACGCACACCCACTTTATTCCCACTCCACTTTACATTTACCAATTTAATAAAAGTTTTATATTTTTTACATGAAGAGCTGTAGGAAAACAAAACTGGCTGTAGACAGAAGATGGACTTGAAATGGTGGCAGCGACTCGCAGTTGATACGGTTTCCCAATATTGTGATTAGCAGTAGCACTCCCTGATAGGAGATTAAACAGCTAATGACGGAATCCCCAAGCTCGTAGGAATCTGACAGTCGAATGGCCACTATCATGTATTGATAAACAGCACCACAATCACTTCATTATTCATTATCGATAATGAACAATTAAATTACTAAACAAATACGATTGATGAACCTCCTAAAAACCTACATGCATTGGTTTATTTGCCTTTATTGATTTAGAATCTACCCACAGGTAGCGGAAGCTTTATTTTCACGTTCGGCGGATGACAATTCTTTTCTCGCAAATCAAAATTTCCACAGGCATTTTGTGTACAAGACCATTCTGAACAACGTTCGTTTTGTGACTGTCTTTGTCCGTGTGTCCGCGGATCCTTGTCACCAGCACAATTCCAACACATTTCATTCAATTTTGATGACATTTTCAGGGAATGTGGGGGTTAAAATATAGATGATTCATTATGCGCACATTATGCACTAAGCGCATGCATAAACATAAAACCCACGTGCCTTATTTTCTCAGGTTCTAGTGGCCAAGTTTTGAAAATAGTCAGAAGAACGGTCTGTCATTATTCTCTAACCGTTATGGAAGTAGAGTGACAGACCTGCAATACATGTCGACTTCCTTCTAGAAGGCGTTTCATGTCTATGGGATCATGTCCCGTCAATCCTTGTACCTACCCTACATCTTTCGAGATTATTTAAAATTTTCTACGATCTATACTTTCATATTCCTAGACGAGGAAGTTATCTGCCACGCTTGACTTGGCAGACTTTTTTCTTATCTCAGTGGCTCTTCAGGGGCAAAACGGATACCCCTTCTACAAAGAAAGGTAATCAGAATAACAGATCATACCAGGCCCCTTTGTACTAAACACAGAATTCTAAAGCTACTTCTCTTGGATGTTTATTTGGTCCATCCATACACATAAAACTGCTACTCAATACATTACACAAGATGACATCTACGAGCTACTGGGCAAAGGCTGGTTCTTGTAATAGCTCGATGTAGATTAGCCAATTGTTGTTCATATCTTGGGATAATGATGTTCAAACACCACTCCACCAGAACTCTAAACATACGGCAACTTGATTCAAAAACGTTTTCATCGGTAATAAGAAATGTCTCCCTCAAAATCCACATCCAATGAAATAGGTGATTTCTTCAAGCTAGCTGATGTATTGATTATAGTTTATTTATTCTAATTTGGATCATATTGGAGTTAGTGAGTATTAATAAAATTTGTCATTGTCAAATGTCAAATCATTTGTCATTATTAGCCTTATAAATTATAAATTTAGCCCTATAAAATTATAAATTATAAATTGGATCTGTCTGGTGGGTATATCAGTAGTGAATTAAAATGAAAACCGACCAAGATAAATGGGGAGGACTAGCGACGGACAGTCTATCATTCGCACTCCTGTCATACAAATTTTCTGACAACTTCACGCACAACCAAGCCATCGGTGAGGAAATTCCGCACTGGTCATCACATCAATCAGAAATCATTCACCACTAGTTGAAAACATTCCGAATTATCTCACACTTTTAACCCTTAGTTTTACATTTATTTACGATGTATTAATCCAAAAATGCGATAGTAAAATGGTGAGTAAAATATAGAATATGTCGCGAATCACTTTGGAAACATCATAACTATTACTATATTTATGCTGAGATCCGTGTTCCAAGAATTTTAGCCATAGCTGAGTTATAATTGAATAAAATTATTCAATCTACGCATTAGTTTTATGTAACCGTGTAAATCAGTGTTTTTTATTTATTGTTGAGCTTATTCATATAATACGGGTTTTTGTATGTTTTTCTAATGTTGTCAGTAGATCTGCCGATTTGAATAGCGTGATGTGAAAAAGGACTGAACAAGGCAACTGGTAACTTTATACAATTCAAAAATCCCAAAATGGAGCACTCCCCACCAAACTTAGCGAATGAATAGACATTTATAATTATCACTATCATTTTCTGGAGCAGCAATTTGGCTACCAGAAGAATGAAATCCCCCCCCCCCCCCCCACACACACACATTTACGAAAAAAATAAAATCAGATTAGTTTGGCAAAATCAATTTGAATTTTTGGCATACTATCAAATTGAAAATTTTGGCAAATTAATTTGAACCTTTGGCACAAATAAATTTTAATATTTTTGGCATCTCAATTTAACTTTTGGCGACTCAATTTCAACTTTCGGCATACCAATTCGAGCTTTTGGCATATCAATTTATACTTTTCACAACCCCAACTATTCCAACATTCCACCCCATATAATGATCAATAAATGTTTTTACTCTCTCTCTCACTATCATTTTCTAGTCTAATAACATTGTCAGTATCTGTCGGTTCGAATGCCGAAACGAAAACATCTAGATGTGACAAACGCGGACATAGACGACGAAACTCTACATCCAGACGTTAAACAGACAAGCGCTCCCGTGAGAAGGTTCACTTCCCATCGAGTCGAAAGAAACTTTCAACGGCGGCTGGCTAGTTGACCGATATCCTTTCCAAGAAAACCTGCCGCCGTTCCCAGAAAAACGGCAGCAAAAAGTGCCTAGTTCGCTCGGAAGGCTCGCGTTGAGATTTTCAGCTGAATGGCGGATCACAGGCACGACGTCAGCATCTGAATTCGAACCCCGTGCTTAGGCGGTAGATGCTGGCGTGGCCTTTTTTCTCTCACCTCAGGGAATCATTATTTCCTTCTTTCTTTGGTGGCAAAACTATCCTGAGGTTCGTCGAGCCGTTTTAGGGAATTTATATAGAAAATCGAGCTATTGCAATGGCTTCAAATCGTAAAGTATCAAATTCTTAAAAATATGTTCCTTCAGAATCTAACCTCCGTTCTGAATTTATTCCTCTCATACAAACTCTTGGAATGGAGATCGAAACATCTGATGATTTGAAAAAACTTCTAAGCAATACGTCAAAAAACAATTTTTTCCCCAGCACGTAATCTCGGATACTGAATGCGAAATTCTGGACACTAAGAGGAATATTAAACAGATTTGTTGAACAACTAGACTGAAATTAAAATCAAACAAGATAAGAATAAGGAAAATCGACTGAAAAAATATGTTACAGATCAATACACATAGTCATTCGTTGTTCTCCTACGGTTTTGGTTTATTATTTTCAATCAAGCCTCAGTAATCGTATATCAACATGTCTTTATAATCACTCTCGAATTCTGTCATTTTTCAAGTTTCACAATCAAAATCTGCAACGTCCGTCAGCCGTAAGGACCATAAAACCCCTTAGAATTATTGTAAAAAATCCGTTCTTTCTCTCATGAACTTCATTCTGGTTCTAGTGAGTCCTTACTTCCAGCCAAACAGATAGCCTCACACACATAGTCGCTACGGGACAAAAACTGTTCAAAAACTTATGCTTTGGAGATTTTTACAGTTACGCAAGTGCAGTATAGGGTGCCGGGACCCAGACCACTCCGAGTACATCTGACTGAGTCAAAAACCATCGTGAAATATTTCGCAATCTTTTTCCACATACTCGGTCTTTAAATAGTCTGAAATGGATTTTTCGGTTGTTTTCTCTCTATGTGATCTCTTTTCCTGAATGTTATTCTGGCATTAAACTTGGACTAGCATAAACGAAGGTATTACGGATAACAAATCATTATATAAATAGGAAGATGTTAGAAAGCATAGATGCTAGGTAGGATTGGTTTGTTCCTAGAGCCGGCGAAATGCAGTAAATTTATACATTTTTACTTGTATAAATTTATACATTGTACTATTATTAATCGAGTTTTCCTTCGAGTCTACCTAAGGGTAGCACAGTTTTCAAAAGAGGAAGATGAAAAACTTGTTCTGCCAAAATATAAATTCCCACTCCCATACTACGTTTTAGTCCATTCTAAACGATTCAGTTTTCTGTATGTCTATCTGTTCGTGCGTCCGCAAGAATTCTTGTAACAAGATTAATTTCTACAGTTTCATGGAATGTGCAGGTTAAGAATTGAAATAAAAATGTTCATAAATGAATACTTCACTAGCAACTTAAGAAGCACAAGCGCATATCTACGTAAACTCCATCAAGCTTTATTTTATGAAGGCCTACTCGACCGATGCTACCTAAATTTGGAAGAATGTTGGGAAATGACGATTAGATTACTCCATATGAGTTTCACCCCGTTCTTACAGATAGTAGTTGCTTTGCAAGCGCAAACCTTGGGGCGTTGCATCAGGGACAAGGGTTTAGGGCTTAATTTACCCCTGGAATATCATTGTAACCGACCCTTTTGTAGACATTGAGCAAACCTAAGGCCTGAAGCATAATTTTTTCAATGCCCAATGAACAGGTTATGACATTTCACGCTCCTTTTTAATTTAAAAGTTGACCGCAAATTCAGAACTTATGAAAGGGGTCACAATAAGACGTCGCCATATTGAAAAACCCGATGTCTCCTATCGATATGTTCTGTATAGTTCGGTGGTCTGGATGCTCGCTTCGTTCGCATCTCAAAAACAAAAAAAAATATCCTACATCAATCCTTCTAGTAAAGTATACCTAGATCAGTTGGACAAATAGATCAGAATGTGTTAATACTTTTGTTTCTGCGAATTAAAAATACTTTTATCGATATAACGGTCGTGAAAATCATTCCATAATACATGGCAGTAGTATCGATATATACACCTCCTATATACACATCGATCCTAGCACACATCAATACAGTCTGGTAAGAGGAAGGGGTCACCTATTCTCTACTTCACCCGGGGAATTTTTCAAGATTATTTGTTTTGTCGTGAAAGGAAATTGTAGCACACCAGAATGTGTGAATGAGGTGAATCCCGGAAAGTACTGGAGCGGTAGGAGCCCACTATCTTTCTTCAAACTTCTCCGCTAATGATAAAGAGGACCAACATACACCACGATGGTTTATGGACTCATTTACAGTTATTATATCACTGACTTGACAGAATGAACGTCAGCTGTTATCTTGCCTCCTACGATTACCATTTCTTTCCGTCTTATCTTTTAATCTCAACTTACCGTAATTTACACAGTGTCATCGGAGTTATTCAATAACCAACTTAAGTACGTACCAAGTAAGTAGCAACTCTGATGTTTGTTCACTGAACGTTTGTAGGTTCCACAGTTTCCGCAGTGTGGACGAACAAACGAGAAATCTTCACAACGGTTTTCTCCGATAGATAAGGGAGGAGCCATAATAAAATGCACGTTCGGGAACGAGGTTGTTAAAATCCCGCTGGGCAACGATGCACCTTCATAAAATCGATGGTTGAAAAAAAAAAATTACTTAGAGCGCCACCTCCACGTTTCAAACATCCGGGGGGTGTGGTGATGTTGGTGAGCACTAACCTATAAATTGCGAATTATTGGGAAACGGGCGGCATCGGGAAGTTAGGCGCTAAGTATACGAGTGTCTTCCAGAAGCGTAAAATCTTTCAGTGAGGAAAAAGGGGGGAAAGGGGGCTTTGCCCTTCGTGTCTTTGCCACGAGGTGTCAATGAACCGGTCGGAAAGATTTCCTCCAGAACGGAATCTCAGAAAAGCATCACCCAGGCCCCGCTTCGCGCAAGCTTTTCTGAATCAACTTCTTAAAGCGCATTTCGGAGCTTTATGAGCGTTAATAAATAAGCGTTTCACGTAGTACTGAAAAAAGTCAGACAAACTCATAAATCTTTATGTAGATGTAGGTGTAAAGGAAATATCTCAGGGCGGGGATCATGAGCCCCGAGCACGGAAACCTGTTGGCTTGAAGTACTTTCCCGAGAGTTTTAAGGACGTCCCACCGTAACAAAGCTCCTTCATTTGGGGGAGGCCTATTAGAATTGATACAGGAGTGTGGGAGGACACAAATGAGAAAAATAACTAAATACAAATCCGTTTCAGACCATTTGAAGTCCGACCCCGTGAAAATGTAGGTGTATGGCAGTGTGTGCCACAAAAATTTATCGACACCGTCCAGCCTGCAATTTTTTCCAATTTGGATGGTTCCTTTGTGGTTCGATTTCGGAAAAACTCCGGAAATTTCAAATTTCACGACAAATGAGAGGATTCATTTTTTTTTTTTTTTTTTTTTTCGCGACAAATTTTGTCAACGCTTCTCAGGTTATAATCCTCAATCGGAATTTTTATTCTGTACTCAGCGTGTTTGTCACTTCACAGCTAGGGAAGTGAGTTCCCACCATGAAAGCCCGACTGTCCCCCGCAGATAAGATGTCTCCTCCATTCGATTCAACTAGTGTTCCAATTAGATTGATAGGATCCTTAGCTAGAGTTAATGGATATGGTAGGCAATGTATGAGATTGATTAAACCAAATAAACTAACGGTAGGTAAATCGTTACAGAAATTCACACTTATGTAAGGAGGACTACATTACATATGTTTCACAAAATTCACGTACGGTCGGGCGTAAGATATCGCATTTGTTTAAACGTTCATCTCGTTCGACCCCATTTGAAGTGTAGTACATTAACAAACCTTGAAAACGTTGACTTTCACGAAGAAAAAGGGAGATATTGCGGAGGAAACCCGAAAAAACTGTTTAAAAGGGTGGTTGGCTGTCCCATCAAATCGTTTTAAAGCTTCTCTGACCGAACTATTTGAATCGCTGCCGCTCATCACCACAACAATGTTCCTCACGAAACCAAAATAAAAAAAACCTACGAACTGGTATGACTATAATTGACAGGTAGAGAAGGGTGACGCTACTCGGAGAAGGCCAAAGAAAGTTTGGCAGCCCACGGGCAGGTATTGTTTTGGGGACTCGACTCTTATGTCCTTTGATCATGCTTAGTGCAGAGAACTAATTTAATGAAAGGTTCATTTGTGTTTGCCAATAGTTTAACTCAGTTTGCGAAAAGTTCAATTCAGTTTGCTAATGCTATATTGACTAGGGAAATCAAAATAACCACTTGCTTGTTTCAGTGTCGCTACGTTTTCAACGAATTGGAGGGCAGTGAAAGAGATTTGCGTCAAAATTCATTGAATGAACTCAATTCAAAAAATGAATCAACGAGTCATGAATTCAAAAAAAGATTGAATGAACTATTTCAAAAGCTAGGTATGGTTAAAAAAAGTTACTTTTCTTATTCTTGTGTGGAATAATACAACATGATTAAAGGATGACTAACCGGTGAAATAGATCGCAATGATCGCGTTCCAAGCAACAACAAAGGAGAAGAGGAGAGAATCATAATGCGATTTGCGAATTTATGCAATGATCTATGCTTTCTCACAATGCGCATCCTTTCTTGGAGATAATAGATTTCATTGACCATAGTTGTATTCAAAAGTAAATTTCACGCAATTAAACAAGGACTTCTATGAAGGCAATAAATTGTACGATTGAAAGTTAGAATATGAAGTTATATGGATTAGGTAGATGTAGAAACAAATAAACAACAACAAACAATAAACGGATTACTCAGAAAACTGTTGTCTCATTTTCTACATGTTAAAGCGAGGAATCAATACTACCCACTTGGCAGAGGTTATTTCATGTTCAAGACGAAAAAAAAAAACAATTTTAACATCAAAAAGAGGACACCTTTTGGAAAGATAGAGTAAAACGTCATTATGATTCATATTCAACTTTTATACAGAATGATTAGCAGCAAATAAAGGGACAATGGCGACGACAAATTTTGTTCCTACAATCAATGAGATTTGGAAAGGTGGACACGTTTCTTGTATTTATGAGAGAAGGTTTACGGTTCAGGCGTTCCAGCGGTCCTGAAAAATTCATAACCTCATCCCCACTATTTGGCCTTTTGATCCGAACTAGTTCATGTTATATTCACGGCGTCGGAACAAACCTAATATTATCGCCCCAAGTGCGTACCAGGTTCCACGATTGAGTCAGAAAAGTCAAAACCTCACCTGCCCACGTGATAATTCACCTAATTGAAATTTACTAGGAAGATCTATCTTGAAATGAAATCAAATGATTATCTCCGAGTCGTCCGCGAGCCGAAAGACGATCCTCGAAAACAAGTAGAACAACATTAACTCGAGAACCTGCTTTCAGAAGAATCAAAAGCTCGCAGAAGCAGACAGAAAAATGTCTAGAAGAGGAAAATATTGTTTTGAAGGGTTTCTCGCCGTCGTTTAAAATTGGTCGCCAAGTGACAATTAGTGGTGCTTAGGAAGAAAAACAGATTGGTCTTTTCCTGGGTTCAAGATGGTATCTCCACAACGTCAGGTCTAGTTTTCGTCAATAGAGCTTTCTGACCCAAGAATGTTAATTAGGAAGAGTTGACTGCCCATTTTTTAAACTCTCATCCGTTTAACCTAGCTTCCCAAATAACTAAAATATTGAATCGTTGCTGATTTTGAATTCTAAAGAACGAAACCATGGAAGATAATAATAATTTCAGTAACGTCAATTGGTGGATATTTTCTCCCTTGTTGGATTATCTCTCCATAATTAATATTTTTCGGAGAGACAGCTCTACAGGTATTGAACATTGGATTTAACTTAATAACACAACTCTTCAGAAAACTTCGATTTTGCGATAATAACCAGAAATGTTAAGTATTTATTCGCAAACAAATCAGGAAACTTCCGTCTCTACAAGAAATATAACACTGATCACGGATTTGACCTGGGAAAGGCCTTTACAGATATTTTTCAAGTAAGACATAAAAATGAAAAAAAAAAAAAAAAAAAAAAAAAAAAAAAAAAAAAAAAAAAAAAAGTTAGCGCTCGTGTTCTTTGCAAAGTTCTGTATTAACATTTTAAAGAGCATGTAAACGTGGAAGTTTTTAACATGTCTTGTAACAGTCAACGTACAACAGTAAAGAAAGTGTCAAAATAAATAATTATTGTTGTCGACAAAAATTGAAATTTGTAACGTGGCGGCGGTGAAATGGTTTACTTGCGCCTTCCAAGGGCTGAGGCGATTAATACCCGCAACAACCTTAGGAGATATCCCAGCTTATCAGGTTTATCGTCAGAGGCAGCGGATTTAAGGATCGAGAAGGCAATCATATCCATGAAAAAAATATTTTGGTCCAACCGATTAATCAACATTCCTCGGATCAAAATATCAACATTTTGTTATTATCAATCTATACCAGCTAATATAATGAAGAATTTTATGAAAATAAGAGTAATGAAAAAATGAAAAATACCATGATAACTCTTGAAAATATCAGGTACACACTTTCATTGTTGAAGCCAGGGAAATAGCTTATTTTCTTTTGAAGATTCGCTTAATGAATTGTGATTCAAAATAGTGCTACAACCAGAGATACAGGTTGTATCTGGTTGGAGCTGAAATTCAGAGAACGTACATCGTTTTGTACAGATTGGGGAAATTTTTTTGGAAAATCAGAGAATATCGACGCTTTTTTTAGACGAATAAAAACCCAAATACTCTTCGAATTTGGGCGATTTTCGCTCATTTGGCAAACCTGATTCCATCTCAGCGAAAATTTTTTGCCGTTTACCCTTACCTGGGTTGTACACAAAAGGAGATAAGGGTGGTCAATTTTTTCAACTGGTGGGGAGAGGATGAGGATAAAAAAATTGCTGGATTATTTGAAAAATCATCAATATTTAGTTTCAACATTACTGCGTTCAATGGTTTTTTTTTAGGTCAAAAGCATTGTCAAAGCCAGATTCCTCGGCTCAACTGCTATAAAATAAGGATTACAAAAATCTCAATGTTCGGGAAATCGATTTTTTGCCACTTTGCCCCACTGTGCTCCGTGCGGACGGATATATTTATTGGTTTTCTGAATTCTATACACTCGAAAAGTCCATTATGTACTGAAAAACTATAAGTCAGGGAATGTTGCCTTCAGAACGATTATAAGAGGGACTTTTTATCGGAAATGAACTCTAGAATTGATTCTTGAAGTCCAATTGTACTCATTAATGATTTATAAAATTACATAGAACCATCTTTTGAAAAGTTTGATGAACGTATTTTGGAATGTTTGAGTATTTGTTCTTTCGAACTAAGCCCGTTTACTGAAAGTGCATCCATTCTTCCACGCAACTTAGAGATAGGCGAATCATTGTCCGTCGGTCACTCCCATAAAATTTTATCGAGATATTACCGAGAACTTGCCGTTAGTCAAGTTTAAACGGAAGGAGAGACGGAGGGTTTTCCGGCCTTATCTAATCTCCAGTGCCGGGATGAACTTCAAGAAAAACGTAGTCGCGACGCTTGCTCTGCTATACAACCAAGTTATATAAAATCTTCGGAGGATCGGTCACTCCATCAGGCGTTTGAAGTCACGTAAAATCCCAACTGAAATTGAAATTCTGTTGTTTGGAAGAGTAGGGACAGTTCACACTCGCCTACTCATCAATTTGGTAACCATATAGACAGTTCGTGTATACTTCAAATGTACATGAAATGTGGGCCTATACGTACAGGTTTGTGCGTTCATCAAACACCAAGAACGTTTACGAATAAACCCCATCCTATTTAAGTAATTGTGGATCAAAGACAACCTACCCCAGCTGAGTATGTAATATAAAACATGTAATAGCAGAGTTCAATCCTACCTTTATAAGAGATCCCATTCCTGATAGGAATTATGTAATATTTTATAGTCTAGTACTATTTTATCAGATCAGACGTAGGAAAACCCATCCCGTGATTCCCAATAAATTGATTGTCACTCTTAGAAATCGACTCAATACGACCAACTCAACCATATCCGATCGTAAAAACCTCAAAAACTCCTGATCAACACCTTTCTGTCTGTTAAAATTCAATCAGGCCCTTAGTTTTTATGGGGTCTACTGGAAACTTCCATTACAAACTCCTGAGAAAAATTTGTGCACAAAAAACACCCGGAAGGTTAAACGAAACGGTCAACGGTGAATTGACAATTTTTAATGGCTTCGGAATCGTACGCTATGTGGCAGTAAAAAGATTTTGATGACATGAGCGCCGGCTCAGAGATTAAATCCAAGGCGTTCGTTACTATACGCGCCCTGTTCCATACACGCCCAATTGTTGGTGAAACTTTTTTGTTTAGTTTTTTATTTTTTCTCTCTCAGCTTGTCTTTACAACGCGGATGAAGCGATAAAAATCTCCGTTGTCGTTTATTAATTCAAACGGCCTCCGAGACGACTTTCTTTCGATTCAATGGAGTTGAATGAAATATTTGCCAAGCGTCACATGAGCGTAAAACATGAATGGGTATTAGATAGCACTGGGTCTGTAGACCATGCACATCGATCCCAGCACTCGCGACGGTAACTCAGCGAAACAGATGGACTATTTACTAGGGATGTACAGAAAATATGGATCGAAATATCGATATCCTTCCTCGAAATATCAATATTTTTGGGCGATATTTTCTATTCCGATATATCGACATTAAATGTACACTATCGGAACCGATATTTTTCTGCCGTAAATCTTCATATCAACCATATACTACATCTAAGGCTGCAGATCACAAAAAACACAGCTCTAATTGCACTACAATTTTGAATCTCTGAAAGTGTAAAACAACGTCGTTTGAAATGGCTGAAGATAGCAAAAAAGAAGAAGAAGCTACAGGTTGCCATTATGAATTTTAAAGAACAAATTATTGAGAAATCCTACATCAGACAGAATTACCGGCATAGTACAGGGTTGCAAAATGAATAATGACAGTATTGATTTATTAAAACTTCCGTTAAAACTGGAAGCAGTTTAATGGCATATAATCAATCATTACTGTGAGTGATGTTTCTGCTGAAGCATGGGAAGAATCCTCTCATGCAGTTTGCTATCTCGGGAGATAAAGTCTCCCAATCTCCACCCTATCCATTAGGGATGTCAAGAAAATATCGATATATCGAAATATCTATATTCTTACGTCGATTTATCGGTATTTTGGGGCGATATTTTCTATTCCGACATATCGGAATTAAATGTACACCATCGGATCCGATATTTTTCTGCCGTAAATCATCATATCAACCATATCTTATTGCTCAAAACTAATTTTATAATTTTCTTAGAAGAATAGGGGAATTATATCAGATGAGGCAGGCAAATCGTAGGTAAAAAACGGAGATCTTGGAGACTTGGGTTCTAGCCTGTTCGAGGCTTACTGGAGAGCACTCAATCAGAAGTTTTCCTCACCTCTATCCCCAACCAATATTGGTTTGATTTATTTATTTATTTTGTCATTTTCCTTCTTACTTCACTTAGATTGATTTTACAACCCTACATACGATAATTTACGTCCATGGGTCCTGTACATAATTATTATCATGAATAAAGTTTCATCGAATTTTTGAATGGTTGAATTCTTTACCTGTAGTAGAATGAAATTAAATAATACATTATCATTCACTGGACTTATACGTAATTCGGATTTGTTTAAAAAAAATATCGATGACCGATTTATCGATAATATCTAAATATTGATTTTCCTTCGATATATCGAATTACTAAAACAATAAACTTTGTTAAAAATATCGATATTCTTTGCCGATACTGACATCCCTACTATTTACCAACAAGATCACAAGCTAAAGAGGCTCACGAGTCTCTGATTTGAATCCTGAAGAGTCTTTGGAAATTCTATCCATCTCAGTTGACAGTTCTAGAAGTTTCGGTAATTACTATAGTTAATCAAATAATGATTATTTGAAACAGAAAAAAAAACAGTTATAGTTTGCAACATTAATTGATGAGTAATCAATTGAACCAATAACTCTCAAAGCAGTTATCCGCCTTCGCTTAGAAATTATTTTGATTCCGAGTCTATTTACAGGTATTGGAAGCCTTGTTTTCACTTTTAAGAAATGAAATTTTGCTTTCTCAAGAAAATCGAAATTTCCACTCGCAACATGGATTTCAGATTAAGGTAAGGGGGGGGGGGCAAGTACATATGAGAAAAACGATAGTGCGACGTTCCAGGGCAGCAAATGGTGTAATTTGTTTCTATTTACCGCTGTCTTGGTTAATAACGGCATCGCAAACATTCTGAGAATCGAACCAAATCTTCTCATTTTCGTATTACTCAACACTTTTTTATGTAAATTACAGTTTCGATTTGGAAATGAATCACCTAACAAAATTTCGATTTACCTGTTTTTGAAGGCGTCGTTTCAAATTTCCGGGCAATCAAAAACTTTGAAATATCTAATCCCAGGTGAAGATTAACAGTTGAGCTGACAACCCTAATAATCAAAGGAGGCATTAAACCAGAGAAAAGTACTTAATTCACACTTGCCCCACCTTAACTTGTCAAGAACAACTTCGTTTCGAGCGCGCATGTGTGTATTTGTCTGTCTGTCACGTGTGACACATAGCACAGAATACACAGATTCTTGTAACGGGATTCATCCCTACAGTTTACATCTGATTTTGATGAAATGTGCGGGTTAGACTATAGAGGATTGCTTGTGAATTTCATCACTCGAAAAGCAACTTTGATTATGAGCTAAACGTAAATTCCTTCAACCATTATTTTCTCGATCTTCTGATCTTTCTTTGAAGGAAGGTTAGGGAAAGGCATTTTAATAATCTTTTACCAATTTTAACCCGATCGTATCATTATTCTATCTGCTAAAGAATTAATGCGGCAATTAACCGGCAATGCATATAGACTCACCTTTTGAAGGCGTGGATATCTGCGCGAACATGTCTCGCGGCATTTCTGTTCGTGAATTGTAACAAGCTTGTAACAATATTCGACACTATACAAGATTATTCAAAAGATTTCAATGATCTGCACGTGCAAGAGGAAACTATGTGCCAAACCTAACTTGAAAGGATTTTTGTAACATAAGTCGTAAAAACGGCAGTAATTACTGTAGTTAATAGATAAGTTATAAATTCAACTAGTGATCTGCCTTTGCTGTTTGTGATTTAGCCCATGTTGGTATTTTACGAATTTTGTTGCTCATGGATCAGCGCACTCAATGCTGAAATATCTTTACTCTACATCCGGGCGCACCATACCGTAAAGGGATTGAAAAAGATCCGTGCTGTTGGTCCCCTGAATTTTATAAAACTGTTTACTACACCTGTTTTGCCTGTTTACCTAATCCATGGACTACTCACTATACAAGTGTTTTCATTTAACCCGCGCCATAAACCTATCGGAGAACTGACCATGATTTCTGTAACTTAAACCCGGTAAACATTTCATCTTTGTTCCAATTTTTACCAACAAGGACGTTGAAAATGAAATTAAAAAATAGAAGAGAAGGTAATTTTTCGATTCATTTGATGCCGTACAAGACAATCTTATGGAAGCAAGAGTTTTACAATTGTTTTACCTACTTTTCAGTTATAAGAATCAAACCCCAAAACGTACAATTGATAGATAAACTGGAAACATAAAAATTATTAGGTCAAATAAATCCAAAGTTATAGGTTTACTAAACTTCTCTCAGGGATCATACAAAAGACAAAAAAATGAAACGAATTTTAAAGGATCGAGTGAATAGCAGTTTCGTAAAAAAGATAAAACAAAGTTTCGAAACAACGTCCAACTCACAAAATTATTTCAATGATTCAAAAATTTAGAGTAATCCAATTGTTGATAGTAACAGGAATTATGTGGATGATCGAGACATTAAACTGAATCTTATTCACAACAAGTTGTGGCTTTTCATCAAACCATAAATAGAAACAACGATAGTTTTGTAATTTTAATTAACGTTTACTCATTATTCCTCCCCAGGCGTTAGACTTATTCCTTCACAGAAAGACATTCAAATCCCTAAAGCTTTAATGGCAAGAAAACTTCGCCAATATTGAATTGCCGAAGTAGAACAACAGTTTTTATTCGCTGAACACGTACAAATATAACCATTAATTGAAGCTTGCTCCCCTTGAGGAATCACGGCGTCACTGTCAACTGTTCTAAGTTTAGGAACGATACAAAAACCAGATGTTGGTAAATCATCCGCCTCTAAACTATCAATCGTCATAACAATTATTACAACCTACGTAGGAAAAAACTCTAAACATTACCTCTCTCTCCTACTTTCTGTATCTCGTACTCTGCATGAACTGTGTTACGGCGAGATGGCAGGCGAAGTCCATAGATAATATCTGAGGTATACTTCGGAATGTAACAGGGGCCAAGATATGTTTTTGCAATTTTGGGGATATATAGACTTTTCGTCTGTGCAAGTAGCACCACACATGGTCTACTTCCTTGAAACACGGTAATCCAGACTTGAGCTGGCCATCCACGGTCCGACTAGCTGTACAACTTCGTAGGACTATTTGTTGGCTCGCTTGAACCATTTGCAATCCGACTAGAGGTCCAGCTTCAGTCTCAGTTGTGGTCCCAGTGCGAGCACAAACCCGCGCAAAATATACAGAGAGCAGTTCACGCAATGAGTGACTGAGAAAAGTTGGACGACTGATCCGACAACCCCACTCACATTCCGACTTCGGTATTGTCCCTCCAAATGCTTCAACTCGTCCAACTCAACTAACACTGGTGGTCAGACTTCGAAGATTGGATAAGCTTGGCACAGTAGATGTTTTTGAGATGTCAGGCTATTTTTTCATGAATGTGTTGTGAGTGGAAGGTCGTGAGATGGACCACACAACAAAGTGCCCAGGCAGGATTATGTAGTATCAGCTCCATTAGGAATAGATGTGGTAGGTCCATCAACCGGGTCAGAGAAGAGCAAATGGGTTATTGTACCCTCTTTACCAAAGGGGCGTTAGGTAGTAGATCAGAAAGCGGAACCTGTAGCAGAAGTGTTGGTGAATCATGTAATCATCAGATTAGGAATCCTACAAGAACTACATTCAGACCAGGACATGAATGTTGAATCCTACGTTTTTCAGGGAGTGATTCCTTTCGGGGGCACTGTGGAATTGAAGGTTACATTTGTACGTAATTAGTTTAAAAAAAAAAAAAAAAACTCTTGCTCTAGTTCATCATTTCAGTGCTGTCAGAAAAGGGATCTTGGATTATGGTGTAGTTGAAGGCGTTTCATCGAGAAAAAGCTGAGTAGGTAGTCACCATAGGTCTTCATAGGCCTCAACAGTGTGATGGTTTTTGGTGTTGAGAAGACTACCACACCCAATTCAAGACTGTTGCTAGCTCCAACGGCTGGGATAGGAGTAAGATGGGATCAGGCCTTGACAGGTGCTGTCCTTCCCATTCTTACGGAGTTGGGTAGTTCATAGAACTACAGTAAACTGAAAGGAGCTCTAGCGTCGCAGGTTGGAGATTCCAATCGAACACAAGTGTACGTGGAACCAGCTGCTTACCTGTAGCCACATCGATTTTTGCTCAAGAGTTCAGAGTTTTGGTTTGTAAGTCCCTCTCGGAGATGGCAGAGAAAGCACTGAGATACTGGCTGTTCTAGGTTCGTTGAGGAACTGTGTTATTAGAGTGCCCATGAACTTGCCATGCTCGCAGCTTCCGCCAAATTTAGAGTCTGTTCTCAGTTTGGCGTTCCAAATATGGCAGCTGGTTTATGAGCATTCTACAGTCCCCAGTACTTTAGATGGGAAATCCACGGAAAATGACAGACCAGTTGCCAGGGGATTGAAATGTGCACACCGTGTTTGTTTCACTGAACAATACCAAACACATTAGCAACATTTCACCGGCATAATTTTTGGCGAAGAAGAAACCTCGATCTTTCCGGACTTTTCCCAGTTTTTCTCCTGTAACCTGAAAACTAAGCATCTTAGATAAAACTTTCAAATTTCAAAGTCGAAGAGCATAAAATTGTGAGTCGGATGATTTCCTTCAACGTTAGAATAGAGTTCAATCGCCTAGCCATAATCAAGCATCAAAAATTGGTAAAATTTTCCAACGGCTGAAAACAAGATTCCCTCACGTCCCACGTTCTCTGAGTTAAGAGAACTCCTGGAATTAAAAAATTCGTCCACCTCTAAGCTGAATTAAAATAAATACTTGAAAATAGTCGTAGCGCTGAAATCCTGTTAAGTCTTATTTTATCCTTTTTTTCTTGTGCGGCTCAATTTATATTGAGCTCAAAATCATTTACCTAGCCAATTGTTCTTTTATTTATGGAAGTTGTACCTCCGAAAACTTGAATTTTGATCAAATTGAATCAGTTGGTCGAAGTTAGAACACAATCCGCGTGAATCCCAATTTGCAATGTTACAATAGTCATGTGAGGTAAGTAACCTGTGATTGCATCTTTTGCATTATTTTGTTATAACAATGATAATAGACCTAGAGAGAGAACTTCGCGTATGGCAGTAAAGGGGTAGTCGCAGAGCCACAACCGATTTGGTTATCTCATCAGAGGCAAAATGTTCATTCTCCAACAGTAATCAATTCCTAAAGCAAGCAATTCCTAAAGTAAGAATTCCAAAAGTTTAGAGCCTTAGTTGGCACAACTAGACGAACAAAGTGAGCAAAATTTGAAAAACTGACCGGAATTCACCACATAAAAGGCAACTGAATTTTCTCTGCAACCACTTCGCCGGACAGAAAATAAAACGTATTAATAATCGGAATATAATTTGGGACCAATAATTGGTTTATAATTATTATAAACCAGATTGCTCATAATTTTGATCAGAACTTGCCTCATAAGAAGCAAAGACATTTCAACTTACATTCGTTCAGGAGACTAAAGTAAACCACAATTCACCTAATTTTGGATCACTGAAATAAATCAGACAGCAACATTCAAAACATTTAGAAGTTGTTATTAATTTCCAACTTTAAACTGGCCTTGCTTTCACAAACGTAAATTATATCGGTACAGATTGAATGTTTGGTCATGGTCACATAATGAAATCAGGCAACATAAAAATTTAGATCAAAATTTACAGCATGAGGGACATGAATGTTTGAAAATAGCAAAACATTCAGGAATCTAAACTAAAGTAACCTCTATTTACCTTTCCATAACAAATGATCCGTGACAGAGACAACTCAGACGGCAATAATTCGCCCTCGTTTGAAACACAAACATTTCTCATTAATGGCAAGCAAAACTGGTATACATTACAGGGAGGCACCTACACGTTTTTTCGTCAATATTGTGGTTTATGGGTTTATTGTTGGTGTGATGGGCGTTCATTGTACTTTTCGAGAATTAACGCTATGTGATCGATTAGAAGACCGTTGATTTGCGTTTTGTATTTCTGTTTTTAAAGAGAGGGAATAGTGACACTGAGGTTTCATGAATAATAACGCCAATTTTACCGGCAACAATTCCTACTACTATTCCTATTTTAGAAGCAAAAATAAATAAAGAAAATGTAACTTCCAATAATGTAGAAAATAAATCTGAATCTGAAAAGTATTCGACGATATTTAGGAAAGCTGTTAGGCTGACTAACAAGTGACCAGAACCAGATGAAGAAGAAGGATGATGGGGTTTGGAAATGAAGTTTTAATAAAATGAGATAAACAAATATTGATTTGAGTAGGAATAAATGAAATGTTTTGTACTAGATCCTAGTGACTCGAATGTAACAAATTGGGTTTTGAGACCGATAAAATCAGTAGTAATCATTAACTTCTTACTAACCAATTTCTCTTGATTGTCAGCCTCGTCATTGATAAACTATTCAGTTCAGAGGCCTGGTTACAACCCCCCCCGCTAACCCTAACATAATCGCCACGAAGATGAATCAAATCATTGAAATAGGATGGTCTGCAATCTTTCTCTGTTATGTCATAATCATCTTGCTGAGTTTTCTTTTCTTTTTAAGCAACCAGTGTCAACATTTGTTTTGGGTTAAGGAAGAGCGATGCAAATTATTACACGGAGGTATATTTTCTCTATATTAGAATACCCTTCTGCGTAAATCACTGATCTGTGTGCATTAGATGTAGTCAGTGGTAGATTATCTAAACTCCGCACCTCGCACCACCATAATGAGTATCTATCTTATCTTGTCCACTTTAGATGCTACAAAAGAGCCCCATTTTCATATCAGCTTCGTTAGATTGATTGGGAACGTAATTAGCAACAAGGGCCTACAGCTGATCTCTGATCTCCATACCTTGTGATTGACTTCTAGAAGTCAATCGTCTCAAATCATATCTCCGTGAATACCAACCTTTACTGGTCTCTTTGTATGCAACAGAAGCTGCTTAAAAAAACCCCAGACCAAGTCAATCTAATTCCCAAACATGTTCCGAAGGAAAGCCCTCGACTTACCTCAAATGATCATGGTAGCATTCAAATGTCCAGTTAGGACAGACAATAGCCCTTAGGCTCATTCAGCTCATCAGGAGCGCCTTCATCAGATTTTGGAGGTTTGTGGCACAACTAGACTAAAATTGTGATCGAACAAAATTAGAATCATGAAAATCAGTTGACAATTACTGCCTGAGAAGCGTCGAAACATGTGAGTGTCGTTATCAGACTCCCAACGACCCTCTGCTTCGCGTTTGAATCAACAGTTTTCAAGAGCTACCTACAAAGCAGCCAGAGCGACACAGAGAGTTACCAGAGGTCATCCCCAAGTCACGCCTCCCCAAGTTTAATTGGAACGTCGGAGTGCTGGAAAAGTAGATACGTTTGATCGAAGTTTCGGTGCTCACTCCAACCACTTTGGGGTGGGATCTTGTTCCAAAAACCAGTAAGAATTAGCCGTCTTGCACTCATAAAATCGGAAACTCTATCTAGGCAGCTGTACGGAACGAACTCAAACTTACGGTAGAAAATCTTCGAGACGAGCTTGACACCAAAGAGGAGGATGAACATCTCAAGTAAAATCTTAGCTCAAGGAAAGGGGAGAAGTAAACACATCCTACTCCCAACAAGCGACAACCCCACACTGTTCAACCCTTTTCTAACAGAAGCAATTGCAGATGGAACAAAATCAACGGACAGACAACATTAATTTGAAGTATTTGATCAATTATGTGAGCGATTGCCATTGAAGAATAACTAGTCAGAAAGAATATGATACTCACATTTCCATTGAGATAAAACGCTAACGTACCTGCGAACAACAAAACCTTCCATTAGAAACATAAAATAACATCCGAATTTAACTTACACTATTTTATATTCTAAATAAAAGTGTTTCAGTTACGAAAAAAATGCGTAAGAATATGCTCCCAAAGCCGTAAGCATACCAGAAAAAAGTTCAGTGAGATTGCACTACTTTTGGTTTTCTTGTGTTTAATCGCAAAAGGTGACTCCTCTCAATGACACAAACAATCATGCATTTTTCAATGAGTCAAAGGCCCATGTGTTCGAATTGGCAGCGTTCTTAGTTTCGCATTTAAGTTTTTCTCAATCACGAAATTATTTACTGGCGCGGCGTCGTTAGGGAATCCCGAGCCATCGAAGAAGGAGCAGGTTCGGAAGAGTTTACTATGGCCTAAATGTTGACCCGAAGCTTTCGGATCATTTTGCAAAACTTTTCACCAAAATCGGTTATGCGGCATACAATCTTGTCTGCATATATATAAAGAAAACAAAAATTAAACTAACCATATTTTTATTTATTGCATGAGTGAATACTTCCATATCCATACATACGAAAAAGATATCGCATAAAACGGAACGTCTCATCTGATTCCGCCACCTTTGCCTGAACCGCTCGCACACATACATACTTCTCTTTTATATAGGAGGATAACCAATGAGAATTGCATAAAAATCTCTTTTTCCAGCAATTCGAATCCGCCACACAACAGTTCCATGTCTTATGACAATTCGTTAACATTTCCTCCTTCCTCTGTCACCCTGGAAAAAACAATTCTCTATAAAGTAGCGATCCACTAATCCATTTCTCAAAATTAAGTAAATCACGTTTTGACTATGTTGACCAAAAGGCGGACCAAAACCTAAACTACGCCACCTGCTTGTGTAAAATATCAGAGGTGGACGATCCAATCATAAATTCATTTGTTTGCCCAACTTCGTTTGTCCGTTTCCCCTCACTCGGCCGTCCGAGTTAGCATAAATGAAGCAAGCCCTTTTGTTTTGGTATTCCACACGGTATTCCCGGATAAATATTTATGACGATTTCTTTTTCTTTTTTTTTCCCTCGAACGTGCAACTTTGAAGGCGAACTCTACACCGGGGAGAAAAATACAGCGACGGGCGGTTTGACATGTTTTCTTTTGAATTTCCAGAAGCTCAGCCTGTTTTCGTGTTTTCTTATGCCAATATCAAAGCGTTGGAATGAAAATTAACCGAAATGCTACATCACTGACAGGAGGAATGATTTGTCAATGGTAGTTGTTTTCAAATTGGTTGGTTTACGTTTCAATAAAACCCGACTGCTTAGTCAGTATCATTGAAATGTTTCAATACTCTTATAAAATTCCATAACCCCCACCCAAGAGTTGGGGGAGTTACGTATCGCGAACTGTCATAACCATAGTTATTAAGTAATAAGAAAATAACGCATGATAGATGTAAGGTTACGGAAAGGATGAAGTTCGTTGGGGACGATCTATAACCTAAACCCAGCAATCGCTGAAAACGCAATTGAAATCTAAAAAAACTGTTCAAAAGTCACACCTTGTTACAACTACCTTCTAAATTGAAATCAGATTGAACGAATAGTTCATGCGATAATGAGCCTTAATTGATTTCACGTTTCATCATGCACGTAGAAAACAATTGATTTGTTTACTACAAAATTTGTAGGGGGATCGTTTCCAGCCTAACCCGAACATTTCCAGATCATTTCATCAAAATTGAAATAATACTGTAGCAACGATAAACTTATTTGCACATCCGGAGAATGAAGTAGTGATTCACGCAAATTAAAACTGAAACTGATGAGAGACCGTTGTACATTTCCTACATTCATAAAACGCGGGCATAAACCCGAGTACAAGGATTTGATAGGTGACAGACAAAAACATAAATGCACACATTTTTAAAAAATAAAACTTCCCTCAAAGGCGAAGAGGGCACCCCACTAAATATGAACGAAAAAACTAAATAAATTAAAAGTGGAACGGACGCCCAAGTTTATCCGGCGAGAGACCCAGGAATTGGGGAAAATTACCACCAGTTGAGCTAAGGGAAAATAAAGTCCTTACGGAGGTTTGATAGAGTCATAATTTAATTCAACATCGGAAATTATATGGAAATCAGCACCCAACTTTCTGAATTCCGGGGGAGTCGTTTAATGTAAAAACCGTTGTTACTGTCTAATATTCCATGTTTTTTTGAGATTTCAAATACGATTATTATTTTTAATTAAATCTAGGTGGGTATTGAAAACCTTATTCAATGAAGAATATTCCATTAGCTCTGCAAGTTTCCAGGATTGTTCCTGAAAGAATAATAGAATATCAACGATTTTCTGAAAGTATTATCATATTACATATCGCTTTTGAATCTGTTTGAACTGGTGTTACGGTCTTTAGATTGTAGAACTCAGATCCGTACATTATTCATTAAAACTTACGGAGAAGTCAATCTATAAAACTGGAAAAAAATTGATACGTAATATAAAATACCGTGACTTGATAGAAATCAAATAAAAATTGTGAAAAGAGCAACAAGCTCCTTACATTTTATCAAATTAACGCTGGCACTTGGTGAAGTGTAGTAGATTGTCAAGTCGAGTGTTTGGAGCGGCGCGAACGCCCAATGGGAAGATAACGCAAGATAAAACTTAAAATAAGGTCATCAACTTTTTTCCCCGCTCCCGTCCACCCACATTTCCGCCGTATTTCCCGCACATTGGTCATAAGTTTTTCCAACTTTTCCTCAAGTTTGTTTGTGGGTTTCGGGGGTTTTCCAACAAGCTTTTGATTATACAACGCTGTCAGTTGCGGTATAACATGTACGGAGCTAAGATGCATTTCGGAGCTTAATAGGCAATTAGTTTACTCATTTCATATGAATTTCTATCGCCACGAAGATGTTGCCAAGTGTTTTCCAAAAAGGTGCTTTATGAAGGTTATTGGATGGAGTGACTAAAACATCTATGAAAGCTGGATGTTGTCATAGAAACATGGCCAGACCCTAGCACCTTTTTGGACGGGGGAAGGGATGGCCTCCTTCAGCGCTTGTTCGAAGAAAATGAACCTCCAAATTTTAAGACACTAAACATAGTTCAAAATGTTATAGAAATATGTTAATAGAAATTAAAAAATCGCATTCCAATACTTTTTTTTAGATATAAACGTACATTTATATTTAAAGTAAATACCTGTTAATTTACACTGGGTTTATTTGTACAGTCATGAATGTGATACGAATGGCCTACGGGGGGCTCTGAACTAGAAGCAGTGGAGCCAATAAACGTCAAGGTTATGGCAGCAATCGTGTCATGACGCGGAGTGTGGTGGGGGAAAAGTGTCACTGAGCTACTCGAGTTGTGCATCTCTGCAAGGGTAGTATCACAACTCGCTTCTTAGGGGCGATACCTAACTACCTCAATTAAAGGAGGTCATTTTAAAGGAACTTGCTTTCACCTCTCTATTGATCCTCAATCTTTCTAAACTTCCCAAATCCCCAGAGCCGGAGTCGGGTAAATCTCGGTGTCCTTCCCATTTTTAAATTAGTTCATTTGATTTTTTTTACTACACCTTCCGGTTTCATTAAAAAATGAAAAAAAAAAGTATCCAGTATTCCAGAAAAAATTACGAATTTGTTTTTTGAGCACACCGAATTGTTCCACACAAGTTCTATGTTCTAGCAGAATATCAATCGTTAAAAGCAGATTACGTGAATATGTACTTCTGGAATATACCCACTCATTCATGTTGAATATTATCAGAGTAATTATATTTTATTCAAATACACCGAAAAATCGATAGAAGCTGTCAAAAATGTTGAATTACATTCAAAATAATGCCTAGATTACAGTCACATTCTCGGCAATTCAAGATTTTTAGCAAAATTTTGTACGTTTTGGTCCGGTAGATTCGGAGAATAGCTACGAAGGGTGTAATCTATTCGATTTTTGGAATCTACATATTCTGAATAGTCCAACAAATATTGAGGGGGAGTTAAATTTGTAGGTATTTATTCATTTCCTTAGTCGAATACCAAGGTGAATTATGAAAAATAATAAACCAAAACTTGCATTTTCTTTAGTGAATGTAAAGATTCACGTTTAAAACCTAATTATTGTAATAAATCAAATGATGCAATCAAGGTTCATTAGGAGATTCGATGAAAACCAGAATGAAGAGTGTGATTCTTGAAATAGAAGAAATGTATAAAAACGTTCAGCTTATTTGTTTTAACAACAGTAACTGAAAAAGGATCTGGTAGTTAAAGGAGTAAGGAGCAAAAAAGCTGCAAGCAGTAACAGACGTTACATCAGCTCACTAAATTTCAAGCTCCGAGACTAGAAGAACAAATTTTAATTTCTTTCCATATAAGTTTTTTCAAGTTTCTTTGAAGGAACGTTATTTTTCCATTGGTACAAAAGGAAATGAACTGCTTACGAGGTGATTGAATGGCTTTTACGTGTTGGAAACTTTTTCCGCAGGAATTGAAATCGCACAATTTCAAAGGGTCGTAATTCCAACAACAAATCAGATGAAAACAAGTTGAGATACGTAAATTAGAAACGAGCTTAATGGAATGTTTTTCGATTGTAGTAGGGTTTGTCACAGATGATAAATTCGTACAAATTTGTTCAAATTACTTTTTATTGTAAATAATAAACTGATGTTGTTATACGAACATCAATTAAATTTGGAATTAAACAGGTGTTCTATAGAACCAAACGAGGAAACATTTAAAAGAATCTAACTTAGTTTCATACCCTCCAGTAAGAAACCTATTTTACTAATATTTTTTGGGAATGGAACTACTTCTGCGGATCAACAAATGAAGGAGCAACTTGAGCTCACTCACTACCGAAGGCAAGGGCAACTCCATGTTCGTGCTAGACGTCAAAAAAACAGTTGTCCTCCAAAATCAAAATTTTATTTGCTTCACGTCAGGGTTTGATTTGAACTTCGTAACACAAACTAACAAATTACAGCTTCTTAAAAAACGCTGCAAATTCTTTCACTGGGGTTTATTATTCAATTGGCTTGCGTTCATGATTTGAATTTCTACTAAGCTTTGGAGTGCGTGTTTCACAGGTGATAGAGCGATTATTGAATTTCAGGAGATATGCATACAGCACGTAGATCTGTTCTCAACCAAAATCCTATTTGGATTGATCAGTTGATCATATTTGTGTGCCTCCCCCCCACAATAAAAACATCAATAATTTATCAAGTCCTTTAGCACTCGTATTGCGTTAAAACTTCCCCAAATCCACATTTAAACGATGTAGCCAAAGGTCATATCATCAACTGTTCAATCCAAATAGGTGTTTTGGTTGAGAACCGATTTCTATGCATATCTCCTGAAATTCAATAATCGCTCTATCACCTGTAAAACACGCACAGTCCAAAGCTTAGTAGAAATTCAAATCATGAATGCAACTGAAATGAATAAAATTGAATAATAAACCCCACTGAAAGAATTTGCAGTGTGCGTGTTTCACAGGTGATAGAGCGATTATTGAATTTCAGGAGGCACACAAATATGATCAACTGATCAATCCAAATAGGTATTTTGGTTGATAACAGATTTACGTGCTCTATGCATATCTCCTGAAATTCAATAATCGCTCTATCACCTGTGAAACACGCACACTCCGAAGCTTAGTACAGATTCAAATCATGAACGCAAGCCAATTGAATAATAAACCCCAGTGAAAGAATACTTATTTTCCCAACTAATAGTATTGAATAATATTTACCTATATATTATCAATAGTTTCATGCATATCAGAATGCTTCAACCCGTGTATTGGCTATAAACTACAAGTATCAACATCGGCTATCACTCCAGTATCCACATTCACTACAACTCGACGCTATCGGCATCACTAGGTCACAAACAAACAATAATAAACCAAAAAACGCAAATCTTGGCACCATAAATCGGGCCATACATCGGGAATGGTTTGACCTACGGACCTGGGGAGGGGCTCATTAGATTCGTTATGGTATGTTCTTCAAATAACCCTTTTCGAAAATGACAGGTGTCAAATCCAAATTTCGAGCGATGCTTTCAGAAGAACAGTTGACAAATTTACTTATGATTGGAGCAACGAACTTTGATCAAAATTGGAAAGACATTGTAAGCAAAAAACGATTGCTCACATCATATAAGATATTTTTTCCTAAAAATACTTTTTCGAATATAATAATTTTAAATAAATAGATACATGATACATTTCTCTTAAATACTCTGTTTTTATTTTCCTGAAAATTTAAACTTTTCACAAACCCAACTAATCCTACATTCCACCCCATATAATGATCAATAAATGTTTTTTCTCAATTGTTATTATTTATTATTGAACAATGAAAAACTAATAATCGTGGAACTAAAAAAATATACCTAATCACTAAAAACAAAGTTTTGGTTCCAATATAAGGCCTAATTTTGAATGTGTCATATTCGTACAAGAGTGCTAAAAAATCCTGTTTTCAAGTGTCCGATTTTCAAAATTTTCCATTCCTGAAAATTCAATTTTTAGTATTTTTTATTGAAAAACGAAAAAGTAATTATGGAATTTTAAAGAATACAATCACTGAAAACTAGTTTTTTTTACCCATATCACGAATAATTTCGAATTTGTGAAACTCGTCTAGGAGTGTTAGGTGTTGGCCCGCCCCACCATCTCCACATTATGATACGGCCCTTGGGGCAAATAGTTTGGAGACCCCTGGTGTAGATGCCTTAAAAAGAGCTCTATTTACATTTCAGTACCGTTAAACAATTGGGGAAGAAATTAGCAACAAGAGTGCTCCTGTTGATCAGTGAGTCTCCGTATCTTATAATTGACTTCTAGATGTCGCAAAGACGATAGAATCAGTTCTTCTTTGAATATAACTCCGTAAAAACAATACTTTACTAGTCTCTTTAATTAATACTTTTCACTTGTCCGAAAATGTTCAACAGTTGTAAAAAACTTCATTTAAAAGTCATTCTATTGCAGTTGCTACGTTTAGAGACGTTCGCCTATTCATTCGTGTTGACGTTATTTCTTTATGTCTATGTTCAAGACGAGGTTCAGTTCTCAGCACTCTACATAACGGCCTGTATTAAAAGTAATTGGTCTGAGAAAAGAGTATCCAGAATGTGTGTCCTGAGCAAGACCCAGGATGAGGGTCGCAAAATCGATCAACGCCCAAGACTAGTAGCTTCTGCAAATAATCCACATCGGACAAAAGTCCTAGAAGTTGAAGATTCATCATTTAAAAATATCAAAATCGATCAAGTCAAGAGGAATATTACATTTTTAAGTGGTGAAACGAAAGAATCTGCGACGTGCCCTCTGAATAGGGTTGATGAAGAAGTCCTTGCAAGGGCTCGAATGAATCATTTATAATTCAGCACCGGATCGATTAAGAACGAAATTAGCAGCCACAAGCTTCCTTCAGCTGATCAGTGTGTCTTCATACCTTGTAATCTTCTATGTCCCGGTCTAGTGGTGGAGCGTATTCGTTTCATTTTTCGTGGAAGTCACACCGTTACTACAGACGATAATCGTCAGCTGCTGGGTCTGAGGCGCGAACTCACTGTTTCGGTAACTGCCTTCATTCTTAGTTTCAAATATGTCAGTCATCATTTGACAATATAAGCCCAAGGACCAATAATGAATGTTTGAATGAATGAATAATACCTAATATTGAATGTTCAAAAAACAAGTAATTCGAAAGAAAGCAACCCATCAACAACTTTTTCGTGATAGAATAATGTTTCTGAAGCAACTGACGGGAAATATCACCACTGAAGACCAGCCAACGGACAACAAGGCTTCCAACAGTCCACCAGGCTTTCCACTCAGTGAGATTTATGGGGTGTCTACAGATAAAATTCCAGCAACCTGGAAGGTCTCAATAAATTTAAAGAAAAATGTCCATTAAAATCAACCAGAAAATCACAAATTTCATCTCTAAACAATATTTGCTTTCACTACTTACGCTCAAACGTAAAATCCATGATGTGTCATTAGCTCATGGTCTATTCGCCTGATCTTGCCCGAACTTTTGGGTTTGTTGGGAAATGATTATTCGATTACCCCATACAAGTAAAACGTTGAAATTTTCAAATAATTACCAAGTCACAGTTGTTCGGGGTTGTACCGCTCAGGTGAGAGATAGGGTGATGTACTTCAGAGAGATGGAATGTTTTTGGCCGATTACAAAGTTTCATTATTGAAAATAACCATCAAAATCAATCTATATCCCAGGACCGCATGTACTGCATTAGAGTTTTCTCGTTGCGATTTCGTCCGTCTTCTTTTCAACTGCAAATACCATCATCAGATATTCTAATTTTCTCCCTAAGCATGAAATGAGTCACTACAGTAAAAAATGAGGTTATCAAATCTTTGAGGACCCTTTCATAAATTCCAGACGAGTAATTTCAAAGATATCCAACACCAAGCTTATCGTCCTTTAAAAATATCGGAATAATTAGACCAGCTTCAAGGAATATGCAGATAAGGGCCAGAATGAAAGCTGACATAAGTGATAAATGAACGTTTAATGAACATTTGGGCTATGTATTAATACCGGTTTAACTAACATGTAATTCACAAATTTCAATCGTAATGGAATTTTACATTGGCATAGATATCCCAAGATGAGCTACTTCTACTTAATGGTAGGAATATTGGAGTTTTATTACTGAAGCAACCAGACTTATCAAAGCATAAGCTCTTGAAAGCATAACGCCAGGGGACAGTGCGCGTCGATAAGTGTTTCCCACCTTATCTGCCGGCCCATTCATCTTGATTACACACCGACGGCTTGACAATCTCAGGCAGGCACGAGGCCCTCAGAAATCTTTTCAACAACTAAATATGAAAACAAGAAAAATTAGATGCCGGCCCCCATTACTTTGCCAAAATCTCTCGACCTTTTCCTTGAATCAGGTGTTTGTAAGCGTTATCGTTTTACTTTTATCGTGTGTACTTGAGTACGTTTACTTTTCGCGATCTAATAAACGAAACAATCAACTCCGCGTTCAACTAAGCACCTCACGAAAACATCCGTTTTATATTACACTGCAGTAGATGCTGAACCTGGGAATGATTTATGAACAATTTCCTTGTAAGAACAGTACCGTCTAGTGCACTGATCTTCGTTTCACATGAATGATAATCAGATCCGTAAAAGCTCATAATCCTGGAGTCTTCAGCTACGGAATCGATCATGGTTGCACAAAATTTAAGCATTTTGCACAATGGAAAAGAATACGAAATGGAAGTACAGGGTCTCAACAGATAGCTGGCGGCGAATTGATTGAAAAACAAATCAAACTATCCTTTACTACTAATTGAAGGTTGAAGATAATAATTAATTTGTTATTTTTGACTAACCATAATTTGAAATGTTGAATTTTAGCTCACGATTATCTAACTTTTCCTTAACCACAATTTTTGAAAAATTCAGTAGACGTTTCGGTAGATAATTGCAAATAGCGTAATTTTCATAGAAAATTCTATAATGATAAACAATGTAGGGTAAATGGTGAACACGAAAATGGCAGAATTCGAATGGGTCCGGATTCTTCCATTTTCCGAGAGAAACGTTGAATCATTCTATACTATCGCGAAATGACCGTTCTTAAAACAGTAGAGGAATGATTCTGATAACTTAGCAAGCTGAATGGAAAGATGAGCCCGAGACGCGAAGCCCATCTCCTTCAACTGATTCAGTAACGACCCCAATTTATCAATTCTAAGGATACCGTTTGCGGCGTATCCTTGAATACCAAGTGACCCGCACCGCAAACATCTTCCCTAATGTATGCCACTTCATGCACACACTTCGTTTTCCCCCGGCGGCCTTCCACGCGCTAATTTGAACTAACCACAATCCGAGTTGCTCTCCTAAAAACACATTTCTTCAAAGAAGTTATTTGTAAGTTGAAATGTTCCCCTGCATTCCGACTTCAAACAGTTCGGAGTATTAGCGAAACCGAAAATTGGAGTAATGAAATACATACATTGGTACTTAAGTACATTTAAGACCTACGGAGGAACATATCCGAGTTTACTGATTTGTTTTCTCGAAGTTTGCAGTACCGGTTAATCATTATCATTATTCGATCTTTGTTAAACTTCTTTTCCTCCCCTAAATTTGTCAGTTTAAACTTAAGGACTTGAAAAAAAAATTGCCGAATCGAGCTTAGTGTTCAGATGTATTTGAAATGGTTTTGGATCATGACGAATTTTTCGGTGTTTGGGTCATTACCTCTTGAAAACCACACTTGACTCGTATTCAAGGGCCGCAGGTAATGGTGACCATACTCGCCGCTGTTGGTACCTCATTGTTTGATAATCCCGTTCCTATGTGAAAATATTTAAAGCCTCTAATGGACTCCAAAATCCCCAAGCTGCTTTGTGCAGTTGGCTTTTCCCAAGCCACCCTTTTTTCTGGCAAACGGTCAGTCACCCGTAGTCTCCCCCCTAGCACCCTGGGGTTTCCCGGGGTAGTTGTAACCCCGTCCCTGATCGGTGTCTACTATCCCCCCCACTCTAAATTTTTCCCGTTTTTGGTTTATAGAGTCTGGAGTCAGTTCTTTCCTTCATTTTAGCCGGCTCTTACACCCTAGTTAACTTAACTGACTTTATATCATAGTTATCAAAGTGACTTCACTTTCCTAACTAAGTACTGGCAAAGTAGCTTATTTTGTGATATTGTTGGCTACTCGCGAAACCTCAACTTTGGCAGAAGCGCCCTAAGGTTTTATTCAACAACACCTGCATTTATTTGATTGGTTCACTATATCGACGAATACTAATTGAATTATGTATTTCCATACTCGTTGATTGAGCATGTACGCATTCGTTTAAAATAGCCTCCATCAGTTAACTGCACAACCGTTTATAACTTCCTTGGGTTCACCTTAACACTTAGCACAAAGCTTCCTCGTATTGGTAACTTGAGTGTGTAGATCAATGAAATGTTTTGCAAAGTCGTGAAAGTTTCATAAACTTAATGTAGAAATTAAGATTGTTGAAAGGATTTGCTGAACAACAATGTCAGGAGAAATGTTCCCACAAGCATCTTCAAATGAGTGCATTGCAGGCGTCCTAGGTCAGTTTTACAAAATATGTTACCTCTTTTACAAAATACCAATACACTCATTTTCTTCCTACCTAAAGTCCTTCTATCTTAAAACTTCCATTTCCATGTAAGAAAAATTTTTGTGTTGCATATCTGCATGCATCAACAATTGTGTCCTTCTACATCGACTATGAAATGAATGAAGATGAAAATGAAGAGGTAATTTTTTCTTTCAGTTTTCTGTTTTGCATTCATCTTCCGAACGTCAGTCACTTAGTATTTTCGTTTTACTGCTCGTAAAAGCAGTGTAAAAATCATCGCCAGAAGCGCCAATACTTGCACATACCGTGAACCCGAGGACGTAGGGAGAGATTTAGCGGTTTTTAGTCATATTCGTCAGAGGGACGACTATGACAAAGGAAATAACAGCATAAAAATCCGTTGCAGACCATTTTAAAACCAAATCCGTGAGGTTTGTCTGTATCTGTGGCCAATTTTGTCCACTCCGCCCAACCTACGCTTCTTAAACGATTTTATTTATTTATTTTAGTTGAGCAACAAACTTCGAAATTTCGGATTTCACGACATCAAAGAGGAATTGGAGGGAGTAATGCCGAAAAAACATGCTTATAGGTTTTTTATTCATAATAAACCATTGTAATCGCTCTTGAAGAAAAGAAAAAAAATTCTAACACCCCCTCAAAATTTCATGGTTTACGTTTCAAAGGGTGTAGAATCCCAATCTGTAATAAAAATGTTTCCGTCCATCCGCCGTACGCACGATTTCTCCCAAACGGCTGGAGCAAAAAATCTGAAATTTTCAGCAAAAATCAATATTGGTCCGACAACCCCCCAATTCTTTAGCCAGCACTCTCACTTAATTTAAAGTGCCGTTTAAGGGTTGTCAACGTTTTGTAAAATCCCTAAAAACCTCAAAAAAAGCCAAGGCGGCCTAAATTTGGACTGTTTTTGAAGAACTTTCCACGAGGAATCGAATGAGCCCCTCCCCAGGTCCGTTGCTCAAACCATTCCCGATGCATGGCCTTATTTATGGTGCCAACATTTGCGTTATTTTTATTTATTATTGTTTTTGTTTTGATTGCAGTATACTGGATACTCGAGTGAACTCTTGAAAGGGTTTATAGCCGATACACGGGTTGAAGTATTCTGATAACCATAAAAAAACGCTGCAAATTCTTTCACTGGGGTTTATTATTCAATGCGTTCATGATTTGAATCTGTACTAAGCTTTGGAGTGTGCGTGTTTCACAGGTGATAGAGCGATTATTGAATTTCAGGAGGCACACAAATATGATCAACTGATCAATCCAAATAGGTATTTTGGTTGAGAACAGATTTACGTGCTCTATGCATATCTCCTGAAATTCAATAATCGCTCTATCACCTGTGAAACACGCACACTCCAAAGCTTAGTAGAAATTCAAATCATGAACGCAAGGCAATTGAATAATAAACCCCAGTGAAAGAATTTGCAATTTTTTTTATTCAGGATGGAGAAGGAAAAAACATTTTCTGTTATAAATTCGAAGGATGCATATTTGCCAGAGGTAGCAGTAATCAATTACATTGGCAAATACGATGGGATTTCAACCAACAACTATAGAAATTCAGCTGAATGCGTAAACAAGTGAATTACACGCAGTTAAATGATTACAGACAATGGACCAAAGCTAGGTAAAAAAACTGAATTTTTCATTTTTATTCAGGATACCTTTCTAGAAAATCATTTCAGCAGGGATTTAAGTACACGGAACGAAAATGAAGAGGAAAAGCAGTGAATTAAGCAAGAATGATAACATAGTTGGGCAAACCCATGGAACATGCTGTAGCCATGCTATTTTTGCGGTTTTCGCTAATTTCTCGTCATTCTGCTAGTTTCAATTTGCTATTTTCGTGTCTACTATTGCGGCTTCACTTATGTGACAGATGTGCCCAAATATTACTGATCTCCGTGGTCTACTGATTGAAATATATCTGTCGTAATAATGCTGTTAGACTGATTATGTAAATGAGGACTCGCAGCTCAGGTTCTCGCAGAACTATAAAGGATTATAGCGCTTGTGATAACTCACCACTAACTTCATGAAGAGAAGGGAAGTAAATTATTCTTATGTCATAATATAAATACATTATATTGTAATTATGAAATCTAGCTTCACCCATACCGCGTTTAACTTCTGCGTGACATTTTTAGGCTATTTAGTCCAAGCTTGAACATGTTCCATGCCAAAAAGAAAGCCCTCGCAACGGTATTAAACAGAAGACCCCAAAAATAACTCCTTTGTTAATACGTACTTGTTGGTCTTGCACCAGCTATTTCAAACGTGCATTGCGATGACCGTATGTGATACAATTACCGGACCTACGAAGGTGTGAAGTTAATTCAACGACAGATGCTCGGAACGGCCTCAGCTTTAACGTGAAAATTTCTAAGTCTTCCGGGCGTCGACTTCACGAAGAAGGAACACGAAGGTCTCAGGTTCCATCGCATCTCTCCCCTATGTAAAGCCCTCAATTCATTGTCCTCCCCCTTCGAGGCGGGTGCGGGTGCATGAGGAAATGGATCAAGCTCGTCTGAAACCGCATCACCGCTCTCGTTCATGAACAACAAGCCCCCTGTTATTTCTATTTCTTAAAGAACCAAACAATCCTGGGTATATCCAAAGAATAGGTGACGCACCTCTTATCAGTGATAAGTTATCACACCCGCGATATCGATATAGGTCCACGGTATCGATATATCGAAGAAACGTGTTATTAAACATCTGATTAATACCTCAGCTGTGCAACAATATGGGGGTTTTGTCCGAAACAAAAAAACATCTCAGCTGGGCTAGAATATCGGTGTTTGGTCCGGGATTAAAAGAAACATAAATACGAATGAAAGCAAAAATCTCTTACCGTCTAGTTTGGTGGTCTGGATGCTCGCTACGCTCGCATCTCAAAAACAAAAAAATATCCTACATCAATCCTTCTAGTGAAGTATAGATCAGAAGAAACAGAAATAGGAATGAAAGCAACAATCAGAAGGAAGGGAAGGGAAATGGATTCCGACGCGGAAGAGAGTGATGGGGAAAATGGCGCGTACTGGTGTCGGGTGAAGGTACAATGGTCGTGATAATCGTTTCAAGATGGCATTATATCGATGTAATAATCGATAATTAGATCGATGTAAGGACACATCGATCTTATCTGATAAGATCGTGATAAGAGGTGTGCGTCACCTATTCTTTGAATTAGCCCAATCCTGAATTCAGTCAGTAACTACTAACAGGTATTTTTTGAAGATATATTCTTTAAATCATAAAAGAAATAACAGAAACAAATGTACTCTCTCAATTACCATCAAACATTCCTCTTCGTCCAGTAAATACTTTGAAGTCTTTCGAAACAAATTGAGGGTTTTTACAGGTAGTTATTCTTTTAATTTGATTTAGATAAGGTATATTGGAAACTTACTGGATATTTGCTTTTGTGCTCTCTCTAATCACCTTCCTTGTGTATTATCTTGAATCCTCGTAAAATATGATCATAAAGGTCTTGGGTTTCTCATCTTCTTTCTTTTTTGAAAGCTCTCCAAAGTCCACGTGTAAGAGCCCCACTGCATTTTTCGCTATGGCCATTACGAGGTATTTATCTTCCGTTTGAAATAACACACGTATGTAGACGAATCATCTTCGAAAACAAATCATAATTTACCGACCGCCTTTAAATACGTAAGTATTTTAAGGAATAAAATAAGTTTCGTAGGTAAAAAAACAGGAAACAATCTGTACTCTAATTATATCAAGACGTCTGATCTTAATTAATTTTCATAGGGGTGTATAGTTAACTGTTGAATCGTTACAACACACCAACCAAAAATAAACAAACGGGGGGGGGGTGTTAGTGAAGACCATATACAGGGTGGAAGCGGATGCGTGACGAAATTTTTTTGTGTTAATCTACATCAAAAATGTAGAAAAAAACCGCCAATCGCACTTTTCTATCTCAACCTGATCTCTAGATTTAATTTTTTGAAGGTTGTTTACAGAAAACCACGTTTTTTGACATAAAAACCCACGTTTTTCCACTTTAAAACAACATTTTTCAACTTTAGACCACATTTTCGGATTCAGGGTGGAATTTCCTTCACGGCCAATGCACATTCATAATCATAAACGAACCCCTCCTATCCACATCGATGTGGATAGGGGAACACCGAGGAAGATGGACTGCACGCTTAATACCCTGTATCGACACATGGATGAACAGACCACATGGGGAGGTGAACTTTTTCCTGACGCAGTTCCTCTCAGGCCATGGACTCTTCTACGCCTACTTGCATAGGATGGGGAAAGTGGATGACCCAGCATGCCCGTATTGCAAGGAAGAGGATGATGACGATGTGTTCCATACTTTCTTTAAATGTGAATACTGGGCTGCCAACAGAAGTTGGCTTCAACAGACACTGGAGCTATCACCTCAGGACATGACACCAGAATGTATCTTAAGTAAAATGCTTGAGCGTGAACAGAACTGGACCGCCGTAGCATCCTTTTCTGAAAAGATCCTGGAAATGAAGGCTGTGAAGGAACGGGAGAGGCAGAGCAGGGAGAACACGGACCGAGAGGAGTAACAAATCCCTCCCTAGAACCAGCTTGAAGTAATGTGTCAAACAGTTCCAGGCTGAGTTCCGTCGTGGGAAATGGGAGGTGAGGTTTTAGTGGGTTTGAATCCCACATAACCCAAAGTGCGGTCCCTTTTGGGTATCTTAGGAGATCCGATTTCCACCTAAGGATCTCAAAGATTTCCTCAAAAAAAAAAAAAAAAAAATCATAAACGAACCCCTAAGGACAGCAATTGTAGTTCAAACATTGAAACTTACAAAAAATTGCAAGTTTCTGAATTACTTTTATTTTCGCTGCACTCCCAAAAAACATGTTGGACCTTGTCAACCCTCAGGAAAACTTGCAAATTTAATCAGCTTTCAATGGTATGGTCAACTTTGCGATTCCGCGTCGATCTTATGGAGAAATTCCAGTTGATCATATTCGTGGACCTCCTGAAATTCAATAATCGCTCTATCACCTGTGAAACACACACACTCCAAAGCTTAGCAGAAATTCAAATCATGAGCGCAAGCCAATTGAATAATAAACCCCAGTGAAAGAATTTGCAGCGTTTTTTAATAAAGAATAGTGAACCGAAATTGTGTTTCCTAGACAGGTATCAATTTTAGGCGCAATTCTAGCTTCCCAGTCAGAACTAAATGCTTCGGAAGCAGTGGTTCCACTTAACGAGGAAGTGAAACCTACGTTTTCCCCTACAGGTTTGACTGACAATATGACATTGTGACTGAATATGATATTTTAAACCGGAGGGGATTAATTCATTCAATTTGCAGGTCATAGATATGCTCTTCTAAGAGAACCCCTCAGACTTGGAACTGCGAGGAAAGAACAATCGTTCAGATACATTGCTGGCATGGACCGGAAATTAGCTCTATAGTAGATACATGGGATGTGTAGTTCTCATTGATCATCACAGTTCTCAATGATTCTAATGACAGGTACCGAACGAACTGTTCCTACCTTCTTAGTAGTCCGAGACTAAAGGCGGAATTCGTAGTCTTTTGTTGAAAGCAGGTGCTCAAGTGAAGGGCTGAAAAGCCGATGGCTCGTAGTCTATGACTAAGGAAATGCTCAAGCGGGTTCTCGAGCACTTTGTTGGATATTTCCTAAGGTTGGGTTCATACACAGAAAACAAAGCAAACGCTCCGCCAAAAAAAGAAGACAAATTATGGAAGCCCAAGATGTACCCCGAGCACCAGCTTGGTGTCAATCCGTCTGTTCAACCTCAACTTTGATTTACCAACGGGTTTCTTCCAAAACTGTTCGGTAATCAGCTATTTCGAAGTTTTTTATACATACGTGGAAGTAATGGATTTTTGAAATGGACGATTGTGACAGTGAGTATGAAATGGGAAATGTTATGGCCATTAGAATACCAAAAAGGTGCACCCGCGACCACGCTCAACCCGCTCGAATTTATAGAATAAAATCATTTTCATTGTAGGTACAAGGGGTCCGGATAGGACACAGTTTTACAACACCTGGTGTTAATGGGTACTACAATTAGTGCACCCTCCTAAAATAACCGAGGAATACCTCGTCCAATAGTGGTAGCGTTGAGATATTACGCAATTCCTTCCTACCTACTTTAACTTAAAGTAATTCGTGTTCTACGTTAATAGCTTGGATTTTTTAAGTTGTGGTGGTGGAACACTCAAGTAAGGTAAGCATACAAACTTTAAATAATAAGAAATGAATAATAATTGCATGTAATAAATATAATAATTATGAGATATGTTAAGGCATGAAGAAAAAACAAAACATGATGCGATATGCTCAGTTAAATGCAAGTGTGTGTAATTTAAGAAATAAAAATGAATTATTTAACGGCTAACTCCCTGCGACAATCCAAAGGATTAGCAGTACAAGCGTTTGCGAAAACAATCTGCCAATATTTATAATATATTTAATATGTAATGTTGCTGTTGGAAAATAATAATTTATTGTATTGAAATAAACGCTTTAAATCTCACTCTCAACTCTCACACAAGTAAGGTGTTATCATCAGAATTGAAGGTTCTTAACATTAAATTTGGTACATGGGGATTACTTATTGGTCCGAAAATGTTGCATTTGACATTGTGAACAGTGTAACACCATTCGCACTTTCTTGAGATGAATAGTTGGTTTTTCGAACATTTTGAAATTTTAAGAAAATGTACCACTACACAAGGCAGAGGGCAGAAGTGCCATGACATTTGTTCCAAATTTTTGAAAAATCGTATATAGAGAAATCTGTAATGGCGAAAACGATGGTTATGGCTTTTTGGTTATCAGATACAGACAAGTAAGTAGTGGGATGCCTCGCACCTTTGTTTCATTTTATCTCTGTGAGGCTGGAGGGAGATGGCAACACTGGGAGGGGACTTTCCTGTAGGCGGGAAGTTCCGTGTGGAGGCAGTCGAAACCTTTTCTCCGGGCGTTGCGTACGAACCATAGGGGAAAAGTGGTGAAATAGGAAGGGTGGTAGGGTTTTTTAAAAATAATGTGACGACCCTGGAGGAAGAGGGTTAAGAAGGGATAGGCGCCTAACAGGACGGGAGCGGCTGTTCCAACTAGAACCGTTCCGTGGAGCAACTGTTTCACGATAACAGCTCCACCTGGAACTGCCAAGCTTTTTCCTGTTTCGCTAAGCATTGAAACTCTGTCATTGGAAGTTAAGATGGAACGGCGATTTGCTGAGGCCGTTTATACCAGTAGGCACACACACACACACACACACACACACAAAAAAAACCTCGTAATTGATTGATGAAAAATCTAAAGAAGGTTATGTTTCAGTAAAATCGATTACTGTTGCTGGAACCGAATCGTCTTGCAGCACTTTATCTTTTCCCAGTCAAATTAATACTTTTCCCAACCAAATTAAACTTTTCCCGTTCAAATTACTTTTCCCAACCAAATTGATCTTAAAAACGCTGCAAATTCTTTCACTGGGGTTTATTATTCAATGATTCATGATTTTGAATTTCTACTAAGATTTGGAGTGTGCGTGTTTCACAAGTGATAGAGCGATTATTGAATTTCAGAAGGCACACAAATATGATCAACTGATCAATCCAAATAGGTATTTCGGTTGAGAACCGATTCAAGTGCTCTATGCATATCTCCTGAAATTCAATAATAGCTCTATCCTGTGAAAAACGCACACTCCAAAGCTTAGTAGAAATTCAAATCATGAATCATTGAAAATAAACCCCAGTGAAAGAATTTGCAGCGTTTTCTATGGTTATCAGAATGCTTCAACCCGTATATCGGCTACAAAGCCTTTTGGGAGTTCACTCCAGTATCCACATTACTACATCAATACGTCACTAGGTTACAGATATTAACACAAAAACAATAATAAACCTAGATAACGCGAATGTTGGCACCATAAATCAGACCATAAATTGTGACTTTACCTACGGACCTGTGGAGGGGCTCATTCGATTCCTCGTGGAGTGTTCTTCAAAAAGAGTACAAATTTAGGCCGCCATGACTTGGACAACAGTTGTTACTATCTTCTATTATCTGAATTTTAACCGTTTAGTTTCTGCTAAGGACAACTTGATTTCATGTTTCAAGAACAGCTGAAGTTTGTTTTTCTTTTGGGATCTCGTACAGTTCAAAATGTTTTTCAATCTTTAGGCGTTAAATCTCACAAGATCAGCCTCGTAGAGGTGGGGGGGGGGTTCTGGACCCGATGCCCCCGGGACCGGATTTTCGGTAGTTTGAAGTTTTAGAAGCACTTAATTTGAAGTTGGTTATGAAGTATTAATACAGAATTAATGAATGCAAAGCTGAAGGACTCAATCTCAATTTTCTTGTCCAAGGACAGTCCTTAATGAAGAGAGAATCGGTGTTTTTTAGTCGGAGACCCTGACGAGGACGACACATCTTTGATGTATACGCCCTCACTGTCAGTCCAGTAATGGATTTTTCACCAACCTCTATTGAAAAAAAAAAATCTCAATTTTCTAAAATGGGTAACGTAGTACTTGGTATAGTTTTTTAGGGGGGAGAGCCTTGCCCATCTACTGGAGCTGTCAAATGTGTGTTTCAAGGCTTTTCATTAAATTTCATCTTCATCGTTGCTTCTCTCCAAGTATTATCTCGATTATATTTATGGTTTAACTGTTGGATGGAAATGAACCAATGTGATGGTGAAGGAAGTTTACAAATTGACGTTTGCTACGTTTTCAGGTGTAATTGAAGTCGGATATGTTGCAGGAAAGCAGCCGGTGAGGAATCGCTCCACGTGTGGCGCGTACTTGTTCCAGAACAGTTCGGAAATTTTCGTTGAACTGAATTCTTCTAGTTTGGAGGCAGTCGTGGCCTTTTCTCCGAGTGTAGGTAGCGTACGAACCATAGGGGAAAAGTTGTGAATGGTGGTGAGGAGAGGGGGAGGGGGAGTTTTTGAGAACGTGGTGAAGACCCCGCGGGGAGGTGAGGGGGGTTTTTGAGAACGCGGCGACGAATTGAGAAGGGACGGGTGGGGAGGGGGGAGGAAAGGGGCCTAAAAGGACGGGGAGCGGTTGTTTGAAGGCGGCCTCCGACCGAAAAGGCTCTCGGGGGGCAGGAAAAGGGGGGACCCCCCTCCCGCGCGGGGTCTCTTCGAGGGAAGGTGCTTTTGTCGCGGACTGTACCGCCACAAGCTTCAGAAAGCAAAAGCCGGGGTGAAAAACCCGTGGGGGGACGACGCGGGGGGGGGGAGGGGGGGCGACCTCTCTACGGGCACACAACTTCAGATTGGGCGGTTTTCATTCCATTCCACTTCTTTCCGTCTCTCTTTCTCGAGACCCCCCGTCTCACTCTGGCAGCCCCCTCTATACTCGCTCTGTCTCTCTCGGAGCAACGGGCTCGCCGCTGTTCCCTTCTCGCTCGCACCCCCGCCACCCTCTTCGTCGACGCGTCGTCCCCCTTTTTCTTCGCTGCGGGAAGGCGGGAGGAGGGGCGGGGGGACGGCGGCGAGGAAAACTACTCCGTGAATACCTGGCCCCCAACTTGAGAACTTGAGAGAGGTCCTTAGCAGCTTTCAATTCTAAAATATCCAACGCCTCCTCAACAACCCTCATGTCGTCAAATTTTCCCCGATTTTTTCCAACTATTCGATTTCCCTAACCTAATTAAATTTTCCCTGAATACGATGTTGATGAACATCTTCCAAAACAAAACAACCCTCAATCAAAAGACAAATCATTTACTCAGCAATGATTAATGTACTAAAATACACTCCTCATCAAAATTAATGCACCACTGGACTTTTTTCACATTTCTAATTTAAATCAGTTTAATTATCAAAATAGTACCCCCCCCCCCCCTAATGCACACAGTAATCATCAAAACAGGGCAGATAAGGTTACCAAAAATACCTGCCCCAAAAAAAAAAAAACCTTGCTTTTTTCTCAAAAAAATGAATTTCACACTAAATTTTTGTTAAATTATCGATCCACTAAAAAAGTTATGCAAGTGATTGGAATTCTAACTTATGCTTCATCTTTTATAAAACGCTGCAAATTCTTCATGGAGGCACACAAATATGATCAACTGATCAATCCAAATAGGTATTTTGGTTGAGAACCGATTTACGTGCTCTATGCGTATCTCCTGAAATTCAATAATCGCTCTATCACGAGTGAAACACGCACACTACAAAGCTTAGAAGGAATTCAAATCATGAATGCAAGCCAAATGAATGAAATTGAACAATAAACCCCAGTGAAAGAATTTGCAGCGTTTCATGCATATCAGAATGCTTCTACCCGTGTATCGGCTACAAAGCCTTTTAAGAGTTCACTCCAGTATCCACATTCACTACATCACTAGGTTACTGCGACAAACACACACAAAAAAACCCCTGTTGTTGTTTTGATCGCAGTAACCTAGTGATGTAGAGAATGTGGATGCAAATGTTTGCAGCATAAGATCATACCATACATCGGGAATGGTTTGAGCTACAGACCTGGGGAGAGGCTCATTCGATTCCTCATGGAAAGTTCTTAAAAAAAATCCACTTTTAGGCCGCCTTGGTTTTTTTTGAGGTTTTTAGGGATTTTACAAAACTTTGACAACCCTTAAAGGGCACTTTAAATTAAGTGAGAGAGCTGGCTAAAGAATTGGGGCGTTGTCGGTCCTTTTCCTTACAATTTCAGCTTTTTTGCTTCAGCCGTTTGGGAGAAATCGTGCGTACGGCGGACGGACGGAAAATTTTATTGCAGATTTGGATTCTACACCCTTTGAAACGTAAACCATGAAATTTTCAGGGGGGGGGGGGGGGGGGTTAGAATGTTTTTTCAAGAGCGATCACAATGGTTTATTATTGAATAATAAGCTTGGAGATTTCCGCACATACCCCACTCACCGTGTTTTCATCTTTCTCACTGTCCCACTCCTAATTCGCTGAAGCTTGCATTTGATGAAAGTTTTCCGTTGGAGGACACGGAATTCTTCTTTCCAGCAAGCTCTAATACAATACAATGAGTGCATAACGAAGAATGAAGAGTGAATAACAGAGAATTGAAAGTGTTCATGTTGAACCGGGGGATATCAGTAATGCAAGGAACTACGAATGGATTTAAATCATGCAAATTCTCCAAAGTAATTATTACCATTTAAATTCTGGACTGCACAGTAAGGTGACCAACAAACGACATATAAAAGCTGCAATCCCACAAGTTTTCTGATTTGTAGTTATTATTAATTTAATACCTAGCCCAATTTAATAAATAAGACTTGTTACCATAATAAACCTTTGGAATAGTATACTTACTTAGTAATGCCGTCCCTTTAGAGTGAAATGTCTAGGTTTTTTTTAACTATCCCGACAAAGTGAAAATGCTTGACTGAATTCCAACATTTGCGCAGTGAAATGTGAAATGGGGAGTGAAAATACTAGAGCTTTCTCAAACTTTCAGGAGATATGCATAGAGCACGTAAATCTATTTACTGGATGAATACGGAAAGCTAAATTGTCAAGGAACTAATAAATTCAATAAATAGGAAAATTATAATACGTAAGTTACTTCAGATGCCATAAACCAATACTGGCTGTCACTTCCAACAATTGTATGAAGCAAAATAATAAATTTAATACAAATAAAATTAATATTCATGAAGCATCTGAGATTTGTCAACAGTTTTATAATTTATTCGTTAACATTTTATTTGTATTCAAAATTGATCTGTATTTGTTTGTCATTTACTTGTATTTATAAATTTTCGTCTAAATTTTAGCAGAATGCTTTAAGTAGAAAGCATCGGGGAGTTGGTGGTGAAGGGGGGTGGGGATGCCCCCCAGGGATAGCCCAATTATATACATACGTATCAAAAGTCGCTGCATAAAAACAACATTCTTAACTGTTAATAACAAACTTTCTTACTGTCTCGTTGCTTCATTGGAAAGCTCACCTGCAAAACGAAAAGAAATTGTTAGATCGTTAAGATTCCATGCCGTTAAATTAATAAATTCAATAAATAAATTAAATTAATAAATTATATAAGTTCAAAATATGCAATAATTCGATGTGTACTGATGGTCGTGTGATATCACCACCCACCTCTACTTCAAAATTCTAGGAATACGAAATGTAAATTGTAACTTCATGGTCATTGAAAAATCCTGAGAAGTATAGTTGGTGCCCCCTGGTATATGCGAAATGATGACATTCATCGTGACAGGATGGAAACAGTCAAGGAAATCATCATAGAATACGCCCAGAAGCTAGAAAAACGCCTCCACCAGCACAAGAACCCGGAGATGCTCAAAGTTTTGGACAACGAAGGAGAAATTCGACGCCTCAAGCTAAACAAGCCATTGGACTGTGCTGTGCAAATTATCGTGTAGTGTGTTCCAGTTAACAGTGTGAGACTCTGAAGGGTTGGTTTGTTGAAATCTCACCCTGTACATCGTGTCCATTTACGAGCTAAATTATTGATAGATGATGTATCCTACAATCAGTTGCAATAAACAAAATTACGGAAAAAAATTGTCATTGAAAATATTTCGTGAGTCATGTTGATATCGGGTACAAATAGAGGAACGTCGCAAATTGTTATGTTAAAGCTTTATAATTTCTGTATTAGAATAACCCTTTTACGTAAATCAATTATCTATGTATAGCAGACGTAGTCCATGGTAGATTATCTAAGCTCCGCGCCTCCATACATATCTTGTAATTGCATTCTAGATGCTACAAAAAAAGTCCCATTCGTATATCAGATCGGGTACAAATAGAAGAACGTAGCAAATTGTTGCATAGACCTTTGTTATTTCTGTATTTAGAATAATCCCACTACGTAAATCACTGATTTATGTATATCAGACGTAGTCCATGGTAGATTATCTAAGCTCCGCGCCTCCATACATATCTTGTAATTGTATTCTAGATGGTACAAATGAGCCCCATTCATACATCAGGATCAAATACGAAATAAATTAGCCACAACGGCCCCTCAGCTGATCACGGTCTCCATACCTCGGAATTTAATGCTAATGTCCCAAAGGCGGTTGGATGACTTCGCTTAAATATAACTCCGTTTTTACGAAACAAAAGCTGATATTAAAATACCTGGGTACAATAGTTCAATGTACTGTACATAGACACAACATCCACGAACAGAAATTTGAGGAGCAAAAATAAAAAAATTTCGATCTACACTCCACTTGTCCACAATTACATTCTAAGTCTTAAAAAACAAGATTTCAAAAGAAACCGTTCACAAAACAATTCCATAGCAATTTTATCAGCAGACGCGATCATTCCAGGACACTAAGGGATTTTTACAACATCCAAGCAGCACGTACACATTCACATTCGTGTTGAAGTTATGTTTTTCTGTAAAAACCTCTAGCCTTTAGGGTGAGTGAACCGTACTTTACGTGCTTTACGCACGTTATAGTAGAAAGTACGTAGGGCGCGCTCAATCAGTTCATTGAAGGGTCGTCTGTCAATACGAACATAAAAACGTTAGTTAGGATTGTTATTTCGATATTCAGACTTTTAAATATTTCTACAATTTAATTTCATCCTTTGGGATCGACTGAGAGCGATGCCGAGTATTCAGTCCCAACTAGACCCCAAAATCGTTGGCAAAGGTTTCATTAACTTTGAGCCACTATTTCCAAAGAAAACGTCCGGAACTAAGGCAGATGGGTTTATTTATATATTTGATTTTAAGATCCTGCACATCTATAAACAAAGAAGAACAAATTTTGAGGGGGTTACAAAAATTTGTTTTCGGTCGTCCTTAAAGGTTTATTAGTGAAGACATTAAACAAAAAACTCAGCGAATCGTTAGACAAAGGTTGAATATTTGTGACACGACATTGTTCGTTATTTCGCCATTTCACCCCGCTACGTAGATTCATCATCAGCAGATATTTTTGCTACAAATCTATACATGGGTCATTTCAAAACTAAACTTGATCGATTTGCTCGTTCCTAATCAAACACTGCGGTTCTCTCGGCATATTGCCCAATTGAGCACACATAATCTTGAACCGTTCTGCTGATACGACATTTTGAAAAAATAAAACTTTTGTAGGGAGTGAGGTATTTACTACTATTTTCCCCCCTCTTGAACCTCTAACCTCCATGGGATTCGCCGCTCAAGTCTTTTAATTTAGGTGAATGGAACAGCACTAGTTAGCTTAATTTTAGCTATAGTAAATACTAAGGTTTCCTTGCCAAATCTCACTTGCTACAAGCAGATCTCACTCCCTACAATTTAAGGGGCTATTGGTACGATATTTTAGGGAGTGAGATTGTAGCCTTTCACCGCCTTTACAGGCCACAAATCAAATGAAACTGGTTGAACCAAAATGTTGTCAACGAACTTCCAACAACTACACTAATTGTCAACAAGTGCGATCAAGTTTCACTTGCCACAGTCAGCCTGTTATTGCAGTTGGGAGTGGGAGTTTAAAAACCCACACTGCTGCCTCCAGGGATGGTTTTCCCGGTAGAACTTACTGGGAAGGTCTAGGCAAAATCCAACGCCATCAAAAGTAATTCCAACAAAACAGAAGCAACTTCATGAACACCCTTTCCTGTCAGTTGGGGGCTACTTTTCAAAACATCGTAGGGAGTGAGGGAAAACCGTGTGACACTGAAATAATGGGCTGATGAGGCTACTTGATTTGATCCAATTTTTTTTCCTGAGGCGGATATCCATTGTAGATGGTATATCCTTTCATAGTGTAAGTGGATATAACAGCCGCAATAAATATTTCGCTGAGTAGTGACGATGGAAGTTTTGTACCTCTGGTTAGTGACAGTTGTAGGGAGTGAGAAATACGGACTTTGGTATTTTCTCCTGGGTCCTCTAGGTACAGCTTTTACATACTTTTCCATGGAACATGTACATCCACATATAGACAATTTTAAAACACTTACATAACTATATTCAGTTGAAATTTGACGGCAATACTGATCAGTGTCATAAGTGTGACCGAAATTTTGAAATGATCCATATGGCAGTATAATTTCGGCAGTCACCCCCGATGGTAACAACCAAATCCAGTTGTAATAGGAATATAAAATATATAGATAGAGATTATTACAAAGATTTTACAACGAAACGCCATACATCAACGCCTCCAAAAGGTTCGTCGATATGTATTGCGGGACTGTTGGGCTAATTATACAGCGAATAGAATGATGAAACAATCGTGTGGAAATGAGATACACAGATCCCCCCCCCCCCCCCCAGACTGCCAAGAAAATTTGAGCTCGATCAGAACACCTGACAAAATTTTGCTAGGTAGATCTTATGTTAACGCATGCGCAGAATGATATAACGATTTGTAAACAATGAAAATCATGGGAGACTGACCCGCATTTTCCCTGAAATGTTCACCTATATCGGATGAAAACTGTATGAATTAGGCTTGTTCCAAGGATTTCACAATCGGGCATGCGCAGTAGCTACTAATGATGCGATCGGGTTAATTAATGTAAGATTCGCAGCAACCCCCCCCCCCCTCGACTATCCTGAAATTGTTAGGGTGATCAGGGAGAGAGAACCTGAGAATATTATGCTTGATGGATCTTACGTTTGCGCATTCACTGATTTATTGATTTCTAAGCAATTAAACTCATGCAGGACCATCTACAGAGTAACCTACACATCCCTTGAAAATGACACGAAAATAGGATGGAAATCGTATGAATTAGGCTAGTTTTAATGACCAGCGGTTTTCGTCTAAAACGAAAAATTACAGTGGAAAGTTTGATTTTGCAGAAAGAATATGTCATCCTCCTTAAGTGAAACCAAAGCTTCCGTCATTTGAAGGTAGATTCGGAATCTTTCCTCTTCACACTATCAGTACGGATAGCAAGCTATATAAACGTAGACATCCCCCTGAGCTTCCTACCAATTTTACCTTACCAAGCGTTGATCTCGAGACGACCTCAATCTAGTTACGCAAATGGGATGCGAATGGAGACCCGAGTTTCAATCTACAGAAATAATATCAATTATAATTATTCTACCATCTATCTGTTATTTTTTGGCCATCAAGAAAGCCTCTGATTCAATTCACAAGGGTAGCGTACTTCCAATGGTATAGTACTTCCAATGTTGAATGTAAGTAATCATCATAAGACGATCAGTGTAAAGTAAAAACCGAGAAAATGTATATCCTCAAGGGAAATTGAACGCTGATCAGGAATGTGTTGATTGAAAAGGATTACGTATTCGCCGGCACAATCCCACCAGGCCAAATCATGACTATTGGGGTAAAATTCATAAATTATGGTCCAGTAGTCTACGAAAAAACTTCGGACAGCGAAAAAAAAACTATTTTGCGAACTTTAAATTTAGAAATCTACTTTTATTCTTGAAACGGAGGTCAAAATCGAAATTTCGTTCAATATCATTCTTGATTGAGCGAACAACGACCAGAGGTGTGAAGGAATCTCAAGAGATGGTGGAAATAGCTAAACGAAACTTAGTTTTGTGCTGTGAAAATAAATGAATTGAGGAACAGAATAGAAGAGTCAGGGAAAAATATGTGAAGAATTCTTTAATATTTTATGAATGTTGTTAAGTGACAAACATGTTTGCGAAACGTTAGTTCCCAAAAAATCAAATCAATATATGATTAGACTTGCAATGTTGAAATCATAAAAATTTTATTTGTACTAGTAATGCAACAGATTACCACTTGTTCTCTCATAAAAATCAATTGGATACTTTAAAACTTACAATAATTTCATTGTGCAGCTAGTTTCTACGGGGATAGAAGACATTAAACCCCCCCATACGTGTTTACGATAACATTTTGACACGCCTGGAGTCACACAACGAGAAAATCACTCTCAACTTTATCTAGCTCTCCCGTAGTCCGTGATATAATTTCTAAGCAGCAATTAAAACATATTATCATTTAAAAACCCATTGGGGACCCACAGTATAAAGTTAGGACGGTTACGCTTCGGAAGTTTTATATAAAGTTTGGTCGTTTTATAAACGTAAGAGATCGCGGATGAATAATTAAAAAATGTAATTTTACTATGGTGCAAATGTAGGAACTGGGGAAAACATCGTTGATTTAATGGAAATTACATCGTGGTTAGGTCGCTTCGTACAGGTTCATAAAAATGTTTAAAAATGAAAAAAACCTCAAAAAAATTTTATAGCGGACTCGATAATGATACAATTGGGTTGAAAGGACTGGATCAAGTTGTGAAGATTTCATGCTCAGAGCGAAGTATCGATTTTACAGCGATGAAATTCGCTGGAATGACGGAATCCTAACTAGCACATTCTCTGCGAATTACATCAAAATCAGATGAAAACTGTAGAAATTTGGCTAGTTACAAACACTTCCACGTTCGAGCATGCGCAGCAGCTATCAAGGTTTTTGTCCAACTACCCTCTTAATAAGAGCAAGATCGGACCACCGGAGAAAATTATGTTGGGCGGATTTACGTTTTGTGCATGATCAGAGCGAAGTATTTATTTCTGGTGAAATTCATGGGGGGACCATCTACAGGGCAACCCTCATATTCTTTGACAGTTTCATGAAAATCGGTTGAAAACCGTAGGAATGAAGCTTGTTAAAAGGACCTGCGAACTAAAGGACAGACAGACACGACACGAAAGAACGGTCTGAAACATAAAATGCGAGTTCAATTTTGTTTTAGGAGGGGGGGATTGTTCATTTCCCGAAAGTGAAAACAAGCGTAGGGGATAATCAGAAGCCTAAATTTCTAATTCACTTAAAATGCCATAAAAATTGGCTGACAACTGTGGGAAACACTACAATTTATTACAAAGATTTATTATTTCTATGTTAGATCATTCTTCTACGAGAATCCCTGATCTACGTTTATAAGACGTAGTCTGTGGTACTTATTCTGTACTTATTCCTAACCTAGATGCCTTAAAAATAGCTCCATTTGTACTATACCTCTGTAGATCGATAAGGAAAGAATGAGCCAGAAGGACAAAGAATTCATCTGACCAGTGGGTCTCTATGTCTTGTTACTGTCTCAAAAACGATGGAATGACTCCTTAAATAATAACATTTTTATAGGACCTTCAGTTCATAACAAAAGCGGATATTCAAGTCTCTACAATGCTGCAATACACCGTAGGTATATTGGCAAAGGCGATGGAACTACTAAAAGAACAATTGAAATTTGAGAGATCCCAACAACCACCTACTCTTCACTTGTCCGCAAATAGCAAATACATAACAAAAATTACAAAAAATCCGATTTCAAAAGGAACTCTTGAAAACAAAATTCCAATGCAATTACATTAGCTGGTAGTGACAATTAACTTAGCGATTTCATTCGATTCCTAATGGAAAGTTCTTCAAAAAAACTTCAAATTTAGGCCGCCTTGACTTTTGGTTTATTATTCTAATATTGCGTTTTTCTAACATATTCTAACATTTATGAAGTGTCCCTGTTTCACAGGTGATAGAGCGATTATTGCATTTTTTTAGAGAGTAAATCTGTTTTTATTTGGATTGATCAGTTGATCAAAACTTTGACAACCCTTAAAGGGCACTTTAAATCAAGTGAGAGAGCTGGCTAAAGAATTGGGGCTTTGTCGGATCAACATGGATTTTTCCTGAAAATTTCAGATTTTTTGCTCCAGCCGTTTGGGAGAAATCGTGCGTACGGCGTACGGACGGAAAAGTTGTTATTGCAGATTTGGATTCTACACCCTTTGAAACGTAAACCATGAAATTTCCATGGGGGGTTAGATTTTTTTTTTTTTTTTTTTTTTTTTTTCAAGAGCGATTACAATGGTTTATTATTGAATAATAAACCAAAATTTCAAAAAACTCTAATCGGAACTTTACGTTGCAAATTACCTGTAAAATCGATTACTGATGTCTTAACTACTCAAGACCCGCCCGGCACTGTATAGATGCGTATGTGTCAACATCTCCTACAAATGTGTCATGCTTCCATCTGCGAACCTCTGCAGCTGGAATTATGAAGACATTTTGTCGTGCGGATTTGTGATGAACAATCATTGTATCATATGAGTCGATTTCCATTTTTAAACACAATGATGAATCGGTCAGCTTTGCTTGTAGAATCGAATCATAAACAAACTACCTTACCTAATGAAATCAATTAAAGATCAATCTTTATCCTTATTGTGCGAATAACTGGATTTTCCTACAAGTAAAACGATGACTTTTGGTTTATTATTCAATAATAAACCATTGTAATCGCTCTTGAAAAAACAAAAATTCTAACCCCCTAAAAATTTTTGGTTTACGTTTCAAAGGGTGTAGAATCCGAATCTGCGATAAAAAATTTTCCGTACGTCCGCCGTACGCACGATTTCTCTTAAACGGCTGAAGCAAAACAGCTAAAATTTTCAGGAAAAATCCATGTTGGTCCGACGACGCCCCAATTCTTGAGCCAGCTCTCTCACTTAATTTAAAGTGCCCTTTAAGGGTTGTCAAAGTTTTGTAAAATCCCTAAAAACCTCAAAAAAAAGTCAAGGCGGCCTAAATTTGGCCTCTTTTTGAAGAACTTTCCACGAAGAATCGAATGAGCCCCTCCCCAGGTCCGTAGGTCAAACTATTCCCGATGTATGGCCCGATTTATGGTGCCAACATTTGCGTTATTTTGGTTTATTATTGTTTTTGTTTTGATATCAGTAACCTAGTGATGTAGTAATGTGGATACGATTTGTAGCGATTATTGAATTTCAGGAGGCACACAAATATGATCAACTGCTCAATCCTAATAGGTATTTAGGTTGAGAACAGATTTACGTGCTCTATGCATATCTCCTGAAATTCAATAATCGCTCTAACACCTGTGAAACACGCACACTCCAAAGCTTAGTAGAAATTCAAATCATGAACGCAAGCCAATTGAATAACAAAACCCAGTGAAAGCATTTGCAGCGTTTTTTTTTTAAGAAATCAATTAAGTCAGAAATTTCTGGTGACCGATCGACCCAGAACTAAATCCTCCACAACGTTTCTATGAGGGAAAAAAGTGTTGTAAGGTTTTTCGCGAAAATTAAAAAGCAATTTCAAGTATAGGAACAAGGAGAATATTCTGAATCAATGAAAAATTCCTTATAAGACAGGGGCAACAGATAATCTATCGAGCCAGACGCGTCCAGTGCACCAGCACTTTAATTAAGCGCCCATAAACTCATTTTATAAATTATTTTCATCATAATGCATTTATTGAGTGAGAATTCCGACTTCAGTTTCCCCAGTTGCTTTTCAAGATATTATTTCAAATCGGAGCTAAGATCAAATGAGATTCCGGGCCCCTTGAGGAGGGAGCTTCTATTCAAGTAGCTAACGACGTCAGAGGCACGTTAGCGATCGTTTCATTCTCATTACGAGCGGAACTAAGCTTACGGATTTTATATCGAAGATTTGATTATCGTCTGAACCATTGTTAATAGGTTTTAGCGCTAGGGTTAATCGTTAGATACGTTATTTTAAAGTTGCAACAGTTCATCGTTCATTTCAATTTTTTCTTGGTTAATTACAAAGGTTCATTATTGAAAATAATACATTAAAATTACCTACATGAACTAAGGAGGGAACTTTCCCATGAAAAGTTCATCCATCCAATAATTTCGAAAACTATGCGAATAACATCCCTGAGATTGATTCTCACAAATGCGTTTTCGTACTTGTCCCACCTTGGTAGATTCGGTAACGAAATCACCATGGTGGACCACAATCCGGATTCCTTCAACCACGAGTGCGGACAAATAATCGCACTAATTCAATGAGGGAAATCGAAAGAAGCCAAGTGGGTGTGGCACATAGCTTCCTCGTATCCATAACATGACTGTATAGATCATTGAAAATTATTATTGACTAAAGAACTTCGTTCAATTAGGCGAAGTAAATATTGAATTAGGGTAAATTTATTGTTATGCAGGAGCATAACTTGAGAAAATAAAGGTAGGCATGTTCAACTATTGAACAAACTATAAAATATACCTAATAATAAAAATTGACATTGACGCTGAATGGATAGATGACTGAAGTGATAAATAATTATTATGACATTTAAAAAAATAAAATATAAGCATCGTTCAATGACGGATCAAATAATGTTGGGTTGACTGCAGCGTCGTTGCAAAGTACCCAACTGCCATCATCCCTCCGCACAGTAGCTGTATATATCTTGCGCATGCGCAGAGGCTACTATTGATCCGGGGGTCATGAAACTCATAGGGGACCATCTGCACATCAAACCGAACAATCCCTGAAAATTTCATCGAAATTGGTCGAAAACTCCCGGAGTTATGCGCGTAACAAGGATTTCGTTTGCGCATGCGCAGAGACTTTTATTGGTCCGGGTGTTAAGAAACTTATAGGGGACCATCTACACATCAAATCGAACAATCCCTGAAAATTTCATCGAAATTGGTCAAGAACTACCGGAGTTATGCGCGTAACAAGGATTTCACGTTTGCGTATGCGCAGAGGCAGATCCGGAGGTCATGAAACCTATAAGGGACCATCTACACCCCAACCCGCACAATCCATGAAAATTTCATCAAAATCGGACTATAACTTCGTGTAGTTTTGCCCGTAACAAGGATTTGCTGACAGAGAACCAGACACACAGACAGACACGGAACCAAAATTGTTCAGAAAGGTCTAAAACTCAAAATGCGAGTGGAATTTTTGATTTTGGAGACAAAAAATTTTCACATTCCGAAAGTGAAAACAATGCTTCCGCTACCTTGGTAGACTCGGAAGCAAAAGTTAAATTAAGCATCCCAAAAGAAAGAATGTGTTCATTGTACAGCTCACTCAAAACAAGCGCTCGAAAGCAGGAAAAAACAACAAAAAAAAATCTTCGCCGGCCGATAGGCCTGCCGAAAAATGTGTCCAATGTTACATAAATTTTGTTAGGGAAGTTAACAAAAATTTGTGATGATAATGCTGATGACTGAAACATTCTCTTATATAGATAAGAAGCCAAGGTTTTTTGAATTCTCTTGCTCCTCTGAGTCCTTTCAAAGTTGTTCTGTCGATCCACCAGGATTGACAATTTATTTAATTATGTACTATATTGTATCCTACAGCAGCATTTCAAATGTGAGTTTGAGTGTTCAGTACTTGGCCGAGAGACTTGCCAGTGTTGTCAAGTCTAAAGCTCCAATGCCTCCTATACCGTCCATTTTCCCTCAGTCGGGACGAAGAGAAGAGGAATATTAAGGTCAATCAAGCATACGGCCCCCTCCCCTCCCGCCCCCAGACCGGTGACCTGAAACCGACTTCCCGTCCCCCAGGCCGCGAGATTTAGTCGCCGGCTCCGAGAAAAACTGCGTCTTAGCTTACACCTCGCTACCTTGGGAAAATATCCGCCTACCACCGTCTCTTCCTCTTTTTTGTCCCTAATATGTCTCCAGTGGCTTCCAACATCCTCTTCCAAGCCACCGCAGTAGTCGTTTTCTAGTTTCAGAGCCCTTAAACTCCCTCAGAACGAACATTCTTGTATCACTTACTACAGATTATATGATTTCAGTGCGGGATAAAGTTAAAATAGGAAACTCCCCTGTCACCATACTTGAGTTTTCTACACCAAAAGCAGTGACACGATTTCAAACTACAACCAGTAAACTAAACTAAGAGTAGATGACCAGAATTTCATTACGTCTTGTTTCACACTACTCCGGCAGTCGGGTGTCCGGTTTTCTACCCGGCAACGACCGAATCGGTCTATTCACACATTAACGACAGGCACCCGTCAACGTTCTTCTCATAGTTCCTCATAGTCTGTTTTGACGCAGAGCACCATGGATCGTGATTTGTTAGCGCGATTGGTGTTGTATCGGCGAATGAAGAGAAGAAACAGAATGCTCTGGGTTCATCCAATCAACATGGAAAGAGATGAAGTGGGGGCATTCTACGAAGGTACTCTACAATCAACTAAGAGAAGACGAACAAAAGTTTTTTAATTACTTTCGCATGAGCATGCAAAGTTTTGATGAACTACTCACGAAAATCAAGGATTTAATTCAACGGCGCAACACATCGAATCTATCCGAACGACACCGACAGCCGTCCACGGCAATGGGATGGGTCGTCACCCGACTGGCGGCCATCGGAGAGATGACCACGACTTCAGTCGGCTTGATGTGAATCGTCTAATTCTACCGTGGACCTATCAAACGGGTGACTGGCGTCGTCTACCCGACTGCCGGAGTAGTGTGAAGCGGGCCTAAGGAAAATAAAGCTATGAGATTCAACTAAGTATCTCACCGATTAGAGATATCACAGTTCCAGGTATTGGCAAGGACCCAGGCAGGCCATTGAGGGGGTCTATGTAGAACTCCTAGGTCAATAATGTCTAAGCAGTCATCTAACAGGCGGTGGATGGATTGGACACCCCCACATTTCGAGCTAATGCACTAAGATGGTGTCCGTTGATAAGCCACTAGCTAGGACAGGTCGTAACTCTAAGTTGTTTCTCCAAAGGTGTAGCAACCATATTGGTGATTGGATCATCCATAACAGGTGGGGCACCTAACCTCAGTCCTAGAAGAAATAGCGCTGCTTATCGAGAAAAGATCCTCTACGGGAGTTACTATTACAATACTGAAGTCTCTCACGCCAAAATTGAGCAAGCTACAATTAGGTTCATTAGGTATAAAGAAGATGTAGGTGCAAAGATGGAGCTAAGCTAACTTGGGAAAATATCCGTCCAACATATAATTTCCAGTGGCTTCCAACATTCCCTTTCTATACTGTCGTTTTCATGTTTCTGAACGCTTCGAGTACCTCAGATGGGACGTTATGCTATCAATTACTGCAGATCAAATGATTTTGGGTCAGGAGGAGTTAAGAATATAATGGCGAACTTGGCTGACAACTCTGAAGAATGAGCTGTCCCCATTCTGGCTCTCCCAAATACAAATTAGGATGCCTAGAACGTGGAAACATTAAGTTGTTCGAAGTTCGAATTGACAAGAGAGCTATTTAGCAATCCAGGATAAAATAGAGGCATTGATTTACAGGCAGTTACTACACGATTCTTCCGTACTAAACTACATAACTTTGCATCAGTTTTGTTATTTTTCAAGTAGACATATTTTTTAGGAAAATATGAAAAACACCACAAGAAAACCCGTAAGAAAATAAACGCGTTGGTTTCACACTGAGAAATTTTAAAAAACCGTAATTTTTATGAGAAAGTATAGGAATCCTATACTTCGCAGCTTTTGGAAAATACCTACCTCATTCTCTTCCTTCTCCCAAAACATCACTAGTGGATTCAAAACCATTTTTTAAAATACTGAAACGTATTAGTAGTATTGTGAGCACCCCCCTTCCACCTCCAGCCGAACTTTAATCAATTAATTGAGAACGATTTAAATGGATTGGGGTACCAGGAATGTCCATGTTAAACTAAGTCGTTATCTTCAAACGAAACTGTATTGAACTAAGCACTACAGTAATTGAGTTTGAGTAAAAGAGGAAACACAATGTGCAATTTGTAGACGACACAATTGTTTGAACACGAGTTGAGCTTAATAATATCGTAAGTAACTAATATCGTTTTTTGTTTGCATTTTCATTGTTTCAGATTCCCTCAAGGACCAAAAAAGTTATAGGCAAGCGCCCCCTAATCACTGTGCCACGTGATCAGACAAAGCCTGAAGGTAGCAGCAACTGTTCCTGAAGTGTACAGTTCTTGAAGTGTACTATCAATGTTTGATCATTCAAATTTATTCGTATCATTTCATTTTTTCATGGAAAACAAGCATAAATAATCCGAGTTTGCACCACTTCAATACCGATAAATGGTACTCAAATGTACTCAATTCATTACTCTATGGTCTTAATGAAGAAAGAACGAAAGGGCACCAGGAAATTTTATGTAATGAAAATTGGTTTTTGAACGCGATTAGACAAATTGATGGAAACGGATAGCTCTAGGTTACTGATTCTTGAAACGCTTGGTTCAAACTTAAACCTGAAGTTTTTTTTCCCTTTGGACTCCTCTGGATATTGCAGGCATGTCGCCTCAGCCCGTGGAAGGAACAACCAATACTTCCATCATCACCTTTGATATACAATACATGTAATAATCAATCGATTTCCTTGTATGCAGCTGTCAAAACTCGGAAAGAGCTGGAATTCAAAGACGAAGAGGAAATGAGGGCAATATCGTCGGCCCTGCTCCGCAGATCAGCCGCTACACCTCTAAGTGCGGGGAGCAAGGACACAACTATTTTCTTGTGTAACCTCTCCATTATGATACATCAATGGAACCCCGAGAGCTTTCACTGGGTAAAACGGGGGGATGCAAAAAAATCACACGTTCCAACCGCCCCACAAAAAATCGTTCCGCCAACACCTAATCCGCGAATGCAGAGTCCATGAAGTTTTCCATGGAGAGCGGACGTTGGGAACAAATTAACAATAATAGGGATTTGTTATTTATCCCTTTATAGGAATCCGCACCGTATTTACCTTACATAACTTGATGCTTTAATAGGTTATTAATATGTTATATTATAGCAGGCGAAGATACACCACCTTTTCACTTTCGGGTGATGAGCAATTTTTTTCCTCTCCAAAATCTAAATGTATACCATTTTAGATAACTTTCATTTCGTCTCTCTCCATCTCTCTCTCCCTGTGTTTGTAAGTATGTGTTTTCATCCGATGTTGATGACTTTTTCAGGGAAAGCCCGGGTTGGAATGTAGATGGCCATCTATGAGTTTTATTTCTCACAAATTAATACCTCCATCACTCTACGCTTGCTTTAACTTAAAATCCACTAACCATCATTTTATGGTAAGTGCAAATAAGCTGCCTCCATTAACCTCAAGTTATCATGCGGAAATTGGCGCAATCATCAAGACCCTAGAACTTTTATTGGGCGAAGGAAATAGGGAAGCAACAAACATCATTTGCTCAGATTCACTGAGCGTCCACAAAAAAATTTGTTCAGCATCCTTCGGTAGTGCATCAAATGGAATAACAACCAAACTCCTTCATCTATTACATCTATGCCGAATTAATAACATACAAATCGAATTATTCTGGGTGAAAACATATGTCGGACTGAACGAAAACGAAACGGCTGACCACTTAGCCAAGGAAGGAGCAGAAACTGGACTGCCGTTGGATTTTAAAATTGAAGTGGACGACTTTTTACCACCAATTACCAGCCTGTATCGGTCGAAATGGCAACAAAATTTTATTAGCACAGTGGAGCGTGGATTTTACAAGAACATTCAGGCAACTCTTCCACTTAGACCATGGTTGGATCGAATCAAGAAATATGTAATGAGTACCTTGCCAAAATAGGACAGTCGGGATCAGCAGATTGTAGTAGATGCGGAACACTAGTTGGCAACTTGGAGCATTTGATCATGAAGTGTCCCATCTTTCAAGCGCAACAGATGGACTTTTTTGATTTAATTTCTGAATCAATTGAATACCCTTTTAATTATGTTACTCCGTTAAAAAGTGGAAATTATATCATTTATAAAAATATTCACCAATTTTTAAAATCGATAAGTGTTTATGTTTAAAATATTATTTCGAGAAGAGAGGAAAAAAAGTCTATAAGTGTAAAGTGTGTAAAGACTAGAAGTGCATTATGTAAATATTACGTATAGCTATTATTTGTTGATTTATAGTACGGCTGTATTTGAATGCCAATTAATTTTTTTTAAAACCATCATTTTCACAGGTTCCGATGGTTCCATTGCCTGAAAATTATTGACGTAGTCGGGGTTCAAAAGTCGCATATCAATTTTAACAAGGCTGTATCATCATTCTATCCGCAACAGAATTTGCGCGACGTTTCCCCAATACATGTCAACTAACCATTGGAAGGCGTAGGTGTATGCAGTAACATGTCCTTTCTGTCCCGTGCATGTTTGTGCCAAGGTTACGTTTTATATCTTCCAAGATTACGTAAAATATTTCAAAAGACCCGTGCGCTCATGTTACCTAGACGAGGAAGCTATGTGCCATAATCCAACTTGTTTTAATAAAACGGCTGATGCGCGTTTTTAAATCAAATTTAATAAATTTTAAACGAATATTATCCGTTGGTTAATCGAAAATTCTTCTGACAGCAGGATTCGTTTTTCGATTTTCGGAATCGACGTATCGAGAAACGTAAGCCAACAAATTCTGAAGGAAGAAAGGGAGTTAAACTTGACGGAAAACATATACCACAGTTCTGTGATTGTACGCAGAGTCTACGTTGTTTAAAGTAACCCATGTGGCAGGTCACTTTGTTTTAATATGAATCAAATAATGCCCCTCTATTTATGCTATTCCTGCAGTACCGAGTAACGAGCTGAACTAATAAGTTTCTACTGTAGTGGGTTCCTGTTAGCGGACGGACTGTATGAATAGTGCGACGGTGACAAACTGCTTCGGAGCAGTAGACGACCGATGTGAGACGACCAAGACGAATCTGTAATGGTGGATTCTTGGTTCCGCATACGTCTGATTTCCCCCATTTCATGTTGAAAGGGACAGATAATATTGTAGTCACAGCCCCGAAAATGGATCATAATCCCTGAAGGTGACAATATCGGTAGAGGGCAACCGCTAGACGAAGCCTACGACGTCAAGTAAAGTATACTAATGCGCGGGGTCAGCGGCTCAGGGCACGATTTCCTGGGATACGAGTAACACGTCCTTGACAAAGCATTTCACCGCGAACCTGGTCCAACGAATTCATTGACTTTACGACGCCACTACCATTTCGGTTTAATATTAACGAAGTTTACATTGAGCAAAGAGCAATAAAAGTATAATATACTAATACAAGTAGTTAACAAGTTATCTATGGTATGCTCTCCTTTTTTTTTGTAACTGCAATTAACATAGTGGTTTCTTCATATGAATGACACAAACAAGGAACGAATTAATTTATTTATACCTGAAATGTGGCTGAAACTAAGGCAGTGAAAAACGTAAAACGTTTTCAACGTTGCTCGTCATATTGGCAACTTCTCTTGAACGATTACCTGAGAAGCCGGTACGAATAATAAAGTGAACACGAATGTTATTAACTTCTGAGAGGAAGAAATTTAACAAATATAATATTTCCAAGTCAAATGAAATCTATCGAGACAATTAGTGAAATGAGGTACTTAGGTAGGTACCCACTCACATTCAACGGTTAGAAATTTCTCAAACTTACCCACTTGTTTAATATTCTAGTAAGGTGAGATTTACTTCAATAATCCTATGTCAAATTCATGGAATTTTCATTTTGTCAACTTCTTTCTACGACAGGTACTTACAATTGCATTTACCTATCTAGGTACCTCATTTCAGTCACTTTCTCAATAAGTTTCATTTGATATGGAAAAGGTTTCATTTGGCTCGGAAATGCTATATTGACCATGAGCAATTAGGTGCAAATAATGCTTTAAATTATTTGGTACCGTTAATTTCACCCTGAAGTATATGCAAATCGTTGACATTTCGGGGAAATATTTTTCTAATCAGATAACTACAATGTTCTGGGTTGTGAATAGAGCTCAACAATAAATATACGAATACAACTCGTTGAATATGGCGCTTGCCAACGATGAAGCCAAGAAGTCCAAGAAGTTTTGGTGGAGGTCCCTCCCCTTTCTCCTTCGAACCATCATGTGTTCACGTTGTTTCTTGGCATTTGAAAAGCGTTTCAACAGTTTTTCGAAAAATGGATTAATAGAAAAGAAGCTCAGGTTTCCGAGAGATTGAGAAATGAAGAAAAAATGTAGGGAATTCGTTGATTCGAACAACTTGTTGTAAAAGTACGGAAGAAGAATCATTTGTTGGTTACAATCTCAACGAAAGTTCAGCTTTTAGTGTTGAGCTTGTAAAACGCCATTTAGGCTTGGGCTTTTTCCAACATCCCTAACGAGCCCATTTCACGAAACCTGTTGAATGATTTAAAAACTACTAAACTCTTTAAGGAAGGCAGCCAATCCTACAGCAGTTAACAAATTGATGTGGTTCTACATTTAAGCACGATCTCAATATCCTGACCTTAGTAATGAATCTAGAAAAGTAGTTTTAATATAGTGTCGCAGGTTCCCATCGCTCATTTGATTAAATATACAGTAATAATCAGATGAGGTTTAAAATACATTTTAATAACCCCACACCATTGAATCGAAAGCACCCGTTTATTTTGCAGATTTGCATCGCGCATGACTCATAAATAAATTGCAGTAAGGAAAATAACCCCCAAAAACGTACTGCTGATCAGATCTAGTTCACCTATGTAGAAAATCTAAAGAATTCTTCATGTAGCACTAAGGTATGAAGACCAACAGTTTTGACCATGCAGGTTTGCAACGGCAATGAATGACTTGTTGGATTTGGTGAATCAGTCAAAACGCTCATAACAAATATGGCTCACTAACGGAAAGACCCTCATGAAAACCAATGATGGAAAAGTCCTTTTTTCGGAACCGCTCATTCCGGTGATGGATTCGGATCTTCGGACCCGTTCCAGGAACAAGTCCATGTATAATATATTAAATATATTTGGCAAAATTTGAATTCCCTCATTTTCAAATGGAATTTGGTTATTTTGAATCCGGACCTCGCTTTTTAATCCGAAGGACTCGTTCCTGCCTTCGTGTCCGGTACACGGATAGATAAATTTGATAATTATTTTTTCACCAGTTCCTCTAGCCGAGAGAGGGTGGATCGTAAATGCTGTTATAAGATGGAGGAACGATAAAGTGGAATCGAACTATAATGTTGTGCTAAGAGTTCTTCTTCATGAAAAGTGGATGAATGCTACACTACTTGTATTACCTCGGAACAAAGATTCCTTTTTTTCGGACTCATTCCTGGACACGGTCCTCTTTGGACTCTTTCATTAGGAATCTGCCCATCACTAAAATCCACTAATAATCTGAATTTTTCAGCAAGTTAGATGTAAGGGGTTCCGTTTTAAGCAATACTGATGCATCAAGAGTTTTGCTTAGCATACACGCAGGTTTGCTAGACTCATGCATGACTCAGTGGAGGAGGTGATTCAGTTAATGCGCTCACTAAAAACAAAAGCCCCTCAAAAACGTCCTGTTAACCCGATGTGGTTCTGCGAGTTAGCAGAAAAAAAACCAATACACAGGGGGATCCGCAGCCTCCCCACTCCTGAGCAGCGGGGTTTGGAAGCCAGGCGAAGTCGCGGTTGGTGGGGGAGCGATGCAGGAAGTCCCACTTTCACAGACCACTCCTTCCTTCTCCTGCCAGTGAACTGAGTGTAAAGGGGCGACCCCTCTCACGGATGGGCGGGAGGGGTTTCCATTGACGAGACGCGAAGAGCGGTTACCCCCGCAGGAATTTTGTTTATGGCACTACGCATCTACGGCCACCTCTGGAAGATAGGCCAAGAAAAAAGAAGTTAGGCACGCAGTGACCGTTTAGTTTAAACGCACCTCTCGTCGCAATAACATCAATTGATTGAGTCTTCTTGTTTCGATATAAAAAAGTCTTCATACATTTGAAAAAAAACTGACGCAAACCACCTGCACCGATGTTTCATGCCAGTGAATAGGGAGAGGGTGCTGATCAGCACTCATCAATTATTCAGGAGAATGCGGTGAGGGCGGCGTTGGCACCCTTCTCAGTCATTTTGCATTTGGCATTTTGCCCGTTTGTACCAAATTCAAATAGAATTAGAGTGCACCCTAGCAACCTTTGCGCACACCTGACATGAGCGAATAGCAATGAACCACAAAACAGGGCATAACTCCTGGTAAAACACGACATTCCCTTCATCAAATTTATTGATGTATCCAAAAAAGAAACTAGATGTCAGAGCTAGGCTAGTCAATTGAGCATAAATATATAAATGACTGAATAAAAATTCAAGAAGACTGCAGGCATAGTAAACTAAATTCCTTAAAGTTTGCAGTTCTTCAAAGTTTCAATGTTCTTTGTGCATTTATATTTTGGTCATATTTTCAAGTTTTCAGATAATCTGCTATAAGTAACGTATGATAAATTTATCAGGGGTACGTAACGGGGATACAAGGTTATGTTGCAATTTCTACATTTTTATGTTCACAGAAGATTTTCATGATTCAATTTTGGCAAAGTTGAGCTAATTCGTTGTTAAACTAAGGAAAAATTGTATAGGAACATGGACTCCGGAGAAGGAAGTAAGCTAACAGACGATTTCTGCTATTCGGAACTTGGTGAATCTCAACCAAATTTGGATTTTACAAAGCCGTATCAGAAAGATTTCACTAAGATAGACGTAGAGGTCCCATTCAAGGATGCAATCCTGACATGTACTCTCGACCAAGTTTACGTTAGCCAAAAGCAGAAGAGCTATTAACGTGATTGTAATATATCAATCTGTTTCACATAGCAGTATGGAGTAAGAGATCCTATAAATGGAATTTCAATGTGATATTTTCAATGTTCTTTACATTCAACGGTTATTAAAACATTTCGTGATGAAGTAACGAACATTTTAACTGAAACAACATACCAATTCTATGCCCGAATACATGAACATTTAAGAAACAAGGCTCTCTGAAGTATTTCGATATGGATTAGGGATTGAGAGAGGCTGTTCCAGTACCATTTGAATTTTGAAGAAGAGCTACGACTCGAAACATGGTTTTTATATGTAGATATATAACCGTATCATTTATACGAGGTCATCTGAAAATGAAAGATTGAACTTATCGTAATTGAATAGTATTAAAATGCTTAAGCATCGTCTCCTCAAGCGTAGAAGCGCGCTGAGCTCGCAACCTCCAAGAGTTCGAGGAGTAAAAAATGGGTTTTATTCAAATACATTTTAATGTACGGCATTCTGTGACGAATATTTCAAACGACATACTAATGAAAATTGCCATTAAATGTCATAACACGAATTTGGCCACATAATAACACCAGTAAATTATCAGTAATGACCTAATGAACAATGAATCAACCAACAAACTGGAGTAAATTCCAAAAGATATGTCCCTTCTGGTATAACTGGTTTATGCGTGAGATGCGTACTCAACGTTCCAGTAAAACAGAGTCGTATTCTGTCGACATTGTAGGTCAGAATGCGACTTCCAATAAGGTAAAGGGGAATACGTTTAGCCATAACCGAGCACATGAAAGAGCGAAGCGACTCAACCAACAAATAGAGCGTGACCCGCACGAAGATCTTCACTAGACGAGATCCTATCGCTAATTAATACAGGAGGCCAATATCTTAAGGTGTAAAGAAACCGGTAGAAAGTTTCCGCGGGCACATAATCCATCAACAATGTGCGACAGGCCGTGTGGTGTTTACGACAAGACAAGCCTTACGTAGATACGTCCTTCTCAAGAGTGAAATCGGAAAGTGCGTCTGAGGGATGGATATGAAAATGGTTATTTACTGCTGATCCCAGCCTGGATAATCCGCCCAACGACCACGACTACGTTTATTCCGAGTAATTCTTTTGCTGCCTGAGTTCTTTTTGTTCGCAGACTACCAGTAATTTACGTGGGTAACGTAACCTGTCTGCCTCGTCCATCATAACAGACGGACTACTGTCCAGAGCTCCAATGGTTTCATTCTGTCTTCGACCGAATGGATCTTAATTTCGAAGTTCATAATCCTGGTGTCCAAGGTGACGAATATTTGATCGACTCTACAATTTAACTGTTCGAAGCGTTTTAAAATTGTTCTCTCCATCTATAGACATTGAAGAGAACAATGAACTGCAAGGCAACAAAATATGTTTATGCATTGCAATCATTACAGAGACGTCCTTATGTTTAGTTAATAGCATAAACTAAAGTTATCCTCCCTTACTAGATTCACCTAAATCGTGATTACTTAGTTGCTCTACCTAATCAGAATAACAAAATCGATTGAGAATGTAAATATTCTAGTTCAATTTCCCCTGCATGAATCCATCTAAGAATGAAATTATGAAGCAGAAACTATGGCTTAGGGGTCTTGGACAGTATTTTGTTTAAACGAGAGATTATTAACATTACCCCCTCCATTTTCTTCCTTTTGTCATGAAACTAAAAATTTCCTACCGTCTGCTGCAAAAAAAAGACTAAAATTCGAACCAAAAAAAGTAACACGAAGTCGATCAAGAATTGTAGCATGGGCAGCTTAGACAAAATTTGTTCCAGTCACGTACGGCTTTTTCACGGGTTAGATCTCGAAACGTCTGAAAGGTTTTGTATTTAGTTATTTTTTCTCTCATACCAGGATAGATGGATGGATTGCAGGATAGAGTATAATGGAATTTCCCTCTTTCCCTCAGTCTGTGACTGAGTCCCAGAAATCGGATCCAAGCATAGAATGACTCAAAAGGAAATCGTATTATTATACATATAAAGATGAAAATATCAGAGTAGGTATATCCGTTTTTCATCCAGGGGGTAGTTGGACGCCAAGGGGAGAGGGCCCCAGCGGGGCGGAGCGTCTCCCAGGGCAACCGACGTGCTCCACTCCTCGGGGACTGGGAATACACGATTTTTTGACTTTGCGTGTTGTTTTTATACTCCCTTATTGTGTTATTCGCCTATTGCGTAGCAGGGCCTTTAAACTAGTGTAAAGATAATCGAGACCAGATAATTTACCATGACCCCGTGGCTTAGTGAAGTAAACTGCTAGAAACGAATGTTCAAATTATCGGAATTTTCCAGAAGTTTCTAGGGAGCAGAAGTCATACTAGAAGGGATTGCCATCTCCCAAAGAGTTTCAGAAACGAATCCGGGCTCAATAAGCCCCATGCTTGACGATAAAAATTCTCACCTTCCAATGCTTCCCTAAATTCAGAACCTTATAAGATGTGCTTATAAGACGTCAGATGGTTATATGAAACGAGTCTTGTATATGAAAACATGTTTCATACCCTAGAATGATCCATGTTACACGAGCAGTACAATACGTAGCAATGAACAGAGTGTATATAGAGGGAAAACTCATTAATTTCCCTAAAAGCGCCAACGTAGATTAAAACATCTCGTCGTCATATTCCTCTCGACTAATTCTGAAATTAAAGATTTTTTACCATTTTGATTGTTATGTTCACTTTTTGAAATATCAAGCATTTTGTCGTGTTCAAAGAGTGCTGCCAACGAGCTCATCCTTTCTTTTGAAATGCTTTGGTTTTGGAAATAAAAGCAAATCCTTGTGTGGATGATATCAAAATGTCCATAAGGTTTAAATAAGGGTCCAGAATGCCACAAACCATGAGAAAATTGAGACAAACTAGAATTTTAATACCTTTGGAGCCGTTGGAACAGCTTTATTTTTTTCATGAAAATTCGATTATTTAGCACGAAAATGTATAGTTTTTTTTAAGATTTTTGTGTAGCTTTTGTTGGACTTGAGGGTTTTAAACGTTACGATTACAATACAGCAACAAACAGTCACATCTTTATTCCTAATCAGTCACCCCATGAGAAGGTGACTCCTTGATGCAGATCCATTCAATTTCAAAAACTCTGGAAAGAATTTAAGTTTTCTCATTTGATGGAAACTAATTCCATGAACGAACGATTCAACACAGGGCATTGTACGTTCAACCGTTCGCATTCCGGGAGGGTTCGAATACAGGATGGAAAACAAATCGTCAACACAAATGTGAATACCAAAGCGACTTTGGCATGCAGTAGTAGGTTGAAATTCGGCTCGATTTCATTCAGTACGCTCTTTAGTACTGTCTTTGCACACCTCTTGATAGCAGACATAATGAGCTGCGCAGAAGGGCTATCTAAACAGAAATAATAAACTTCGCATGATTACTTGCAGCGATTTTACCAATATTCGGAGCCGAATTGCTGAGTATTACTAAAATGTAAGATGGTGGCAACGACTTTCTAGGTGGAGAAGAGCTCTGATATTATCTTACGTATTATATTTCTTAAAATGAAATCATCATAAGGCCGAGGACTGGGTGGTGAGTTAACCCCGCCACCGCCCACGTAACGGCCCGTCTTTGCCCAGAGAGACCCAGGCGATAGGGGGATAGCTTACCGGCGGACCAGCCCGCACGCCTCCCTCATAAAACACTCGCGGGAGGAATTAATAACCAAAGGATGAAAGAATGGGACGGAGGTCGGGCGGGACGTTCTTGGGGAGAAGGGGCTTGAAGCTTATAAGTACAGTCCGGCAAGCTCATCGACCTCAAAACAAGAAGTTTCATTTTCCTCTTCTCGAAAACACGAAAGCAGAGGGAGCGGATGGAAAAGTGGACGTAAGCTGCAGGGTTCTGTAGAGGATTGGGAGCGTGTGGATGCTATTACAGCTTATTGAGGTTGTGGAAACGGAACGATGCAAGATGTGGAAATATGAACGTTACGCACTCGATCCAAGTTTAGTCACAATAAGGGAAGAAGCCAAACATACAGCAAGTGCCGCAAATGCCTAGTCGCCCACATACGCACATCTGCTCAGGACATAATACATTTTCGACTGACGGTCACTGGGTCATAATTCATTAAGCTGAATTTGTTCATTTTTCCAAATTCCGAAGTGATCCTGAACGATTTAGTAATGTGTTTCCCATCTCACTGAAATGGTTCTCCTAGGTTATCAATTCCCTTCCCTACCCATAACTCGTGTTTAGTAAAGAGGGTTTACCCAAGTTACAGACTGGCGTTACGATGGTTACCCCTATGTTCACCATTTTCGTCCCATTTATAGCGAACATCATGAACGTATGTCTGTTGAAATACGTAGCTCCGAAACTAAATAACACTACAGATAACTCACATCTTATATCTAACAAAAACAGAACGTGTAGGTTGTCCCTAAAGCAATCCCCCCCTTGACATTTTCATGGCTGCATGTAATATACAAGGGACGAAAAAGATAAAGACAAGGAAAACTAAAGATAATTTTGCGGAAAAATCTCAACAAATTGATTCAACTGAGTCTGTCGTATAACGGAGCCTAAGCAACAACAGAAAATGAATACTCGACGTACCGTACCCACTTGTCCCTTACTCCGGACGAGGACGCTAGCAGCCAAGTGGTAAATCAAACACGAGCTCGAAAATGATTTTCATTGCATAACGAGTTAAATCAAGTAATTTTGGACTTCTTAAACATCGAGGAAATATGATTAGGAAAGTCTAGATTTGGCTAGGATTGGTGGTGGGAGGGTGGTTCGCCGCAGCACAACAAACAAAACAACAATAATCACCCGGATAGCTCTAGTATGGGCTGGATTAGGGTACAATCAAATTCAGTAAGGCTTGTTAAAAAGCGGACACACGGCCAGACAGACGCGAAACGGAAATTGTTCAGAATGGTCTAAAACGCAAAATACGAGAGAAAATGTTGACTTACTAAAACTGCTCAGTTCCAAATATTAGGGTAGTCCAAAAACTTTGGAATTATGTACAAAATCCTTTTTCGCATATTAGTTAGTCAAGGCAGTTTGTTCAGTTAGTTGTGTCTGCCTAAAAAACGCTCAAGTGCTCTCACTTAAAATTAAGAAATATTTCTTTATGAAATTCAATCAAAGTTAATTTAAAAAGTTGATACAAGATGTGTTTATCATTTAAATGATTAACAGGGGTACAATCCAGTTGTCAGCGACCGACCCGACAGTTCCACCCCCCCGCTCAACACTCCTTCAACTAACCTTCGGGTGGGCTCCTTCCGCCCTTTGTTATCCCAGCATCACCACTTTTCCGTCTGCCCGAGGGGGTCATTCCTGTACCTGCCACCTTGGTAAGCACTAGCCTCTCTAGTGCTCTGGTTGAATCTGCAGATTTTTCCAGGAAGTTGGTTAGGCTTAGTAAGTACCGTTTATGAACACAGAATGCGCTCATGTAAACCCTTGTTAGCCCCCCCCCCCCCAGCCGTAGCTTTCATCTCAGTTTACTAGCTCCCCTCCTCTGAGCTAGGATCCCATATTTGTAGGTTGCATAGGCAATTTTTCATCTTCGGTACTTAAATGTGTAAAATTAATCATTTAAATGATCTGGCTGTAGAACCATAGAGGTCTACTGTCCCGCTTTTCACTATTAACTTTTGATTTCCAAGACTTAGCTTGATTGAAGATATAGAGCTTTATAGCCAGGCCTCAAACAAATCATTATTGAGCGATTATTGTCTCTTTCGCTTCATGAACGGATGGAATGGACAAGTTTTCCCTTCCAAGGGCTGAGCAGATATGCCCTCAACACTCAGAGGATACCCCGAAGCTTTCATGTTCAGGCTTAATAGTTTAATGGAGATCCCCATATTCATCCTGATGAATTTTTTGGAGGTGGATTACGGTACCGAGTTTTTTATTTCATCATGTCCCAATCCTTCTCGTTCATATTACAATGTTTATAAACGGATTAAAACTTGATAATAGAAACAAGAATGGAAAAATCGCCGAAATTGAGGGTGGTCTGTTAATTGTTAACAGGAGTGTATGTCTCTACAATACACACAACTTCTTTACAGGTTGGCTAATGATTTTGTTCATTTGATGATTGAAGCCGCCACAACTCGATTCAATCTCAGTTTTTTCTTTACCGAGTCGGACAAAGATAGTCATTAGATTCCGTGTTTTTTTTACGCAGGCAAGTTGTGCTCTAAAAGGCGCTCCATTTTCTAAAAACCCGACTTGAGGATAATTACTGGCGCTTGTTTACGTACTTTCTTCTCTTCCCACTAAACGTTTTCTGATTTGCATCCGCCTCAGTTCCCCTCGCCACCCATTAGCGGAGCTTGAAAAATAACTCGTTCCAATGAATTTCACGTTTTCAACTATTAAAAGGGATGAGAATTGATAATGTTTTGATTGTGAACAATTCCACAACTTATAATAAAAGGAACACATAATACCCTCTTAGATGATCAGGTAACAAATATTACAGTAGAGTGGGAAGCTAGAGAAACAATTATGTCTTATAAACAATTTTACATATGAGAACACATAGAATCATTGGATGACTTGGTTGGTTAAATATGGAATCGTTGAATATCATCAATATTGCCTACACAGTAGCGGCATTGCTGCCAATTTATAACCTCATGAAAAGCTCAAATTTTTGAAAACTGTGACTGAAGGTGTGAGGGAGGAAGGAATTGGCCTCTTCCTTTATTGATTTTTTTCAAAATAAAATCTGCATTAGGCCCACATGTTTCCCCTACACCCCTCATCAGGTGCAATACGATTATTGAATTTTTGCGACGAATACCAAAAACGTGAGAGGTTTTCTCCCATGCAGGCAGGCATCATCCCAGTGGGATCTTATTTTTATTATCTTAATTAAGATTCTTATTCTTATCATGGACACTCATTCTTAGAACTTCATTGACATCGAATTTCTAGCCACCAGATGTACACAGGGTGTCTATCAAGTTATGGATCATCCCTTCTAAAATCGCTTTTCATTGGGGATAAAAATTCATTTTTTGAATCTACATGTTTTTAAGGAAGGTTTTAAATGACGCAGTGGCGCAAACGTGCGCAATAGACTAACATTGGTTTTGCAAATGGGAACCCCGTTTTTTAATTGCAGATTCGAATTTTAAGGAAAATGGAACCCTTCGAACGACATTTTTCAATGAGTACAATCCTTTCAGCGAACGCAGAAATTTGCCAAGTTACCAGAATCGCCCAAAACATGTAGTATGGAAATAACCCCAAGAGTGAAACATGAATTATCATTGTTTCAATGCTGAATCACATGTAATTAGTGGTATACACAACGCTACGGCGAAAGCCATTTTTGGATTTGAATCGATTTCAGCGAAACAATGGCCGAAAATGACTTCTACTTTATTTCACTGTTTCTTTTCAATCGGTGATCGGTTACAGCGAAGTTACAGAAAAATAATAAATTAAATTCCTTCTTCAACAGAATTATTAATAACAATTTTTGGGACGTATAGTTGCACAAATGAGAGCCTTTATTCCGCTAAAATCAAGTCAAACCCGAAAACTACCGGATACCACCACGTCATTCATTGGAAAACAATGAAAATTCATGTGCCAAAATAATCCACGTTTTGCGCAATTTTTGGTAATAGCAAGTTTACACGATCGCTAAGTTGGTTGCAACCTAGCCATATTTAAAATCCTCGCAAAAACGCGTTCATACTTTGTAACCTTTTTTAACCTACATAAATAACGATTTTAGAAGGAAGATCCTTCACCCATAACTTAATTATCGTGTGCTTCAAATAATGAAAATTTGCTCCAATTTAGGAAAATGTTTAAGAATAGTTAAGATACCAGAAATCTCATAACTGAATATTAATTTGAACTGATAATTTTCCGTACACTTGAAAATATATGGCGCCAAAAATGTTCTACAATATCAATAAGGTGTGCTAAAAATCGCACTGATAAAACCACACAACTTCTTCTACGTTCAATTTGACATCAATTTGGACGCTACTCATTCGTAAGCAATAAGAGTGTGCAATTTAATAAAATTCGTTACTAACTGAAAAGAAGCAACTAATTCGCTTATGAAGTCATGCTCCCTGATTAAAACATTATTGTTATTATTATTATTTTTAATGAGATTTGTCTCCAGTAGCGTAGGTAATTTATTTTACGACAAAAGTGATATTAACTTCGCAATGTCAGTCCCAAGACCTTTATTATTGAGATAACAAGAGTACCCGCCTATGTAAGTTGATATCGCATCATTTGCATTCAATTATCCGAACTTTATGAGGTGGAAACATTATATTTTCCGTTCCCGGCAAGTCAATTGGGCCATAAATGATTTAATAATGACAAAAAAGTTTGTCCGACATTAGATCCACGGATATTTACGGTTATGCGTGAAGTTTCAAATGCGGAGGGGTCACCTTGCTCCAGGGGTAATGGGCACGGCGTGTGATTTCCCACGACCTCTAATTTATTGTGTACCGACGTTGACACCCGAAGAATTAGCTATTCGCATTCCGAGTTAATTACAAACAGGGCGTCGAAAATACATTAGCTACCTGTAGGGGAGAAAAGGTAAACGAGACTTAACAAAACTTCCAGAACTCATCGGCTCGTGTTCAATGTAGAACAATGTTGACTCCTCAATTCTCGCCGTGAACATTAATGTGTAAAAATGGTTTGAACATGATCTGAAGGGTTGCAGAGCTTTCCAACTATATTTGATTTTAAGTAAAATCAGAATGTTCTTAAAAATAATTGAACCAATAACAGATTACATATTATTTATTAAATGCAGTTTTTGATAATGTGAGGCTTGGTAGAAGAGAGTTTTCACATCAACATTTTTGACATAGTCTTCCATGGCTAGAATTCATGCACGCCACTATTCATAGATGGAATTATTATAGCACAGGGGTTAACCTCCACAATACCTGATCACTCCAACAAAATCGACCCATTAACAGAATTCAACGAAATTCAAGTTTGCGCAAGCGCAATATTTACTACTCAACCAGTCACGATAAAATTCTAACAGACAAATGAAAAGGGGCTCGCCTTGAACTAAGCTTTAACCACTAAGAATACCACAAGCCGAAACAGAAAGACCTCTCTGATAAGTATAGATGAATGATTTTACATTGGAACATATAGAAAAATATAGAGGCCGACAACACACCCAACCGTTTTTAGACTCTTCTGCATTAGATACGCATAAACAATATTTATAATCTAACTAAGAAGATACCACATTAGGTCATTCACCACCAGCTTAATGTCACCTGAGGAACGTTGCTTGTAATCCCGGAACTTAAACAACCCCTTTCTCAAAGAGATGTTGATTTAAATGTAGAGAGTAGTGCTGGAATGAGAAGTAGTGTTGGAAATTGTTTCTCGAACAATTAATTGTTTTACACCACAAATATGATGTAGGAGTATGTTTGTATACTAGGCAATATACAAGAATAAGGGTTCTGTAACGAACCCTCTGTGAAGAAGTAGCAAATTTTGGTCGTTCATGCAGACAGCAACGCTTTCCAATACATGATGTTGTGCGTCAACGCTGGTCGCCGAATTTGAACCTAACTAGAAAGAACAAGAAATGCGAACCGCCCGATTCTTGAAAATGATGAAGTTTGTTCCAAATAACGTAGTGTTGGATTTTGAAGAACCTCTTGACAAATTTGTATCCAGATACCTAACTTAAGTTTATCTGTCATTTTTTAAACACCCTAGTACGTTGTTCAATGTTTCACGGAGCAATCAAGCTGCCCTGAAAACTGAACATTTTCCCGTACTATTCATACGTGGATTGAACAAATTGAGTCCGAAAACTTATAACAAAGCGTGTAAGCTGTAATCATAACAAAAAGAACATAGATAACGCAAGAGCAGTTGAAAATCGGAACCGTCATGAATGGTTCTGCAGTGATAAAAAATGAAAAGAACATACCTGGTGGGTGGTTGTTGGGGGTGCTTGAAGTTCCAGGCTTGCTCAGGTCCATTTCCTCTTCGTCCTCTTCTTCAGGGTAAGGTGCGTTTTCATCGCCCGAATCATCGTTATTGACCGAAACGTCCGATTTTTCCGTTTTGAGTTTTATATAGTCCTCTATCGCCGGAGGCTCCCCCACAGTAACCTGGGGTTGCACCAGTGCAGCTGGTACTTCAGGCAAAGACTCTTCCGACAGCCTTCTTTTCCTTCTAGGCGGGGAATCAACGTTGTTATTGGTCATTTTGACGGATGGAGGACGCGGTTCGACGACTAGTCCCATCGGAAACCCGGGCGATTTGGATATGGGTGGCATTATAATTCTTCTGGGCTCTGGAGGTGGCTTTCTGTATAAATCCCCATTCCCGGAGTTGTCCGTGAGGCCTTTGATCTGCAAAGACTCTGCTGCTTTGAGAAACGTTCCCAGCTGATCTTGTGATATGTTGACTTCGCCTCTGTACATGTAGTCGAGCATAGCTTTGAGCTCTGCGAATGTTACGTCTTTGAGGATGATAATGGGATGCTTCTCATAGTGTTGACTGAACAAACCCTGAAACAGAAAAATAACAGTTTCATTAGCAATGTACCGAACCGAATTGATTTGATTCAATAAAATACTGTTTCATTTCAAATAGAAATTAACAAAATGATATGTAATGACCGACGTCAGTCACAGAATTACATCGCTCCGTTTCCATCCCTCCAAGTGTACAACTGGCTATACTACATACCGAGGAATCACAACGATCCGAAGAGAATTTTGGATTACATAAACGAAAGCAATGCTCGAATAAATCGAGGGATTGATGGAATTCTAGATGGTACTCACTGAACTATCCATACTTCTGGACTTTAATTTTCAAAGGTCCTTCAGCTGATACGCGCCTGTATACCTCTACGGAGTTGAAAATAATGAACCATACCATACACAACGATTTCTTGCTGAATGTTTGTGAAATCAAGAACCAGAAATAGATGTCAAACATGACATTTGAGAACAGTTAAAAAAGGCTCCCAAGTTCATCATCCAAATCATGGAAATGTTTTACATTCTTGAAAGATTCTTAATTTTAAAATGAAAGTAATTCCCAGTGACTTTCAGGTACTGAGTTTTTGACCTTGTTTAGCCCAGATAGAACGTCCATCAGCTGAGGGAGTCCAAATTACACCACAACACTATTATTAATTACACCATTTTTAGGTTCATAAGTGCTGTACAGTCCTTCAAAAAGTGGTGGATGGCATGTCACATACTTCTCAGAGCAGAGCATTCGACCATTTTTTGCGTCGTCGAAATTTGTCTACTCAAATTTCCGAAAAGCTTCTAGTTGAATTCGTAAGCTCATTTAGTATTGCTCTACGTTGCCAACAAGAGGAAAAGGAGGGAAACTTAAAATCCAAGAAATTGTGGTGGTAATCAGTCGATTTTCAATGTTGTTTGCCAATTTGGGTGGATGGTTTTTCGTTGGCCTTACGTTTCTAGTTTAGTTAGACTTTGAAGGAGAACACATGAAAGAAGTCATCATACGTATGAGATATACGATGATGATATGTTACATTCCAATTAGCCAAATGAGTTCACCGGATTGCTTTACGACCAATCGCTCGTTCACGAATGATGAAAAAATATCGTCAACCCGACTGTGAATCGAACATTAGGCAGGGTTGACCCCAGGGGGGGGGCTATGACGTCGACTACTACATTGACATTCTTGGGGGGGGGGAGGAGGGGGGGGGGTATAGTTGATTGAAACAGTGTTTAACGTGATGACATTCAAAAATATATTACATCACTAGATAGAACGCAAATAATAATGAAACTAGTAATCAATTTAAATATGGTTTGTTTACATCTGAAATGTATAAATAACAATGACAGTGGTCGAATATTGTCAGCTTTGTCTATAGCCGACTGGGTTTGAATTTTTTCAATACCTATATAAATCTCCTTTTAGTTTTAGATAAAATAAGGGGTGCTTACGAGTATTTTTCACATTTGTGTTTCAGGGAGGGGGAGGGGGTGGGTCATGAAGCTTGGGGGGGTGGACACCCCTGCATTAGGTTCGTTACTGGACCGACTGCCGAGAAGATTGGTTTGTAACAGACAGGCAAGTACCTATTGAGCTCATACGAGTCATAAATAATAGACTTTAGTGTGAATGATAGCAACTGTGAGCTAGAGTATTGAAAACTTTGTACACTAATTGTCCTTCAATTTGTACTCAAATGCGGGTCAAAATCATTTCATGAAAATCAGTCTAAATGTGCGATTAAACCTGCGAAAAAAAATTTTTTTCTTTAAAATTTCAAGTGCTCAAATTTTAAAACAATTTAACGTTAATACAATAGGGAAGATTACAAAAACTTGATTGTTCATGCTACCTTACTAGAACCGTTCAACTCTTTAGATGGGGAATAATAAATAGTAGACAACTATCCAATATTAGTTACCCCTGAAATAATTTTGTCTGTTTGTTGTTAATTCATCGGTATTACGCCGCGAAAGAGCATATTTGTAATTCAATTCCAAGTTCAGGAACTATTTTGAAACTTAGCTCCACATGTTCGCTGGCTCTAAAAATTATCACATGGTCAATCGCCATGACATTTGATTCTCAGGCGTTATGATATACGTGAACTACGATTAAAATTGATATGTTGCTATTACTTCTACCAGTTGTTAGTTGTTTGCGCCTTTATCTTCGGAAGCTGTAACTCGCGAACTACTTTATGGATTCTGTAAAGGTTCTCACGGGATTCCGGTTTCTAACGAGGAGAAAAAACAATCGTAAACACCCTTCGAACATAGATAAAAGGGTATTTTCAAAGCATTTAGAACGAAGTTTGAAATAATAACTGTTCAATTTCGTAGCTTTGATATGCAACGACTTATATATCGCATTGTTGATCTCCTGGAGAATTAACCTCAAAAGAATAATTTTGTTAAGAACAGAATTTGATGAATTCTACACCTCTCAGCTGGAATCAGTGTTTAAAATTTAGTTAATTTTGCTTCTGTGTCTACCAATAGACGGAAGCACTGTTCTCACTTCCAAGAGGTACAAAATTGTGTTTCTCACCAAAATAAAAATTTCCCTTTTACGGTTTAGATCCTTTCGTTTCGTGTCTGCAGTGTACTCAGTTGAAATAATAAAGCAAAACATGAGCATTAGCGGGGAGTCTAAAAAATTTTTCTCCAAAACCTAAATTACCTCTTTTTTAATTTTATAGAATGATATATTTTTCTTTTTTGCCTTACGGAAGGCTTTTGGTTTTTCGGTAACAAGCAAAACTGTACTATTATACATCGAAATGTCGATTACACTTTCAGGGATTGTGGAGCCTGGCCCCAAGACCTGGAAAAAGCCTCGCGCTATGGTCCTTAGGGACTCCTAACTTCCATTCACCAGACGCTCAACACCTGTTGCTTATGTGTTCACAGCGAAGCTGTAGCTTATGTGTCGGTTGAGAGTTGGGAGTTATTTGATCTATAAAACCTCCCAAAGTACCATCAAGGCGATTGAGGACTCACATTTGGAAAGATCCCCTAACACTAAGTGTCCGTGAAAAGCCACATTTCGATCGCAACCATCACCTTTTATTTGGATGTCGGTATGCATGGCAATGAGCCCGCAGATACTCTTGGGAGGTGTGCCATTGTCGATAACTTCATCAAGAATCAGCATATGCGCTTTGGGGATAGAATCCTCTACATGCGACAAAGAGCAATGGCATGGTAAGGTCACTGGTCCGCACGGTGTCTTCAGGACATGCATCCTTTTGGTAGTATTGTAAGCCAATTTTCAAGGAAGGATCGAATTGTCGTCCATCGGATTACTGCCCATACCCACAAACACCTGCTATGAGCAGAAGCTCGTGAGTAACTGATCTATCCAACCATCACTTCCTAGAGGATCGCTTAGCCCCTATGAACCTCCGGACCCAACTTGGATCCCCTGAGTGGGTTATCGTTCTATCTGGGCAAGATAAGTTTCAGTCCCTTCTATTGTGTCCAACAGCCGATGAGCTCTACCAAGAACTGTGATAACTCTACTTTGAGATATATTTATATACGTCTAATCGTAACTTCACTTCACTTAGCAGTTAATGGGAAAAAGTCGGTTCAGAGCTCTGTCCAAAACAGCAAGCGCAAGAGTTAGTCAAAAACAACCACGCTTATGTTGCCCGTAAAACATATTTACGTTATAACATAAATACATATAAATATGTAACGTACGTTAGGAACAACTCGATTTCAAAAGGAACTCTTGAACACCAAATTCCAACGTAACTATAACACCTGATTTATATTTTAGCCCTTTAGAGAACAGATGACTAGAATTCAGTCCCAATTAGGCTCCATTTTTTATTTAAATAACTTAGGTTCAGCAGTTTCGGAGAAAAGCTCTGGGCGGTGGACGGACGGATTTGATTTTGTTCGATTTTCAGATTCTACGAAAAAACAACAGATTCTGATCAGGTTACAATTGTTTTTCTTGTCGACTACAAAATTTCATTATTGAATGTCAAAAACCGAAATACACACGAATATACACACATAGATTCAATTTTGTCAACAATTTTGGTTCAAGAAATTCTGAAACTATTTATGCGTAATATAACGTAATTTCCCTTAACCTATGAATTTGGAAATGAAATTAGGAACTACATTCGAAACAAAAATAAAGTAAGTTGTGCAAGATGATTCAATACTGAGATTATTTAAGAGTTGAAGGAGTGATAAGGCGGTTGAAAGCACGTGGCGAATTTGCTGGGTAAACAGGCAACTGTTGCGCAACTCTGTTCACATAAAATACGATAAAAAACTTTGTCGAAATTAAAGGAGTATAAAGATGGGAGAGGAAACTATCTTCAACTACGTGCGAGATAACATAAAAAGCTTATATTAAGCGGTCAACTCTGATTAGTGATAAAATGAGGCGTTATTTATAAATAGGTCGATAGAGGTCTCAGGCCCGTAGTTTCAGGCGATATTCAAATTAACCCGGAAAATTTTGAACGCACAAGCTTCCGTGTTTGGTTTTGTTAATCATCGACGAATAACATAAGGACCATTAAAAACATTTAATTCCAGGGAGACTGTTGAACTGTTCTGGCATAATTGAATCGTTTGACGAACGTCAAATGGAATGGATGAAAATGCGCACACTTCAATGAGAAAGTTAAAGAAACGCTATCTACCAACAAAACCGAAGAAACTAGTTAAACTGGAGAACTAGGGAAAATAGTTTTGGTTCTTCAAAATCATAATGAATTAATAAGGAAAAAAGAGTTCCAGTTATGTAGATGTTTGATCCCAATTTTTATCTAGTTGTTCAACAAACTAGGCAATTTTGATTTTACTTATGGGAAAAAAATGGAGAAGATAATAGCCAATCCCTTAATTTGCTGCTCAAACGAGAATTCTCGACCGATTCATATTATTTTGGTTTAATGTTCAATAATAAACCATTGTAATCGCTCTTGAAAAAAAAATTCTAACCCCTCCTGAAAATTTCATGGTTTACGTTTCAAAGGGTGTAGAATCCGAATCTGCAATACATTTTTTTCGTCCGTCCGCCGTACGCACGAGTTATCCCAAACCGCTGAAGCAAAAAAGCTGACATTTTCAGGAAAAATCCATGTTGGTCCGGCGATGCCCCAATTCTTGAGCTGGCTCTCTCACTTAATTTAAAGTGCCCTTTAAGGATTGTCAAGGTTTTGTAAAATCCCTAAAAACCTCAAAAAAAGTCAAAGTGGCCTAAATTTGTACTCTTTTTGAAGAACACTCAAGGAGGAATCGAATGAGCCCGATTTATGGTGCCAACATTCGCGTTATTGGTTTATTATTGTTTTTGTGTTGATATCAGTAACCTAGTGACGTAGTGATGTAGTAATGTGGATACTGGAGTGAACTCCTAAAAGGCTTAGTAGTCGATACACGTTTTGAAGCACTCATATAACCATAAAAAAACGCTGCAAATTCTTTCACTGGAGTTTATTATTCAATTGGCTTGCGTTCATGATTTGAATTTATACTAAGCTTTGGAGTGTGCGTGTGATCACAGGTGATAGAGCGATTATTGAATTTCAGGAGATATGCATAGAGCACGTCAATCTGTTCTCAACCAAAATACCTATTTGGATTGATCAGTTGATCATATTTGTGTGCCTCCTGAAATTCAACAATCGCTCTATCACTTGTGAAACACGCACACTCCAAAGCTTAGTAGAAATTCAAATCATGAACGCAAGCCAATTAAATAATATTCTAATTCGATAAAACTTTTGAAGAAAAAAATCTAAATTATGTTCAGCCTCACAATAAATTGTGGAATATTTAATCATTCCACATTTTTTCATTATTTTCAGAGATTTTCCTAGATAATTAAGCTATTGTAAAGACTACTGCAAATCATAGGAAAATTTTCTTCCATAAAATCCGTATTGAGGCATTCTGTTACGATTCCAGAAAATCAATGCTCAAATGCGTGTGTGTTATTCCAGGCGATAGCTCTCTCTCCTTAGAATCGTGATGGAAAACTTCGTTCTACGATTTTTACTTTAGTACTTACAAATTAAATTAAATTGTATAAATTCAAAGAAGAACACCTATTTTGTACAGCATATTGTCTTGTTTGTTTAAATAATTGCTTAAGAAATCACTAAAAATTATCAACAAATCCAAAATCTTTCTCTTAACAGCAGAATACTATTTAGAAAGTTGGGGGGGGGGGGGGGGGGGGGGATAGGATTGATAAATGACTATTTCTCTGCACTGCTCAAATATCAATAATTCAACAAAAGTGTAACACGACATTTACAAAAATTTTTTACAATCAGTTCACAGTTGACATACTTTTAGCAATACTCAAATAAATATACCGACTTCCAACTTTTTTTCCATTGTAATTTTTAGTAATTTCTTCGTCAGTACTGTTCAACAAACTTACACTTTTTTGGGATGTTTGATTAATAGGCGAATGAGTGAAGCGATAAAGAGATAAAGTAAAAAGATGAAATCTTCCTAGTCCAAGAATAGTTTTAGAATACTTCAAAACGGATTCCTACAAAGACAATTTTCGTACTTTTTATGGTTGTCAGGAATCAGTTTTAATGATTCGCGGCTTTTGGGGTTATTTTCAATAATGAACCGCTATAATCGGATATGAAAAATGTATATTTAACCCCCCTAAAAAGGTCATAGTTAACGTTTCAAGAGAGGCAAACCCGTTAAAAAAAATTAATGTAAGTAACCGCAATTTAACTATGTCGTACTACGAGTAAATGGCCTCATTAACCAGCTAAAATAGGTTAATAGATTAACAATAAATATTTGAACCACTTATTTTCAAATTACGAAGAAAAACAGTGCTCATATTAAACATACGACAAATACGCAAAAAGGCAAACCACGAATAGAACAACTGAATTGTAACGAGGAACAATAAAACACAGTGGGGAGGCTTCACATCAATACACAAAAAAAGTTATAATAACTCGATTTCAAAACGTACTCTGGAAAAAATAATGACATTGAAAGTACATCAAATGATGCGATTTTCTTCACGATTTGTACTACTTCAAAACACGTTCAGATTCACATTTGCGATAACATTTTCTTGTTCTGTTAAAGTCTCCTTTGGAAAAACGTAAAACCGTCGTGGACTCGTTTGTGGGCACGTCTTTCAAAGCGAACATGGAAAAATCAGTGTTATTTCAAAAGTTTTTGATCTTCCGATTCTTTGATTTCACCCAGTCAGAAAGCTACGCCTTGATCTCCTTGAGTCCCTACTAGTCCTCACTCATGGTTTTTCACCCAAGTTTCATTAGGTTTGGTTCTGCAGTTAGCAAGGAAAGCTCCGTAGTACGGCGGGATTTAAAAAAATTAGATTTTCGTACTCTACACATCTTGGAAAGGAGGTGAAACAACAAATTTTGAGGGGGGGGGGGGGGGGGCTAAACATTTTAAAAAAGAAAATTTTTCTAAAAATTGTCTAAAAACGAAAATTTACACTTCAACCTGTTAGCTGAAAAAAAAACTACAAAAATACGTAACATTTATGTTTTATACTCAAGACGAACTTGAACAACGTTTATGAATGGTAAACGGAAACTTATGAACAATTGTCTACGACAGGTCATAAATGACCCTACAAGACCCCAATTGTAATTTTTCACATTAGCTTCATTTAGTTTGGAACAGTAGTTTCGATGAAAAGCTCTGAATGGCTGACGGACGGACTTTTTTTATTCGATTGTCGGATTCTTTGCATCTTGAAACAAAATACAACTAATTTTAAGGGGATTTACATTTTTGTTTTCTTCGTCGATTACAAAAGTCGTCTCTCCAATCTACATTGTGTTTCATTGTTGTATGGATGTTAAAGATATGAGTGTCCACAGCTTTTTCAAATCGAGAGGTTGGATTATTTAATTACAGTTATTACTTTTATCAAACTAGTAATAACAAACTATGAACTAATAAAATTTGAGCCGGGCGAACATAAAACAAATCCCCAATTCCAGTCCGAAAAATATACAATAGATTATTCAAAATACAAATCATTGGTATCCAACCCGCAGTACGGAAACCGCAGTGGTCAGGTATATCAAAAATGTATGAGGAGGGCAGACAACTTAAATAGCGCCATTGTCGGTAAGTCTTATGAACGGAAAAGTTATTTCTGATTAGTTTTTATTACATGTAACCTCACAACAAAATATTTGTGATTTATTGAATAATAAATAGTTGAAGAAAATGAGAGCAACATACAATTGTGATGTGTTTTAGACTTTTACACTGTTTTAGACGTAGAAGGAGGTAGGTTAAATACAAAACCAATATAAAGACTATTATAATTGAAATGCTAACAGAAAAACCCGACCCTAAGATAGTGTGAGAATCATAAATTTATAATATTACAATTATGATTATGAAATGACATATCAAATGATATAAAACCGACTACGCTTAAGGCGATGGAGAAATACTATGTTCTGCATTGAGTCTATCGAGTAGTCGAGCCGTATCATAAAAAACCAAACACCACACAGTTATTGACTTTTCGGGATAGATGTTGGCTCCTAAATGTATAGCGTCTGATGAATGTGGAGGGCTATGAAAATTGTGAAAGCTTTTTTTTATAACTATTTATTAAATGTATGTTCCTTTTCTTCAGGTTAATATTCAGCTTGACGTATGTTTCCGCGCACTGGATATCGCGCTAGACAAGAGGATTAACGATCATTTGAATTTTTCAAAAACTACACTACAACGTCCCAAAAAAAAAAAAAAAAAAAAAAAAAACAACATAAAAACGCAGCAAATTCTTTCACTGGGGTTTATTATTCAATTGGCTTGCGTTCATGATTTGAATTTCTACTAAGCTTTGGAGTGTGCGTGTTTCACAGGCGATAGAGCGATTATTGAATTTCAGGAGATATGCATAGAGCACGTAAATCTGTTCTCAACCAAAATACCTATTTGGATTGATCAGTTGATCATATTTGTGTGCCTCCTGAAATTCAATAATCGCTCTATCACCTGTGAAACACGCACACTCCAAAGCTTAGTAGAAATTCAAATCATGAACGCAAGCCAATTGAATAATAAACCCCAGTGAAAAAATTTGCAGCGTTTCATGCATTTCAGAATGCTTCAACTCGTGTATCGGCTACAAAGCCTTTTAGGAGTTCACTCCAGTATCCACACTACTACATCACTAGGTTACTGCGATGAAAACATAAACAAACAAAAAAACGCAAATGTTGGCACCATAAATCGGGCCGTATATGGGAATGGTTTGAGCTACGAACCTGGGGAAGGGCTCATTCGATTCCTCATGGAAAGTTCTTCAAAAAGAGTCCTAATTTAGGACGCTTCAATTTTTTTTGAGGTTTTTAGGGATTTTACAAAACTTCGACAACCCTTAAAGGGCACTTTAAATTAAGTGAGAGAGCTGGCTAAAGAATTGGGGCGTTGTTGGACCAATATTGATTTTTCCTGAAAATTTCAGATATTTTGCTCCAGCCGTTAGGGAGAAATCGGACCTACTTCGTGCGGCGGACGGACGGAAAATATTTTATTGCAAATTCGGATTCTACACCCTTTGAAACGTAAACCATGAAATTTTCAGAGGGGGTTAGAATTTTCAAGAGCGATTACAATGGTTTATTATTGAATAATAAACCAAAAGACAGTATTTTCAGTCAAGGAGTAGCAAAAAACATGAAACGAAATACCAAAACAAAACTATACAATGAACTTGTTGAATTGACAATAATATAACTAATTGAACTTGAAAGCTTTTCAAATATTTTTAAATTTTCAAAATGAAAATTCATATTTTCAAAATATTAGAATAAATGAGCGTTCAAAAAGTAACAATTGTTTTCTACTGTCAATAGGTACATGTGTGGTAGGTTACACAGCGTACATTACCCTAAACTAATATGGTTCGCGCAAAGATGCGAACTGCGTAACTTTTACAGTAAATGATATTATCGAAAAGAAAGAGTCTGGATTGGGATTGGTAAATCACAGCTACTGAATGCAAATGAGCCCACAGTTCAAAGCTCCCAAATGAGCGCATGGGACGACCTCCTCGTGGAGGGGGTTCCCCCTCAAGTCAATATCAAAATGATGCAGCCGACGAGGAAATGGGTATTTAGAAGGAAGTTGGTGCGAGCCCTATTGAATTAAGTCGTGTCATATTCAATGAAGAGAAAGCCGTGCGTTGCGTCCATTCAACCAGGCCATGGGATCTCATTAATATTGTAAATCCTTGGGCGATGAAATGGACAAACATATTGTACAGTAATTCATGCATTGGTGAAGAAGTTACCTTACTCGGGAATGCATTGTATGACCAAAACAAACGAGCTCTTTTGTTCCTTTTTTCCTCCTTTTTTCCACAAATAACTAACCAAGTATTTTAATGAAATTCCAGAGAATCGTTTTTTGTGTCCAAGCAACTTGGTCGACTATTGTGGAAGTAGTGTGAAACTTGACACCAGAAGTATTCAAAATAACATCAAACACTTTTGGATAACCAACAATTTTTGGCTATCCTATTGTCTTCAACATAGACTTCGTTGATTCCATTTCGTTAAAGGAAACTACAATAGCCCCCCCCCCCCCCCCCCACAGATAATTATGGCCTAAAATAGTAGAATAAAAAATTACTACAGGAGGAGAGAGGCTAGCCTGAATGGTATTGTAGGTTTAAAAAAACGTATTTTTACAGCTTTTTTGACCCATGTACAATCTTTATCGGCTCCTAAAAATATTCCGAGACTACTAATAAAAATGGGAAGTGGCTACTTTTGAGACAATCACAAAATAAACTATGTGAAAATATTTGGGTAATTAAAGTAATAAGTAGATAATTTGAGTTAGAATTCGATTAAGTGAGCTCAACCGAGGGGCTAGAAACTTTGTTGAAAGAGGCTCAACTCAAATTTGTCAGCATTTGTTCAGATTGTAATGGCACTGTTTAAAAATTTTAAAACCAAAAAAATTGCAGTTTGAAGACAAATTTTCGTGTTTCCAGAGGCATTTTTACGTTTGAGTAGTTTGATTGGTGGTTATTGACTATTAATTGTACGCATAAAGAGATAATTCTCGTTTCATTAGATAGGAGTCATTATGGAGGCGAAAAATAAACAAAACTTTTTTCAAACTGATTTGTTTTAGGGTATTCAAACTTATCACCGAAACAGGAGTTATACTAGTTTCTGAGGAGACTAGAGATCCTTTCTACAATTCGACAATTCGACAGCTAATATTTAGCGTATAATGTTAAATCCAATGAACTCTGTATAAAATAGTCTTTTGATATAATATGCCCAGTTTTTCACTTAACTCCAGTTCAAGGGCTTGCAGGAATGATCGAGTTAAGGGCAGCCTTACCTACTATCAGAAAAAGACACGTTCATGGACTTAATTAATACCTTGTCCTAAATGAACAAAGAACAGGATTGTTGTTACACTGAACAGCCACCTCCCTCGATATATTTGTGTATGTGAACAGAAGGAACCGAATACAAAGATTTATTTGTAGTAGGAAAATCGTTGTCCCATTGCTTTTCGCATGAACAATCCAGTGGATTGGAACTGGTACAAGCCACCCTAGCTTCTGAGGTAGTACGAAAACTGGTTTAACAGAACTTTAAACGGTAGGAACAACACTGTTTAGTTCATGAATTTTGTAGGAACAGCATGAGCAGACCCATCCTCAATCTTATGTGAACTGAATGATGAACATGAATTGAAGTCAAGTAGCGTTGTTTGTGGTAATAAATAAAACTTCCAAGTTCACGTTCTGTTCATATATTGGTTTCCTAGCATGTACAGGTCACTTCAAATCAGTTCAAGGGACTGCACAAAGCGTACAGTGCAATAGGACAGTGACAGTTTCACTAACCATTGAGATACAGTAAGAAGTTCTGAAACTAGGCAATCCCTTATTCTTATAAGAACACAGATTATGATTGTACAAATTCTTGGATAGCATGGACGACCACATCTATAATTACGCATGAATACTTGAAACTAACGAGAACCGATCTCTAGCAAGAACTAAACTATGTTAATGGTTCCATTTACGATTTTTCAAAGATTAGACTATTGGTTTCCGCAAGAGCGGGAAGCGTAGAATGACGTCATAAGAACAGACAAAACTATCCTTGGTAACTGCACATGTCATCAACATTTAAAACAATAAAAAGACGTATTCTACACCAATGGGTAGCGCACAGAAATAATAAATACCACAAAACGTCGTTCAACTAAATTTTAAAAGAAAATTGAAGTATATCCATACCAGAATTTTGAAACAAAAAATTGATCTTCATGAAAATTATCCGTTTTTTTATTATTCTAAATCACAATTCAAAAACAAATTAGATGAGTTAAGAGAAAAATGTTGGGTACTTAGATTAAAGGTAGGAACAAATAAATTCTGAGGACCCTATTAACCCCTTGTCAAAACTTTGAGAACCTCTGAAAGAACAACTCTTGAATTTAAAAGAAATTTTTTTCGGCAAACATTAATCTATGTGAATGGGATAAATCTTGGTAGCGTTTAGTGACGCCCCACATCAGTTTCCACCGTATCATTTTTGGTGGTTTTTTTTTTTACATGTCAACATTTTCTATAACCTTTTATTATACCTGAACTCTGAGATTATCCCATGTCTCAATTTACTTGATATGATATAATTTAATATTCTACACGCGGTCATTTAGTTGTTGGTCCTAGAAAGGTCTACATAAAAACAAACAACATCCATTCTTTTAGTAGGGATGTTGACATTCTGCCATTTGATAAATGCCAGCAACTTGCATGGCAATCCTCCACCTTCTATTCGCAGCAGTTTATATCAGACTTCCCAGTTTGAATTTTGCTCCTACAAAGAAGTCTACACTAGAAACGTGTCGAGCAATAAGCATTCAATTCTTCGATCAATTTCGTTAGTGGTAATTGATGACACATTCAACAAGTATGAGACAAGTTGGTACCTACCTACAAAACTATATAATTTAGCCTACTTCCTGAGTTTTAACCAGTACAACCCCCAAGATTTCAACAACATACTTGTACCTGATAGGTCGTAAGATGATTTGATATACTCATATGCAGGCTCATGCTTGAGTGTACTGTGTGTTAGTGGGCAAGCTTAGAATTATGGTGAAATATGATGTGATTGCTTTCATGATTGTAGGTATGTTGGCTTTGTACTGTCTGAACTGGTAAAGCATTATTATATATTGTATATTCTAGAAAGTACAGTGTTGTATTGCGAACATGATACATTTCCTCACTGATTAGAACAATCCAAACACGTGCAGAGAAGTGCACATATCAGCCAACAGATACAGATAGATGTCATGTTTCTAACTTCTCGGTATGTTCCTCCTGATGAAGGATGAATGAACGGGAATGACTCAGTTTGTCTTGGTAGAAAGTTACAACTAGCATCAACTGGGGAGTATATCTTTTCTACGGAGTCTTAATTGTTTTGAAGGACAGGATATCCTAGCGTTAACTCAACTTTGGGAAGTAGGGAGGAGAAATAATTAGGAAAAATTAATTAACTTTTGCATAAACGAGATAGGATGTACAAAATTACAATCGAGATAAGGTGTTGATCAGCAAGTCATGATTTTACCGATTCTTCCACGGTGACATACATTTTTTCCTTGCTGGGGCATTTCGAGAATCGTTTGGGGTAATGACCTACAACACTGGACCAACAATAAAAAAAACTTGCGTTCACCGCTGCAGGATGTGTAGAGGTTAAGCTTCACACATACGATGGGGTCTGAATTGTTGATCACTTAATTTCAACAACTACAGTGATTACTACTGTTAAGGACTTACCTCGAAAAATGGGCTGCACGCTGATAGCACGACTTTATGAGCTTTCAAGTACTGCCCTTCCGCAGCAAGTGTGCAGTCGACCAATGTGCCACTTTCGAGGAGGTTGTCGAAAACGGATATGAGGGTGCTTTGATGATTGTTCCATCTCAGGCAAAACTGTTGATTCCCCGCCATTTCATTCAGAAATTAAAATCCGAAAATCAAAGATTCACCTAGAGTGTGGAAGAGCTGGATATATGAATGCCTAAGGCTTCGCCGTTTTTGATGCGAAGAAGAGTTTTTCTTAGGTAAAAAAAAAAACGGTCAAGTCCCGGGATAGGAAAAACTTATTTGGAAAGAAAAGAGAATCCAAAATAGAGATAACCGGCCAATGAGGGGAAACTAGGGGTGAAGGGGGAAAGAAAAAATAATAAAACGAAAATAAAAATAAAAACCCGGGTTTTCGGTTTTTCCGGAACAGAAATGAGTGAAAATTCAGATTTTGGATCACGGCACTGTTTTGATATACATTGAGCACACGGACGAACTGAAGAGCAGCCGACTCGATTCGGAGTTCTTAACGCACAGTGCTGCCCCTATAAACTGCTTTTTCCCAACAACAAAAAAAGTTGGCCTTAAAAATTCTTTATGAAAATTCTAATAAGAAATAATATTGTTTAATTTGAATAAACTATCAATAAAGCATTTTAAAATGATAATTTTTAATTATTTATTTTATATTATAAACTTCATTAACAGTAATTGAAACCTTCTTTGATGCGTTCAGTCTTCAGTTTTCTATTTTGGTATTTAGAAAGTAATAAATTAAAACCGCTTATGACTTCATGGTTTTTAATTAATGGATTTTAACTGCTCATTAGTGTTTTTCAACTACTTTAGCCTCAGTACTAACAGTTCGTGTAGTTGTGGTGACAATGCGGATTTGACGCGATCTTCGGGAGTGTTATGACTTCGAATATAAGGCTTTCAGAGTTGCAGAAAAAAAGGACCATGGTTTCATAAAAATGCTGTGATTGTTTCAAAGGAAGTTGGTATACTTTTATTGCTTTTTACAGTGTGAGATGTTTTTGTTCCGTGCCAACACCCATTGGCTCGAGGTGATGAGGAATTACTCGGTCGTACCAGCCGAAAATACGTGTGAAACCTTATTAATTTTGCCTCGCCATTCAGGTCAGTTGACTTATGATTTTTACGCCACAAATAATGGATTCGTTCGGAGTTTAATGTTGGTTTTGTGTTTTAGGTTTTCCTCCCTGACCTCATGACACGATGGATTCGGTTTTCCATTAATTTGTTGTGTATTTTTAGAATAAAAAAGCGTTTGAAGACTTTCTCTTGGTGTTATTTATATCCTATGATTCAATACCCACTTTGCATGCAGTAGACCTTTATGATGCTTGCTAGTCTCTCCTTCTTCTTATCTGAAAAACCGCTTAGTTTCAATTGATGGATTTTTCAAGTTGGACTGACAGATCATGTTGGATTTCGCAGGTGGTAATGCGGACTGGAATCAGAGTGTCATCAGGAGAGGACACCGTGTGCCTTACAAAAGGCAACAAACAACAGAACTCGAAAAAGAATTTCTTGTCAACCAATACCCTGAAAGGCAGAGGAGGTTGGCGATAGCCAAAGCATTGCGTTTGACGGAGAGGCAGGTCAGTGTTGTAAACAATCCTCTCAGTAGGAACATGGCGACAATAGTATCTATATAATAACTAATTACGTACTCATACTCGAACCAGACAATTGGTAAGGTTTTAGTTCAGATCAAGGATGTGTTTAGTCCTTAGTAAAGGTTTTAAAAGACGCAAGGGCTTTACCACCCTCTGAAGAATGCTCTTCATATCCTCTTGATGTAACACACCTAACAACCATCTTTGGAAACAATTCATTGGTTGTGTTAAACTATCAATTTCACATATTAAGCGCAGCAGATATTCATGAGCGTACCTGAATGAATCAGGTTAATAGAGCCAAGCTCCAACTTAGCGCCCTAGCACTGGTTAAGTAAGTGGTACTCAGGTGAGTGATGTACTCAATGAGTTGTCATTTGGAGCACACTGGGTAGTACAAGGACTTGATAAGAGCTCCCTCGACCAATGGGCTTGGTACTTCGGTTTACTTCGATCTGTTTTAAACTGTTGTGCTGCTTTATGCTCAAAAGCCAAGCTGCCTCAAGTCAAAAATCATATCCAAGTAGAATTGCTTGCTCTAGCTTGAACAAAGCTATGAGTATACCAGGGCTTGCTCAGTTTCCATGTAGAGTGATATTTTGAGTAGCCCCATGAGTTAAGCTCTGAGGTAGCGTACTTGACAAATGGGTTTGGGCAACTGCTCCAACCTCACATCTCCTAGACTGTAAGTACCCTCAGCTGTTTCCAGTCTAACAAACCCACATATCAGCCTAATTATGGTTTTTTTCGGAGCTGCTCTATAGAATATGGGACAACGAAATCTATCTATTGTTTCCCATCCTAATATTTTCCACATTTAATGCTCTATAGCGAAGATATTGTTGTAGAACAGTCTATTGGCTGTTCGAATTTGCGTTGTTAACGAATCGCACATTGAATCGTTGATTTAAATATAATTTCTCAGACATTTTTGGTATTCCTTATGTAGATATTTCATAATCTGGTGAAAATTTCAATCATCAGTTTCCTATATATCTACTTGAAGAGAAAACATGGACATGTTATGTAACTGGTATGTGTGATTCATCACCGTTATAAAAATTGCTTCCAGCCACTTTCATGCTTTTTATAGATCTTGACTCGTGTAGGAAGGTTGCTTTAAGTTTAATCGAGGTTTTTGCTCATTTTGGTACAGCATAGGTTTCGGGTATGAAATCTGTCAGGTTTTCTCCTGCAAGTTCAATATTGAAGCCTGGGTTGCAATGTATAACCTATTTCCTAATCACCTTGACTTTGAAAATTGTTGCCACCCCCTCCACTAAATTATAGCTCTGCTGCCCATATTTGTGTGATTTAGTATGATTCAGTGATTATTCTCCTCAACTATGAGTAATGAGTTAATCAACGACCCAAAACTGTTGGTGAACGTGTAATTTACTTTTGAGAAAGCTAAATGACCTCATCTGCAGTCTGCCTTGAAGAAGGTGAGAGAATGCACCCACAGCGGTCGCTATTTTTCATCTGCTTAATTAATATACAGTAACCATGCAATGAATACCTATTACATTCATCATCAGGTCACTAAACTAGGTTCCTTTTGACTAGTGGGTGGAACATAAAAAGTTATGTAGCTATCGAAGTCCATTGTAATGCATTTTTCCAGAGTTTAAAAAGCCCTTACATCGTTGTTCTAAACACAGCCCTCCACTCCTAAAAATCCTCGAATGTCTCACTTCTCATCTTGTTGCTAATCAGAAAAATCTTTGTTAGAATAAACCAAGGACGTTCTGTTGTAAATGAACTGATCGGAAGTGTCTCGTAGTACAGGGGGATGCTCCTTGACGTTGTCAACCTGTAATCAACTTGTGGACGTAGATCGACCATCGACTGCATTAGTTATTTGATTAGCAGCGATGCATTATCTGTGATACGGACGCTCTGAATTCAGGGAGTTGCTAATAGCAGTTGGGTAGGACTTGGCGTATGAGGCTCATTCATATTGTTTGTAAGAAATAATACTAATACAATGCTGTTTAGGATTTCATATTTGCATTTATACAATGCTGATGCTATTAACTATCCTCGCTACTAGCATTCCATTTATAGGTTTCAAAGTAATGTAGACGAGCTAATGCCACGTCCACCATTAAGAGGAATCAGTCTGCTGAGTCTACTCCAGTTACATCGGACTCGTTTTATTTTGAAGAGTGAAATTCCTGTCAGAGTTGCTTTTGCACTTAGGCCGTGATTGAGGAGTTCATACTACTAACCTGCAGGACCTTCATAATCTTCAAGATGACCCATTACCGTTTCCCTACTGTGAGCTGATAAAGCGATGTTTGCATTTGCCTTTTCTAAAGACATTACCAAATTTTGAAAAGTATCAAGCTGCCATTGCCTCTCAATTTTCTACGTATAGAGGATAAAATGTAGGACACATTTTGAAAATGTTCTTTCAGCTTTAAAAGTTGACTAGAATACGTAGAAGTATTCAAGCTAGTCTTAGTAAAAAATTGAGTTACATTTTCAAGGTTTGCTTACTTACATTATGGACAGCAACTTACATGCCCATCATGTAAAATCATTGGTGGCTCCTTGATTTATTTACTTATTTCATTAACTCTATTTTCCAGGTGAAAATTTGGTTCCAAAACCGACGGATGAAATGGAAAAAGGACAGGATGCGGCAAGGACTCGCCATCTCCGGACTCCCGCCGATGGTGAACCCCCACAATTTCCCTTTGTTCAATGCGATCGTCAATCTGTCGACCAAAGAACACCAACCCTCTTCGACGCCAGCTCCACTTGATCTGGCGCAGAGATAATTACTGTACCTTACTGCAAAACTGTAGCCTTACATTTTACCTCTCAATATTTTCTATAAGAGGAATCGCTGTATATAATTCCGTGGGTAGGGGGAATCAGTTGCATGTATTATAGTCTGTATTAATTTTTGTTAATGGTGGAAATGATTTTTAACCTGGTGGATGTATTTTCTCGATTTTGGACCAAATGATGTTCCTATAGACTTTACTGTGATAAACACAATTAGTAGTATGCAGAGCCTCCTTGGTTTTGTTCTCAATCTTTCTCGCGTACCTATAAAAATTATTAAAATTATTCCAGTCTATTGGTGAGGTTTTATTGTATTTAATTATTCAAGTAATGTTGCATTTAACTAACTGGTTTTGGTATTAATATTTTCTGGGAATTTGGTGTGAGATTTGGGAATTCCTATCTCTTTTGTTAGATATGGAAGGCTCTCTTCAGGTGTTTGTCTGTCACCTACAATACGGGCGTACGCTGACAAAAATGTCAGGGGTTCTGACCTGATCGCCCAACTAATCTTTATATTACCAGAAGGATTGATTTGGGATTTTTTTTTGTTGAGATGCGAGGATCCGGAAAACCAAACTGATAACCGAAAAGAGGCTGTCTTTCCTAGGAAGGCTGCCGAACTGAGAAATTGTGTGACTATATGGAGGCCACTGTTTCTACGGAGGTTAGTGTTCTGTATGCTCGCATCTCAAAAAAAAAAAATGAAGAAAAAAACTTCCTAAACCAATCCTTTTAGTTGACAAACGGATCGGAATCTATCCTAATTTTATCACCATACGACCATATTGAAGGTGACTGACATATAACCGAAAAGAGCCAATATTTAATCTATTTTATTCAATGCCTGTTTGAAGTTTGTTCGTTGAATGTACGAACTAAATCTTGTGTGGTGAAGTTTTAGAAACCCTGGTATGGGAATAGTTCTTTCTCATACCTATGTTAATTGTAGTGGCTTGTCAATTTTGAAGCTCTAGCCATTACTATGGCTAACGAACTCTGAAGCTTGATTCACTTGGTCGAAATGGATGGAATAATTCAGAAACTTATGGAAGGGGGGGTTGCCTAATCCGGATTAGTCGTTCACAGTTAGAGGGGTCTGCAGAATAACCTTTTTTCTCATTTTTTTTATCAGAACAATTGCTTGGTTATGACTTGTGCCGTTGGTCTTCCTGACCTGATCGTGCTTCCATTGTTGAACCTTTCAAATTCCCAGCATCTGACTGCCTGGTATTCCAAATCTGCAAACTCGCTTTATAGGATAAAATCGCCGACCTAGAAACTCTTCCTTTTCATGTCCTTCTGGTTTCGCAAACTTGAGTGACATGGATTTAAATTACATACAAAACGTTTTCTACTTTTGATAAGGACTTCAGTTTGTAGCGTGTGAACTTTCTGCCCCATAGTTCTTTAGGGAAGTGCCCTTCCACAAACGAACAAACTCAAACAAACTTTTTGAGGGCATAGGTCCCCCGGAATAGCTCAACAGAATATTCTTATTTCTGTCCCTCACACTTCAAAGAGCGAATTAGATTCTATTCCTTACATTCTGTTCTCCTGTATATTCCCATTTAGTTTCTTGTTGGAAAACTTCATCATTGAAGTGATGACCGCTCTATTGCCTAGTGAAGTATCCGAATTCCCAGTCTGACCAATGGTTGAGAGGATTGTTCATTAGCTGGTAGATGGTTGCTTCAAGGTGATAAATACCATCATGAGCATTCGGCCTTTAGGATGATTTCTTGATGAGTTCTTAACTGTTGATTACATTTAAATTAAAGTATTTGATAGTTGTGAAATGAATAGGAATTTGATGGATTGGGAATATTAGGTAAGTGTCGCGCTTTGAAGTAGTGCAAGGGTGAGAAGTTTGGCTGGGACTTCTGGTAGGAAAATATCACAAACTCTTACCAACCATAGAACGATGTTGAAATTTCGCGGTTAAATAATTTGGGTTCATAAAAGATTTTGAGTAAACGGTTTTTTTTTTTTCATTTGTAATCACTAAGCATCCCATTTTATGGGCTTCAAACTTTCCCACTACTTCTTGAATAACCAGCAGTGTTTTATTTTTTCTTCGTCAATAAAAGCAGAATTCCTAAAGAATTTCCTCTCTTTGACTCGGCACTCATATTTTCACTCCTGCGCTTTCCTTAGATCTTTTCAGCCCAACCTTATGTAATTAGGAAATGATTCATTTCAACTCAAATTCAATACAGTTCAAATCAATCGACGGGACCACCTTGCCTGCTAAGGCTCGTGGCATTCCAATGATTATATATACGCAGAGTCTTGTGTTTTGTTGTCATAATTAGTATTAACCGTCGAAGCTAAATATTACACAATTACATTGTTGCGTGTGTGTATTATTTTGTCCTAAGGAACGAGGCACATCCATAACCTCAATTTTTTATCACAGGTTTAATTCTACTAATCATCCTTTCTTTAACGTAGTGCAAACTTTTCATAATGACTGCACCATTTATGCTTCCCCTGTTGGTTTCAAAATTACTAATTGACTACCGAATTTAACCTTTTAGAACACTTGAGGACAAAGTGATTGGTCCAGCCTCTGAGAAAAATCCATCCACTGTAGGGATCTCTTCCTCTTTATTTCAGTATACGATGCTTTGTGACAGTATCCTAAGTATGGTGTGGTGCTTTGTCATATATTTTGGGTATGTAGACCATTAATGTTCTGCTCTCCATTATTTCATTTATTTATTTTTCTACAGTTTTATTTCTCTGTATTGGTAGTTTCTAACTGTATATTATCGAGTACGTCTGCTTTCTTCTCTCGAGTTACCGAATCTTCTTTATTATTTGTACATTACCTATGTGATTTATACTTTTTTCATACTTCAAAGATCGAATCGTTACTTTTATATTAACTTGTTTTATTTGGAAAAGAAGACTAAATTTTCGCCAGAAACTGGATTTTTATTTCGTTATAAATTGTATCTTTTGGAGTTTTTGACAGCGCACAATCAGATTGAGTTCTAATAGACTCTATTGACTAATCCGAATGTAATAATTTGTTGAAGAACTGCTGTGTACTTTTCCATCTGTTTGGGGATACTTCTGTGGTTCAATGTAGAGAGGTGCTCTTTGAAGTGCCTACCTCCTCATTAGCTGCATCCTATTATGCATACTTCGTGTAAACGGACAAAATTATTTAAGAATATCAGAATACCTTTCTCCGAGACAGACAATTGTTGGTGGATGATTCATTGATTTATGTAAAGGTTTAGTTGGTGGCACGATGGATTAGTGGCTTATCTAGAGTTATTTCTAAACCACGATTAACATCAGACTTCAAAGTATCATTGGGGGTGAAAGAAACCAGCGAGTTATCTGATTATTGGTTTGCTCTTCCTTTACCTTCTAATCTCTTGTCTGTAGAAGCCATCAGAACCCTAATTATTTTTGTGCGCTCGTCAATAACTTGTACCCAACGAATTTATCTCTAAATTGTTTAGTCCTAAATCATTGTTACCATTTTCGTCAACAAGAATCATCAATTATGTATGAATCAAAGCACCTTTGAAAAATGTAAAAAAAAAAGTAAGGAAACAAAAGAAGAAAATCGCTTAGATTGATAGTTTATTCGCCCGCTCTCATGTGATGAGTTGAATGAACATAATACTCATTCTCTTGGATATAGATTTAATCTACATAATGCCTTGTTTCTCAAAATAAGGGCAGCTTCCATTCTGTAAATAATCGCATAGTGCATTTCCTTGAGCGCATTTACTACTATTCCGATGTAGTTAAAAGCCAAGAGTACAATAATAACAAATTATATTCTAACTGGGTTTTTAAGGATGTACATTAAAAAAATTAATAAAAACGAAATCGCAATTCGTTAATTCATAGAGTTGCTGTGATAGAACAAAATAATCATACCTCTTTGAAATACAGCAGTAGGTACTTTAGTATTAATACACGAACACGATGGTTGCTGTTTGTACTGGTAAAAGATCAAAAGATGAGAAGGAAAATTGTACGATCCACCGTATTAAGTTAACTAATAGTTGATTTTATACTAGGTATTTGCTATTTATGATTTTTCCCCAATTCAATTAACATTGCTAGGTGTGTTAGTTTCATCACATGGTTACTTTCCAGTGAATATTGTAAGTTTCTCATTTCTTAAATTTATTAAATTATCGATTTCTTGCAGCAAAAAATGTTAACTTTGTAGTCGTTACCTATGATTTTAGGCAATAACGTTTGTTTTTTTCCTTATTTATTGGTGTTTTTGTTTATAGTTTAGGGTTATTTCTAATTTATTTTTTATAGTCAATTTTGAACATGTACCATTCGAATTGTATCTATCACTTGCTATTCTATCCACGTTACTACTTCTTATTCTTTTACATATCTTCTTATTAACTCTATCAGACAATGTTTTTTTTAGGTTTGGATCTGAAGCTTGTATTAAAAGAGTAATGGATTTTTTTTTTATAGAGGTATTATAATACGATTGCCTTACTCCTTACAAAAGTGTCATATACTTTAAGTAGGTTCTGTTATACTTTACAACGATTTTGCGTCTTTTTCCAACTGTGTTAAACAGCCTTCTACCTTGGGATGAAATCAGACATTCTCAATATGGCTTAGCACCTTGGTATATCATTTCATATTTAATTCTACAACCGTGATATTGGTCTTTGAAATAGTTACATACCTTGCTTTTGACATTCAATTGCTTTACACTAGATTTATCGCAACTTGTATCTAGTGTCTGAATTGATTGTTCTGGAGAAGCTTAGCCTGGTTGCTTAGTCTACTACCACATCATTGAGAAGTAAGAGTTCTATCATTCAAAATCTTCAAGCGACCCCCTGAATTCCGAAGAGTAATAATAATTTCTTTGTTGTACGCAATGATTTGTTACATGATTTATAACCTCAAAACCGTATCACCACGTTGCAATTGATAATTCCGATTGGTCAAACGAAAATATTGTGAAGAGAGAACTATAAATAGAATAGGTAGCTATGCCACATATTTCAGCTAACACAACCATCCCAATAAAGAAGAACGATTGAGTAAGTTCTATTTTTATAATGAATCGTGATCTCTTAAATTTCTGTAAAAACGAAATTGTGTAAGCCCCATGTATCTTAGTCGGTATCAACAGTTCCCTAACATATAAAAATTGGAAACCAGTAATGTCAGGTAGGTATAACAAAACTGTAATTTCTGATTAATTAAAATTTCCGTTGAAATGAATAGAGTTGTTCAACATATCCTTACTTCATCAATCGTCTATAGGTATTTATACCGATAATATTTTGTGGCAGGTCCTATCGAATTCAGAAAGTAACTTAAATTTCACTTTTGTCCACCCAAAAAGGAATGGTTTTGAAAACAGTGCCAAGCTATGTTAGATGTCGATAACATGATTTTCTCAATAATTACACCCGAAGTGCTTTTTTCAGTCTTGAAATAAATCCTTATTATAGATCTGAGATCATTTCATTAATAATGCTGATGTGCCTTAAGCTTATACGTAAAAATCACTTCAACAAAAAATTGTTTTCTTGCGTTGATTTTTTGACTTTTTCCAGCGTAAACCTGCAACCGCTACACACATATACAATCAAGTTTGTAATAATCTCTATTAAGATAAAATTAAACAAAAATAAGAGAAAATGGAAAACATACAAATAATTGAATTTAGTTAGATAGCGGTATAGAACAGTACCTGTTTGTTTAAGCCTTGTGTAGATGAAAATGATGTACAATGAAAAATAAATATGTATTATATGTATGCCTTAATGCTTTGTGTATATGCTTCTTGTGTCGTATAGGCTGTATTAGTGTTAACAAGTAGTAGTGGTAATTGAAAAAAAACAAACAGGAATAAAATTAAACAACTTTAAAATGTTTTCTTGTTGAAAGTAATTGCCTTGTATTATAACGATATTTTTATAGCATTTAACAATACTTAAGAAGTACTATGATTTGATATATCCAAGTATTACTTGTAAATACTTTGTAGTCAATTATAAAGCTTTATGATCATATATATATATTTATGAATGATATTAATTGTATTTTAGCTGTTAGCGACGGGATGTCCCTTATGGAATGACGCTGAAAAACTAGTAGTTTGGTAAACTCGCATATTCGTCAGCCACGGGCGATTCGTAGGGAAGATAGTCAAAGAGAAGTAAAAAATACATTTGCTCAGCTTACTGGAAAGCCAAATTTGATGTCTCCTAATGAGCAAACATTAGGCGATTGCCTAACCTTAATGTATAAATATTGAAAAAAATGTTCTCCAATGCATGTGAAGAATTGAGCAGGGTTTCCAATTTTTCTACCAGGTGTTTATTTCAATTTTTGTACTACCAAAATGTGTCATGATCAACAGTACCTAAACGTATCAGTGTGTTTTCGGGCGTCATTCCATAAGTTTGGCCGAAAAACTAAGTAAAACGAACCTATGTATCCATTGGGGCTGTAAGATTTAAGTTAGTATTTTTAGATAGGGAAACATTTTATTTTTGTTAGGTTTTTATTTATTTTGTGAAGAAAAAAAAAGATATCGTCCTCGGCGACTAATTTATTTTGTAATTTATTTGGTTCGCATGAATTTGGCCTCGTAATAGTGTGGACGATGTTTCTATGCTTTTGTTGTAATTTGTAGAGCAATATAAACTTTTGCTTTGAGTCTAGTTCGTTCTCCCAGAACTGAACAGTTCTACGATAAAAATTTGTGAAATGACAAATCATCGATGGTTAAGGACTTGTTGGAAAATTAGACGTTTTATTTAAAAATAATTGAAAAACAGTCTAGACCATTCGGTTACCACGACTAATCAATCAAACCTTTCCATCCTTGGAGGTTGCCCTGTACGAATCAACTGGTGTACCATCTTGAAAAATGTCACTCTCAAGCACTAGGCGCCTCTGCTTTAAAGCCCTTTGCTTGGAAAGGAAAATTGTTTAAGTACGATTTTTTTCAGTAGCTACAAAGTTCGGGAATTGTTCATATTATTCTCCCAAGTCAGTATCCTGTACTTGGCATTGCTTGAAAAGGACTTGAGATGCAACTTATATTTTAACAGTAAGATTTTCTGCATGATCCGGGAATTTAAGGTCCTTGTCTGAAATTTGCCTTCAAAATGATGCTAAGTTGATAACCCCTCAGCCCTATCGATGTTTCTTGTTCTTTCTCGCTTCATGTCGTTACTTTCGCTTAATGTCCTTTATTGGAAAATTTATGCCAAACGTCTTCAGTGGATATACTACCCGATGTTTGCGTATAGTCAACGTGGTCGTCCTTAAAAAGTGTGATGGGTCCATGAAAATTTGTTTCTGCTTCAGTCCTGTTAAAGAAAAAAGTCTTCTGGTACAGTTAGGCTTTTCTCCACAATGTGTATGTGATTTAACAATTACGTAGCCGTTCAAGACCTGGTTACCACACTGAAACCAGGCATTGACAGAAGTTTCGTCACGTATCGGATAAATAGGGATTTAATACTTCAATTCATCTCGTAAATGGGAAAGTTCATCAGTGGAAAGCAACTCGTAACCCAAAATTAGGTAATAAGTTACTTCAATACTAATAGCACTGCCACCACTCTTTTTCAAGCGTAGTTGCTGCTTCGTAGATAGATAATTTCTATGTACGCTTGTGTATAGTAGAGCAAGCTGGATTGGTTATATGATGGGTTGAGATCTGATATCATTTTAGGATATTCAACTTGAAGATTTGAGTGTGCAACCTTGATCTCTGCTCCGCCTTGTATTTCAGAAGTACAAGGTGGATGGACACCTCTTGATTTGGGAGAATGGCTTAGATACGGGTCCTTAAGATCCAGAAAGGACAGCCAAGCATCATGTCTTACATCCAGTTTACTCGCCCCACCAGGGTTGGGCTTAGCAGTATGTTGGCTTACGTACTCTTCGGGGGCTCGTCATCAGGAAGTAGTATTTGAATGACTTGAACTGAGCTGAGTTACAACTGCTGGAATGATATTGATTAAAATATTCATTTACAGTACTAAGTTCAATGCCATGAATCTTACAGGATGTTAATAAAAGTATGTGGATCCAAAATGTGTTGATAGGATTTTCCCGCACTGGTAAGAACCTGTAAATATGTAATTTATGTTTTTTTTCTCGCTGATCTTGCTTGTCCAGCTTCATTAACTTGGAGGGTGGTAAAAATTAACGTGCTATTACGTGATGTATGCGTTAAAGGGATATTCCTTTTGGACAATGCTTGGAAAATAGTAATGGGGCAAGAATCGAATATATATTCCCGCATATAGGGTGTAAAAATCCGTAAACACGTAAGAAAATTCCAAAATGTTTGAAGTACTATCTAACTATGGCATTTACGCGCATCGAGCACGTGCGCAACTTTTTTTTCAAATACAAACCTCTATTTCATTTGTTTAATTGCAGATTCGGATTTTACGCTAGAATTTGACCCCTCAACCTTTTTTTTGTCCATGTACATACAAAGTTGCGCACCCTGCTAAAACCGTTATTGTTGAGCTAAAAATATTTATTTTTCTATCTGTAGCAGCATACAACATGCTCGTATTTGAAACAGTTGGATAAAAACATGCGTATTAAAAAGAAATTACTTTTACCTCGAAATAACATTTTTAGCACTCGCTAAATTATCAAAAATGGGTTGCGAGTCAAATTTTCATGAAATCGAGCGTAGAATCCGAATCTGCAATTTAAAAAATAAAAATAGGGGTTGGTAGTTTAAAAAACAAAGTTGGTGTGCTCTGCAAATGTGCTCGATGCGAGCAAATGTTACTCTACTCAAAATTTATGGAGGGTCCCATTGGATATATATTTTTTTTTACAAACCTTTCTTACGGGTTTTAGGAGGTGGCCCTATTTCGTAACGTGTGACTGTATATACAGATAGGGTGACTCAGGAAACGAAGAGCCCTTCCTCAATTAAAGGATTAGAAAATGTAAAAAATGATGAAAACCCCCATAATTTTCAGTATACTAAAACTCAAGTTATGGGTTATTTTGGCATGCAATTTAAATTTCGCTAGATTGAATTGCATGCCAAAATCACTCAAATTTTAGAGTGCCAGTAGTAAATAACACCATTACATGACTTCCAAGATTTTATTCACGCTCAAGCATGTGGTGGTACTTGTACTCGAGGTATGTATAACATTTATTTTTACAATAAAGTTTTTTTTTTTTTCTGAAAACTTATGAGATCCAGTTGGATTTCAGTGGGTAAAAGGTACGGTTTAGTAAAAGATGAACTAATCCAGGCAGCCTTTGCAAAGAGGCACAAGTTCTTCAAATCTCTACCGTTCAGAATGTCAACTATCTCGCTTTCAAACAAGCTCTTATCCCAAAGAACACATCTAAAAACTGGACCTAGGGTGTTCTCTAAAAATTGTTTCCTAATATTGGAGAGAACAGAAAGGTACATTCTATTCTAGCAAGATAGTTCAAATTAAGAAGTCCCTAACGAAATCTCACAATACAGGTTGTCCGTTCCACAGAGAGATGAGAACAGCCATTCATGGATAGTTAGCTGCCTTTTATTGAATTGGTTGCCACGTAGCCTACACTTGGAGTCTCTCAGTTTTCAGGGTATCCTGGAAGAAAATCGCCGCATGCCTCGGAAGGAGCAACCACTCCATACCATCACCTCCAGTAGATAGCGGTTTCCCTCCAATATTGACTGTCTTGAAACTGCCTTCATAGACAATATCTTTCAAACATCAGCAATTTAAAAAATCAACTATTTACCCCACCCTCCCCTCAATTTGAAAGCCCAGGAAGTGGTTATGGATCTATCACACTCCTTTCCACTTTATTAAAACTGTTATCTATAGAGTCTGCGGAATTTTAGCTTCCCAACCTTGGAAGGGGTGATTACTCCAATACATAACCTCGAATTATGGCTAAGCTACTTATAAAGCAAATTAACTAATATTAACCGTAGTAACAATTCGGGTTGAGTTTCCGGGACCTACTCGAATATAGTTCATTGCTCTCTGAGAGAACAAGACTTGTTTAGGTTGGGGAGGGAATTGCTCCAATGGACCCTGCATGCAGAATAATATATTAAATTGGGCACTAGCCTTGACAGTGTTGAGCTATCACTAGTTATCAAATCATTCGCTAAATTCACAGCTTTCAACCATGGGAAAGTTCTGTTTGTTTGCACAGGACGATGCAGATGCGTCGAGTCCCACAAGCCAAAATCCACATTTAGATATCGCGAGGAACAAGGAAAATGTACAAACACACAACCTTAATCTAAGTTTATTTTTCTTTGTTAATAAATCTCCATATTTCTTTCATTATCTTCAATCCATGAACAATTCGTTTCGGAACAAAATCCGATAAAGCTCTAACATATACGTTGATTAATCTTAGTGATAACAATTATCACTAGTGAGAAAATTAGGCAATTGAAGGAAATGGGTATCTGATTCCCCAAATGTTTAAATTGAAGACTAAAAGGAAATCGCTAGCTTTAAATTAAAACAATAATAATAAAATACAAGAAACACACACACGAGGTAACGCGAGTAACTCAAAATTAATCAGCCTCTAGTATTAACAAGAAAAGCAATCACAGACTGATAAATATACAATGAAATCATGATTCTTCATTCAAGATTTCAATTAAAAATATAGAAAATATCCTCAGTAACGTACGACGACATAGACACTACGAGAATATTTTGACAATAATACTAAATAGATTCTAGGATTAAGGGTTTCACAGGAACCAATAACGATTTCGATAATTTGGTGACAATACCATTAGAAATTTCGTCGAAAAATAACATTACCTCAATGCTATTGGTTAAATTGATCTGTTTTCTATAAGTGACTACCGGGATGACGGATTGAAGTTGATCTCTAAATTATAACTAATAAGAATTCATACAGAAAATGAATCGAGGTTAGATCCGACTTAAACAATACATATTCGATTAAAGTAGGTATCTTAGGAAAGCTCAGTCCATATCAAATCGACTTTGGAGAACATTATCATTATTTAAAATTCATGCGAGCTAAATATTAAGGGTTCAAATAAAATTAACACAAAAAACTAAAAAGACAAGGACAAATTAGTCACACAGGAAAAGCAAATCATGAAGTCTTAAATATTATGAAATTAATTCGAGTATTATTCGAGAACTAAGAACAGTCTGAACGCCGTTATTTATTCTAATAAATAGAATAGAATAATAATAAAATTCGATGAAAATGAACGAAGGCCCGAACGCAGTGGTACAAGTTCACACAATTTTAAAATGGAAATACTTCTTGATAGCTTCGTTGCTATTCAAGAAATCAAAACCGATGATGTGTCCAGTAAGAATGGGGCCTGAAGATGGACACTGTCCGAACTCAGGTTTAAAAATACAGATAAAAACCCCAACCAACTGTGGATATCACCCGTCATGTTAGCTAAACGTTAGATCAAAGATACTTCCTAGTTGGCACATACTAAAATCTGAGGCACTAATTCCACTTTGAGAAAAGAGCAACTTTCAACATTTGGAATTATTGAAATGGATTCGGATTTATTATCGAATAAATAATGGACCTATCTAGTCGAATAGATGCCAACCGAATTCCTAAGAATATAACACAATTTTTTTGAAATAATCAACATTGGAACATTCCCCATTCTGTAGGTGCTGACTAAGCAGAAATGCTTTCTCCATTGCCTTACAAAATTACAACAGAGGTATTATTAAATCAATAAATACAAAAGGACCATATTCAACGCTGATTTCAGTCCACATTTTGAAATGGTTGGTAGAACTTAAGATCTAATAGGTATTTACATTACATGTCGTTCATCAATTTTCCAGGAAGCAAGCACATTTTTCAATCCCCCTGGTGTGTTCGTAGTTTGTCCAAAAAGAACAAATAGCTTCAGTAATACTACACACTCAACTTTTAGGTATACATTAACAACTGTTTCAGGGCTTTTTTTTTAGATTAAAATATGTTATAATCGACACACATTTATACACCGTGACAGTCTATTCTACTCATTCAATCTAATATCAAGAAGATGCACTCCAAATCTATGCTTCAGTCAGGATACGATTAGGAGTGCTCCGAATATAAACAAAAGACGTTTACTGCTAGTTAAAATGTAGGTGGTGCTGTAAGGGCGAATAAGGAAATTACCTCAACAACAACGTTAATTTTAGAATAATATGCACTGAATAAATATAATCAGCTGTGACGGATACGAGGTGCTCCAACAGGTAACGTAAAATTAAATAACAGAAATGGAATTTCAATCATTCTGGATGGATTAAGATGAAGAACCCAACCAAATTTGGGTATTATCCCTGTGTATGAGCACAATCAAACTCAAAACTGCATGTAACCATGCTCAATGAGGAGTGTAGGATATTTTATTGCTTCAGCAAGCACTCTAATGGTTCGAATTGGCTCAAAGGTGAAAAAGGGCAAATTTGATCAGGTTGTTGTAAGTTTCGTTAAGTGACTCATGTTCATTATTGTTGTTCTGCAGATCATGTAAAATTAAGTCTAAAAGACCAATAGGGAAGGGACAATGGATAGTTTTTGCTAAAATGGAAAATCTCAACTCGTCTTGACTTGAAAAAATATAGTTCTGTTTTTTCTGATCCAGCAGGATATCCGTCGTCCGAAAATGTACCATCTCAATTTTTAAAAAGAGCAACCTAATCAGGAAAATTGATTTTTTCAACAAGTATTTGTTAATCCACAGCCTACAATGCTGTGTTAGCAATGGACAGGGACACATTGGACACCACATAAAATGTACTATTATAACTTTATTGACCGTTTCTCTCACATGACGGCTTGGCATTTTCCTTGAAAATATAATCAATCGTTGAAAAGTACGTTCCCCCAAAAAATGAAGAACTAGTGTTGATGTTGAACACGAGGGGGAGACAGAGGACGAACTGCAGTCTCTCCTTCAGGGTAAGATTCCCAAAAATCTCAGGCAGCTCACTACGCCACATGGCTCTTCCTATGTTAGTTTACTTCAGAATTTAATAAAAAATTAAATGGAATATTTCTCAACTTGAAAAAATTTTAAACCTCAGCCGTCCTGTCACTAGAACACACAGAACGTAGGTCAGCTTCTCACAAGAATTATTTTTTATTTATCTCTTTCTGATAGCTCATCACACAATGTTGCCGTCTCGTAGATGTATAAGAAACTATACTATGACGGGCATGACTATGAAATACAGCTCTGTCCATTGTCACTCCGCTCTTCCCTACTCATTTCATTAATTTATTATTATTTTATTTTTCTTGAACTGGCATTTATACCTTTGGTTGTTTCATACTTAACGTTAGACCCTTAAAACAAGGTTTTGTCCTGGATTCGACAGATGGGAAACAAATCTGAAATAAGAATTCCTTACACCTTCCATCTAGATAAAGAACTTCGAAAGCTGCGAAGTATTTGCACGTGATAAATCGATAATTCTGTGTTCAAAATGAACACCAAACAATAAAAAAATCCCTTTTGTCTAACACTCACTGTCCTAATGCTCATTGATCAGCTTAGGCCGACTGATTGAAACCACCAATAGTTTTATAATTGATCGAGGCAATTTAAATTCTTGGGTGGTAGAAAATCCCATGTACACCGAAGCCATGATGACGTTCATCAATGGAAGACGAATAGGAAATAAGCGGTTGGGCACTGTTTCAACCAGAATTGTCTGGTTCTCATTCTATGAATAGCCCGTTACTTGAGGAGAGTTACTATAACAATGTAGCTGGAACCCCAATCAAAAAGACTTTAGTCATAATTCAACAACCCATTGATTGTTGACAAGAAGGTAATGAGATTTTTTTCAGTAAACCGGAAACAATATTTGGTTTCCGAAAATTTTCATCAAATAAATAATCACAGATTCCTTAATAATGTCCTACTTGAATATTTTCTTAGGTGGTATTTGGAAATATTGAAATTAAATCTAACGAAATTGGGATAATTTTCTCAAGTTCAAACAATGATAGAGAAATACGTATAGATGAAGGTTTTAAAAAATGTGCAGGCTTCAAATGGTAAAAATATTTGAAATATAACAAGGGTAGGTTGTTACTTTTGTGAGAAGAAAGTTGCTACTTGAACTGGACTCGATGTTTGGAGTAGTAGTGGACTCTTAAGTGGGTTTTCCGTTTGGCCTTGTAGTGGCAAAGGTCACAGGGAAAGAGCGTGATGCCGGGGTTGTGCAGCTCGTTGATGTGTTTCATGAGATTGCACTTGAGGCGTGATGAGTGGAGACAATATGGACAGTTGTACCGCGCTGGAATACCAAAGTGCGAAAAATTTGAAAAATGTGACAAAGGTGTATACGGTCTAACTAGAAACACAAAGAAAATGGTTGCAATCTAAATGCGGGAGCTGACAATGAACAATTATAAACCACAGCATGCACAATTTTGTACACATGTAAGTGGAAATAAAAATAATTAAATGAGCACTAATACATAATCAGGTAAATCAAGGAGAGGTAAATGGATTTCAAAATATTTAAATAGAAATATCAACAAGGGATGCATTAATGAATACATGCTTTAAGTTGGTTGGCCTCTACAGAAGAAAGATACAAGATTACTAGATGAAACTTGCAATGTGCTTAATTTTGTCAAAATTGGCTTCACACGATGAACTTAGCTAGTGAAGAAGGTTTCTAGGGCCTTTCAACGAAAGAGTGTTTTCGCCAAATCAATTCAACCCTACAAATTTTTCATTTTAAGTAGGTAAATGAGTTTAGTTTCAGTTTGTTGCAATTATGGGAATGTTATATTGGCTGATTCTGTAGAAAGACGAGGGTAGAAATCAGGAAAGGTATGAACTTTCATAGGAAATGGAACATACTTATCCATCCACAGGTTGTTACTTGGGAGCAGAGCCAACATGTTGAAGCTGGAAGACTCAAATGATACAACATATTCTTGAATAGATTAACAAGGTTGGGTTAGTTAAGAGCATTTAAGCAGAAGCAGCATCAACATAAAAGTAGGATAGAGCCCGACAAATCAGGTGAGCTGCTGATGGATGGTAGCAGACTAAAGCTAACCTCAACGCTACCAATAATGATTAACCCGAACTTCATGTTCATGTGCTGAACTTGACAATTTAGCACTTATAACCTTCCAGACTAAAATAGGTAGAAACATGAGTCACCACGGTATCTCCCCAAACTAGTTTTTCAAGGTAGGCATTAATCAATATTCTCTCTATCTTACTTTCATTTCAATGAAAACCATCATCTCTACATAAAGATTAAACTAACATGATGGTGCTTTTAAACTATTACGAAAGTAGGAATGCACAATGCAATGTGCCTGCTACTACAAGCCATTCCATGCAAGGGTAAACAAATCAAACTAAAAATTATACACAACATAAGAAAAATATATAACAACAGTGAATTAATTCTTTTGAAATCAAGTCAACCGCTAAATGTGTATGAACTAAACTTCTAGCGAGGAAGTTGTGAAACCCGATTTCAATTCAGAAAACGAAGTCAGAGTGGCAATGTTGCATAAAAACCGATCTAACACTGTAATCCTTTGTTTCGTGGAAACTCGCGATTAAACATTAACTCGCGATTTCTTCGCAAACTATAAGTAGGAATAATGAAAAAACTCGATTATTCCAATAATAATTATAAAACGGAACCCCGAAATAATTTTGTAATGGTTATCATTCAAAGTTGAAAGAATCCAATAAGTAAGAAGGAACTGAATTTCCTTATTTGAAATCCAAACAATAAACAATACGGAAAAATTCATGAGATTATCTACCGAGACAAGATTGAAAACAAAAGGGAAAATCGGGAGGAATGTGAAATAAGCTGCCAAGAAATATATGCATTATTATCAGAGGCAACGAGTTAAAAAAACACAAATAAATTAAGTAAAAGGCGAAACAATTTATTCAATAATTTTTTATAATACTTATAGACAGTACACATAGGTAATACTGATTAAGAAAACTTGATTCATCATCCGTAGAGCAAATTAATAGTTTTAAAAACGTAATAAAAAGTTGTATTTGGTGTATGAAAACGATTAATTAATAAAATAGATACCTCTATTTCACAGGAAATACATAACACAAGAACAATATTATTTTCAAAAACATAGCAAGAACCTACATCTAAAATGAATAGTTTTGTAACTAGAAGGGGATACAATCTGTGAAAACAAATTAAGGAAAGCCCATAATGGCGTGGAGTATCTTTGGCAAAACCATCGAAAAAATGGACATGACTGTTTTTCAAACTCTACCGTTCCAAATCATGAACATAATAAATTGTTGTCCGAAAGGTTTGAACAAATCTCATGTAACCGAAGTGAGATTGTAAGCCTTTCCTCCGGGTAACAGGTAAAGGAATACTAAAACCACAATTATTTAGTTTATGGTGCTCAAGATCCGAATTACGTTATTAACTTATAGCTATAAACTAGGAACGTACATGATAGACAAATAGTATCCGTAAATTGCCATAAGACTCTCCCATATGAGGTGTTTCCCTTCTTCAATGCATCCCCGTCCATTTAAGTGACCGTATTTCTTTCTAAACTAATATTGAACCCCCAATTCTTTGATGTCAGTTGAACTTTCCGCATAATTTCCCCGCCCAAGAAGTCCTTATTGAAGGTTGCCCGAGAAAAATAACAGAGAGTGCAATGATGAAAACGAGAACATTATCGTTTTAGCTGGCAGTCCGACATATTGCATCACTGGCTGATAAAACAGAAACTAGCGGGTCTGAACACCAAGTTTCACTGACCAGTATGTAGGGTTTTCATCTGAACACAATAAATAACAATAAAATATGTAAATTGCGTTTTCAGGCATGTAGAATACAACGGTTCATCAACAGAATCTGACTAGTATCTCGCAAAATGAAATAAAATACACCTTAGAGCATAAATAACCTAGATAACCAGTTATCTATACAGCTGCCTGCTTGCTGAGATATTACCAATCTGGTCCCACAGGCTCCCGAACAATCGTGTAATCCACAAATTGAACTCACCAATTCAAGGTTTTTATCTACTCAAATATGTATTGGAAACACAGGGTATAGGTACACATCTAGACAGACCTCAGAGATAGCACTGCATATGAATATAAATGTTACTGCAGAGCTCCAGCTACAGCAATCTACCAGGAGTACCGCATACATTCACTAGCCGACAAACATGAAATCCTTATTTATCAAGCATCTGATAACTATGTTAGCATTGGTGTCCATTTATAAAACCACCAAAACTAGTGGCAGGGAATCATCGTTGAAATCGGAACTCTTGTCTTCCATTAAAACTCAGAGAAAAGTATCTCTGTAACTCGTGCATATACAACTTGCTGGATTAAAAGAGCCTTTTATAGTTTTTTTCTTCATTTTTTATAACTAACTACTAACCTAATTAGATTAGTTATTACCACCACCAGTTAATCTCGTTTTGAAACGCGCAGCTCGACTGAGAGTCAAAAAGAGAAGCAGGGTGACTCGCGCCCTGAGACCGAGAGACTAGTTACCCAGGTATTCACGACCAGCGCAGCGGATTGGTAAATAGCACAAGAATATGAAAACATCGTAAAACAATAGAATTTAGGAGAATTTTTATTAATTGTGCAGGTTGATCAAAATCCAAGGGTGGAATCGATTTAATCACCAACGGGATTCGAACTTAGAACCTGTGCACCTAAAGCAATTCAAATACGGCAATTCCTCGTCTACTTGATCACAAAATTAACAAGGCTCCAATAAATAAGAGGGGTTGTTATATGAAAACAAATCGTGAGAGAGAAAAAACATTTATTGATCATTATATGGGGTGGAATGTTGGGTTAGTTGGGATTTGTGAAAAGTATAAATTGATATGCCAAAAGCTCGAAGTGGTATGGAAGGAATCGCCGAAAGTTTAAATTGAGATGCCAACGGGATTAGAATTGAACCTCGTGCCAAAGGTTCAAATTAATTTGCCAAAATCTTCAATTTGATAGTATGCCAAAAATTCAAATTGATTTTGCCAAACTAATCTGATTTCATTTTTTTTCCTAACTATATATGTATGTATGTAAGTACGTTGTGTGTGTGTGTGAATTCTTTAACAATCCGTGGTGTCTAGAATAAATTCAGATACTGGAGGAAAAGTGATGATTTATTCAACGACGTTTTTAGAACTAAAGTCGGAAAGTACACGTATTGAAATTGGTGCCTCCTTGGTCTTCTGGGGTCTTGTTAATTATGCTCTAAGGTAGTTTACCTAAAATATTTTCTTGTAAAACTAGAGTAAGGTATAAAAGTTGATATTCCGAAAGAACTTAATTAGGTCGGAAATACATATTTATGGAATCGGTAAGTGAGATGACTGAAGATTCTGGTACAAATTATAGATCTAGAAATCTGTGGACAAACTAATATAACATAAATTAAATAACTGTAGCAATTAAATGAAATTCGACAAAGGCGTGTGCTTATAGTAAACGTGTGTTTTTAATTCATTCTTTCGCTTAGTTTTGTACTTGCATTGTTCGCAATGAAAGTACTTGACGAACGGGTTGTGCTTTTCGTTCATGTGCTTTCGGACGTTGCTCCTCCATTTGGATGTATAAGAACAGTAATCGCAATTGAATCCCAGATCTAAAACAAACGGAAAAATCCCATAATTAATGGTGAGTCGGCTGATGGAACGTGGTAAGTACCTGCTTCAAAAGGATGTTGTAGGTTGTAGGGGTTTCCTGTGAATGTAGAAGAAAGCTTGCGTGATCCAAGAAGGAATTGAAATGCGGAGAAGACCCAAAGTGAAGAACGTGAGAGTTTTGTACATAACGTGGGCAAAAAAGGTTGAAGTTATAGCTGAACGTAGAATCAAATATCCAATCAGAAAAAATAAGAACTATTAACATCAGCAGGTATGGCCCACACCAGTAGGAATATTTTTACAGGGGTAAAACACTATTAACAATCATATTTTAAGAAACTAACGTTTTTTAAACAAAAGTAAAAATACATTATTAGTAACATCTCATCTTACATCTGATATAAAAACGTAAGTACCTACTTAGTTGAATTACAAGAATTGAGCCTACTAGGTAAGTACCATCATAATTGCCTATGGAAATTAATAATAGAAAAGAAACTATACTATTTGATTGTACGAGTTATCAGCTTTGACACGAATCGCGTTGCAGCACTACATTAGTTTGAACAGGGCACAATCTAGACAAAATGTGAAAATGGGTATGCACACCCATTAAGTTGTAAAGCAGACATAAAAACAAAGCCTTTTTCAAAATTAGCATTAGGATTTAAAAATTTAGTCATCATTTTCGAAATCATTGTCAAAATTTACCTTCGTAACCCAAGAGTAAATGAAGTAATCAGAATGCACGCTGTAGCCCATCACAAGCGACTACAAGTACACGTCAATGAAGAAGCTGTGCAGCTCCTCGACGTTGACGACCTATTCAGACGTCTCATGAGAAATAAAGCCTCATGATCTGTGTACGTGAATTAAGGTGCTCGCTAACATAATAAAATCCGCACAGTGAAAAATTCAGTGAATCTCAAGTGCAACAAATGGCACTTCTAACTTCGAAACCATTAGAGACTTAGTTATGTACCTAAGCTTTACTATAATCAATCCATATTTAAATGTCAAAAATGTGTTGCTAATGAGTTGTAACTTGGTGCAATAAATCATTTCAAAAAAAAAAAAAAAAAATTATGGAATGAAAAATAAGGTTTTTTGAAGAAAGAACGGTTATTTTCAAATATCAAGAAAATCAAGTTTTCTGGAGGAAGGTAAAAACTGTTATTGAAAGTAGTGCTAAATTCAACGACCTCAGCTCAGGGATTGGATTAGAGAAATCTGAGGCAATTAATTAAAACTGGTGACTTGGGAGACTCGCGTAACTGCATCAAAGCCTGCAAACCCATTACGATGCTTCCTCGTTGGTATGTGGAAACACATCATTGCCTTTAAAAATGTATAATAGACTTCCAATAATGTTGAACAGTGTCAGACAATCACCCTGGAGACCTTGTAACGCCGAAAGGCTTTTACAAATAAACAATTTCATTTCATTTCACTTCAATCATCCTGGTCTGTACATCCCAAATTATCTGGATCCGCATTCAAACAGAGGTGTAAGCAAGCACATTCCCCCTCTGCCTTTGCAGAACTTAAAAAGGTTCCCCTAACTTTCGAGATTTCAAGTTTTACATATTCGAATCCTTACATAAACCCTTTATGGTTGCTCGAAATTGATGTTGAGGAATCAGCACAAACTAAATCGCACACACGAGTCCAGACCAAAGCTCACGAAACTTTGGTTCAGTCATTTTGGAGATAGGTATCGGACGGCTCACAAAGAGGTCATACAAGATCCTGGCAGATAACTTCATTCGTGAATAGGAACTCCCGTAAGGAATTTTTCTTCAAATTCTCACACACACACATTTTTTCAGTTTGAAAAAAAGAGAAGTTTTTCAAAGCAGTTTTCCACTTTGCGCCTACAACTTGAAAAAAAGGAGCATATAAAATTAAATTCTACGACAATGGACGGTAGTTACACTAATTTCAATTTCTGAAATCGCGCAATTTCCCCAATTTTTAGTGCTTTATTATTTAGAGAAATCTCAGATGAATAAGGTTTGCTAGGTACTGATAAAATTAATTTTCAATATCTTAGCTAAATAGATGATAATATAGTATTTCCCTGAGAAAAGTTTCCAAAAATTATGACAAAAAGCAGTATTATGACGTTTTTAATGCACTATTCCTATAGAAAACTTTGCACGGATTTTGAATAACAACTATATTGTTATACCTAAAATAGAAAATCATAGCGTTTAAGAAAATCAATTTTGCCGATTTGATTTTAACCACAGTTCATAACAGTTTCCAAAACACAGAACTGTTGAGGATTGAATTATGCGTTTGTTGATCTGATCGCCATAAAATGCAGAACTTATGGAACAATTAGAAAGTTTTTCAATTTTCAATGCTCCCCGAAGTTCGTCATCCTGAAAATATTATCATCTCAAAAAGAAATTAAAACGGACGGAGTCCGGTTGGAACTACACCTGCTTGTCTACAATCAACACTTCTAAGCAGAACTGATTAAAACATTCAATAATCTAAGCACAATTTCACAGCGTGAATCTTCTCAAAAGAATATTGATTTTCCCACTTGAAAAATGGAAATTTCGATTGTAACATTACCAGAAATCAGTCTACACATTTCGTCCTCGACCGCTACCACAGGGGATGTAGCTCAGTGGTAGAGCGTTCGCTTTGCATGTGAAAGGCCCGGGGTTCGATCCCCCGCATCTCCACAATATTTTTTCCAACGCTATAGACATGATAGTGAATCAAAATTATTTTAATGGCAAATTTACAATTTTGGGCGTTGGAATCATTAGGTACATTAGGTTGCATCTAAAAACCTTCCAAAATTTCACCCATTAACTTTGAATAATATACGACGCCATATTGAATAATAATATTACTTACATTATGCGACAAAACATTCTACTTTTCAAGCCTTCGAATAATAGTAAGTTCTAGTAACATGAAATTTAAGTTGACTATTCTAAATTGACAGCTCCAAACTTTCACTTTTATTATATATGTTTTACTTTGAAAAATATGATACTACAACGGTAATATTGGTACACAACCTTTAGAGATAAAATGCAAAAATACCTTTTTCATTCATCACTTTCCTGAGGAAATTAAGAATTACTAGCTTCAAGTTCACAGGAAGATACTGTAAGTAGACAGTTTCTACAAACTGCCTACTACACATTTTCGGCAAAAGCTACATGCAACTAAGCAATCGCATATAAATGAAAGGTGATATTTATATTCTTCACGAAAAGTTGTGGCCCTACCTCTACCTAAGCTCCGGAAATGTGGTTGGAAAGGAATGGCTACTAGGAATAGAATCAGTACCTACTTACCTATTATAATCCCTAGGGACGAACCACCGGAGCCATTTTAACTAAAAGGTCACCTTCAAACATTCAGGTAATTCTCTGAACACTGGACGGTTTACCAATCTTACCTACTCATGCCAATCGCTGTCATCCACAAAATCAAATAGTGCAGAAATTAATTTGAAATTACTTGAACTTCTCTCTGTTTCAAAATATTTTTTGGTTCAACCTTATGTTCATTAGACTCTTGAGTACTCACACTCAGGTTCTGGTAAAATTAGTACTGAATTACCAATCCAGTATATGTAGAATGTATTAATCAAGGATCGAACAGGAAGCGTAAAAACGAAAAGAGGGCGTTTTATGAGCAATAAAACGAAACGTTCAATATTTCAAAATCAGTAGAAAGAAATATATCCTCTATTTACAAACTAGGTTTTTTCATTTCAAACACCGCTTTCTGATATTAAGGATACGATTCGGAATCAAAAGGCTCTTACAAAATACACAAACAATAATTGTTACTAAGCACTCATTACTCCTATTCTTAATTATCAAAAATAGGAGTAATGAGTGCTTAGTAATGGATACGTTTTTGCCCGGGACTTGATCTTAAACGAAATTTGAAATGTTCCGGTTCACACATCATGATCTTATCAATTAATTTTCTTTAGAAATTCGCTAAAACCACATAATTTCTATTTCCTGTTGCTCCTAGTTCAACATGGACTCACTTTTCAATCCTCGGTCGAAGAGAAACATTTGAGACGACTGATGACGTAAACACGTGAACTCAGTAGTCGATAAATAGTAAATACTAAGACCATGTAGGGAAAAAAATGAAACGTTACACTTAACAAATCAAAGAGCCTAAAAATATTTGCTTGACAGTTCTTGAAGCCAAAAAGTTAAAACGCCAACCATTTCCCCTTGTCTAATCAGAGAGTTTCAAAAAAGAACGGCTAGGTATAATTGGATAGTTGTATGCGCTGCTACGAACGTTTACATAAATCTATTACACTGATTACAAACAGCTGCTTATTACAGTAATTAATTTTGAAAAACATTGAACCACTAACTTTGAAATTACGGAATATTGAAGTGTTCGTGTGGATCCCTGCTTGACACTCGTTTTCGAAATCATCTTCCAAGCCACTCCAAATAAAGACTGACGAAACACACGTTCATGGCTTCGTATTAACATACAGCCAGACATATACACAGAAGCATATATATAAATTCTTTTTCAGTTTGGAAATGCGGAAGACAAAAACGTAAGGTAGAATTACTGGTGAATAACTGTTTCATTACAACATTGTTGAAATTTTTTTGGAATCTGTGTAGTGTGAGTTCTTTATTTCATCAATGAGCATTTCAATCGTTTTTCCAAATGTGTAGTACAGCCAAAATATTGAAGGAAATTCGGGTTCAACCCAGAAATCATATTTCCTCTATTTGGGAACTGGACGTAACGAATAGTTTGGGTAACGTTTGAGGGGTGGTAGCACCTCCCAAAGTTTACAACATAAATGCCAATCGGCAAATATAGATATGTGTACGTTAGATAACTAGGTGCATGAACGTGTAATTTCGTCACCGATAGATCGAATTAATGAGGGTTTGATTAGTGCCCAACAGTTTTTCTCAATCCAAGGGACCAACTATTGATAATTTATGCAATTATCATATGGACGGACCCAACAGCTTAGACAAAATGCGCTAGATCAACTCCTAGAGTTACATTCCACACGTACCTATGCTAAGTGACAGTGTTCCGGTAGAATAACTACGACATAAGCGAAATTCCATTCAAGTGTTTAATTAGATTATCAACTAGTTGTTTAATATACTACTATCTCACTCCACTGACGAATGGAGTGAGAAGTAGGTACCTACCTCTTCATAACAATGAAATCCAATACCTACCCCATAAGGTCTTTACTCCGAACCGTGGTTCGTGAATATATGCACAGCATCTAAACATGGTACCTTTTCAGCAAGATAGCTAATTTTCCACTATGTATATCCACATCACAGTTTTACTTCCCCATCTCCTAAACTAGGAATCAACAATAAAACACTGGCAACAATAATGTAGAAATTGCAAAGTGACAATGCAACAAAGAGAAAATTAATGCACTCGTTCTTGAAGCTCGAAGAAAACGCATAGCACCGGTCACGAACTTCTCCCGAAACACTCTATCAACGTGATAAATAATATAAGATTCACGAACACTTAATTAATCGCAATAACTAAATTGATTATTTTTTCTTGCAATGGAAGATATCCGGAACAAGTCAAAACTGCATTCAAAAAACAGACGCAAAAAAAAAGTTTTAAAAATTGAACGGGAGGTTTCGATTTTTCTTGGCTGGTAGGCCTACTCTGCGGATAGCAAAGAAGGATGCTAAGAACGCGGGAAGATGGCTGAAGAGCGCACTTTTTGAATGTATTCTTGAAGACACCTTTAGTTCGCATTCAAAATGGGATTCTACACATAGCTCTTTAATCAATACTGTTTTCTATGGAATGTTAGTTCTAAGTTAAGATATATTTTGGAGGAAATGAAGCCAAGATGAAGGAAGCACAGGTGTTTATTACAGTGAAATGTTTTAAATTATCTTTTAAAACCCCAAAAGCAGGTTAAGGGGAGTTATGGTTGAGGGAACAGTAAATTGAGATAGGGCGTGAAATGTCAAAATCCGAAAAGTTCGGTCTGCGCGTATGAAATTCATGGGGACCAAATAGTTATAACCGTTCAATCCCCAAAAATTTCATCGACATAGGAAGTAAAATGTGGAAGTAATTTTTGTTACAAGGATATGAGCTTCGAACGTACGAAGTAGCCCTCAATGTTACGATTTTTTGAAATTGGTACGGGTTGATCAATCGTGCGTTTTCTCTGAATATGAGCTAGATCGGAAGAAAGTAACTACCTATGTGCCCACTTGACGAATAGCAGTAACAGCTAGTGAATGGAAATTGTTGACTAATGAGTGATAAAATTGATTCAGAACAAGCTAATCTACATTTTCTATGCAGAGTTAAGAATCGGTTTGTGAACAGTTACCTACCGTTTACAACTGAACTCGCACATTCCCTAACAATTTCATCAAAATTCCATATTAATGTAGAAATTGACGCAGCAGTATTTGTACCTTGTACTAGGATTTGAGCAGAAATACAGACTGGCAAAAAAATGAAGTTGTATTTAACAATCGCTTTGTAAAAATATGCTAGGAAAGCGATTCTATGTTGATAAAACAACTAATCACTCTTACTTTAGAGAAAACAACCACAGATCAGAAATAAACCAGCTCTCGCAGCTCCATGTTAAATACAATACATTCATTGTTATGAGGTTTAAGTTACTTAGCCCATGAAAAACTAGTTTTTTGAGATGAAGGTGTAAATTGAAATGATAGACTTCTGCAATAGCTTTTTCAAAGCGTTTTAGTGTAGGAATTGTTTCAAACTGCCCAAAACAAAATGCCATGGATGCATTTTTCCCGGCATATCTATTCACTCAGATTTTTCCACAGGCAAATATAGCATCAAAACTATATTGCCACCTTGAAATGAAAAAGGTTAAAATATTCTAAACTTATGATCGTACGAATTCCAGCATAACATTGTTAATTTAAGGTAGGCGAACGAGAAAAAACTAAAAGAGTACATTGCTAGTCGATACTCGATGTTTGGCCCATGGAAGAAGTTTTGAAAATGGATCACCTTACTCAGCCTAAGATTTCTTTCTTTGTTCCAAATATGAGCAGATGACTATCACATTATTCACATTCATAAAAAGGTTCTTGTATGACAACTTTTGAGCGACCAGGGCTGGCAGCGATAGACCTTGCATGAGAAATTCCGAGTATATTTCACACCCTAATTTCACCTCTACTATGCACAACTTCTACAGGAAGTGACGAATAATTTCATAAGACGAACAGTTGAAATTAATGTATTTATTCAGTATTAAGTACAGTTTTGTAGAAGATATACGTAAATTCAATGGGTGGAAGGTTTTAAGATGGGAACAGGACTACGAGGTACCTACAGTGAGGACTAGGGCTTCAACTAAATGAATAGGCAGCTACTGTTGAATAATTGTAACACTTTTCAGCAGAAAAATAATTCGAATTACATAAATAAGATTTATGTACATATATTATGAAAAATAAATAGAATATCGCAAATTGAACATTTAAAAGATGGAATAAATAACATGAAATCGTGATTTTGGAAGGATTAAAAGGAAAATATTCAAATTGAGCTCCTGGAGCCCAATAAAGTCCGTATCATTTCACAAACATTCCACTTTGCGTTCAAAGATAAGTTGACATTCATTAATTAGTTTTACCGGGCGATTCCGAAGTTTTTTTGCCCTCTAACTTTATAATCGGTTCAGCTTCTGGGAAAGACGTTTTTTCTTCCCTGTCAATTTTATCTTCATTTTTACTTTTTATGACATTAACATCAACTTTACGCGTTATTTCTTCTTCGTCTACTTTGGTAATGTCCTCATCTTCGAGAATGTCACCATCGCCAACTCCACTGGCATCAGCGAACATAGCACGCTCTCGATCAATCTCCCGTACCAATGCCATGATGTCTGGGTGCGTGAATTTCCCTTCTGTAGAGTCGATGAATTCCTGATATTTACCTGGCATGCCCTCTTTTTTCTCATATTCAAAAGCCTGCAGCCTCATGTCCAAACTGTCAAGTTGCTTTACGAACCTCGCCTCGGGAGACTTCTGGTTTTCGTATTCCTGGAAAATGTAGGTAAATATTTGTCAGTTTTCAAAATACCTCATTCTGGAATAAGTCTCATCTTGTACACTACTGTCACCTCTCTCCTCTTCCCCCATGATGGAACAACATAAAAATCAACAAAATAAGGAGACATTTGAAAATCATTAGAGCTGTAGAGCACTTGCGATCAGCGAAGAACAATATATGAATTTATGCTCTGAATTTCAACTCAACCTCTTTGCCTCTTCCTGCTGTGGTTACACAATTATCGAAAAAATAATTGGGTTTACCAACCTCAACCATCCTCAAAAATCTCTCCAGATTCAACTTCTTAACTTCAAATCGAAATAAAATTGAAAAAAGTGACGTCACCATGAAGAGATGGTCACATTTTAAATCTTATTCTTGCTCATTTTGCAGGTCCATGTGATGATGTGAATAACTCAGAGGTGTGAGCAAAGAATGAGCGTCCAGTTGTTCGGTAATGTATACACCTAACTTTGAAACCAACTATGATTTGACAACTTGTCACTGACAAGAACTGTCGTTATCAAAAGGTCTTATCCAACAACGACGGTGCCATTCAACAGTTGTCAACAGCAGTGCACAGCTTTCTAGATCACTGATTACAGCTGTTAACAGTGGATAAAGTTTGTTGTAAACAATAGAGGTATCCAACATCCACTCAATATCACGGTATGGTAGGTTTTACTGGGTTTACCTCACAGCTAAGCAAGAGGTTTACAGTATTAACAGCAAGGGATAGAGCCTCCTAAGTGCAGTCCATTGCCATCTAACAGCAGTAAAACTGACATCAACAGCTTGTTCATGGTGGAATAGATATTGACGACAGTTGTTGGTCATTTGACTCCTTGGAACAGCAGTTACCATAACTGTGCGTTCGCCAGTTGAAGACTGTTAACATTCTGGTAACCATAACTCTTATTGGAACCAACAAACTATACTACTGGAATGATAACTGGGTGGGTAGTAGGGATCCCCAAACTGTCAGGCTATATTCTGCCTTCCCCCTCCCCATATGGGCTTTCTCAGGGCATTTCCTTCGCTTCTCTCAATGTGTTTCAGCTGTTTATACTTCATTGAATACCGAATTCCGTTCAAAGCAATAAAGTAAAATGAGCAATTATTCACATTTGACATCAGGTAATAGTCAAGAACAGCTCTGAACGTAATGTAAATACATACACCCTCAAATTTCTAAGATTTCTAGCGGGTGGATTTTGTTGGAGAAATGGTCAATTAAGATGGAGAGTAAAATGTCAAACTCGTGTCCACTAATGACCCCTAATTGATTTTATGTTTGGGCATGCATTGTGAAAACTAATAACTTTTCAGTTGATGACATTTATTAAGAACAATCTACCGCTTGATCTGCACATCTCTGGCATTCCAATTTTATGAATACAGTAGAAATTAAGCTACGTACAAGGACCTGACACTAGAGAGTAATGATACACTATCATTGAGGTTGATGAGAAATCATTAAATTGATCTTTTCCTACTGTTATTATTTTTTGAGCGAGATGAGACAAACAAAAGGCGTGAGAAGCATGTTCAACAGATGTACTGATTCTTGAGAAACGACTGTAATTTCCATCAAAATTTGATAAAAATTGTAAAAGGTAAGCTAGATACATAGATTTCATATTTGTCCATGCACAGCGGCTACTCATGACACGATCATACGCGGTGTTTCTTTGACTACGCTCCAAATTTGAATGAAATCAGATGAGTAGGACGTGAGACAATGACATTTGCACATCTTTATTAACACTCTTCTCCTGCTAGTAGAAACAATTCAGACCTATACTCAAACGAATTTATACCAAACTTCTGAACTGGTTTAAGGCGCTAATCTAGGTACTTTAGCCAACAATACTGACCTTGAATAGCATGACGATTTCCGTTTTGTTCCGTCCTAACAATTTGGCAATCTTTTCCATTGCATCTGTTTCCATTTGTCTCTTACGTTTCCGACTCACCCCGTCGTATGGAGTGATATCACCAACAAGACTTTCCGCAAGGTCGTGAACTAGTGCCATTTTGAGTACTCTAGTGAGAAAAAAACAAAATTTTGTGAGTTCATTAACAATTATTTTGATCGTTAATCATTTAACTGCAACGATTCCTAGAAGATGAATTACCAGTGGGTTTACAAATACACACAGGGACTATGAAGGAACCCAACATTTTAACATCCAAAATGCCTACTTGTTCATATCCATGTTGGTTTCCGATGGATGTAGAGCGTATGACATCATTGCCATCCTGTACATGTGAGAGGCTACGGTTTCCGGATCCTTAACACCTCGCATCACCCAACCTGTCCGGGGAAGGTGCTGTAAAAATAATACAGAGATGATAATCAAAAGTAGTCATGTTCAACGATTTAACTGAGAATCTAAACACAAATATCCTAACAAGGGTATTGAATGATCGCAATTAAAGTGAGAGTAAGATAAGAAGAAAGCATCAAAGTAATTGAAGCTCGTAAAAGGCAAGAAGCATACAGAAAACTTGATGCCAAGGGACTGAAATATGCCAACAAAGAGCAGTTATGTAAACCATTCTTTGCAAAACCACAGCAAATTATAACTGTTTCATTTGGCAAGAGGTTGGAAATTAATTTCTTCCACTGTATTTCCAGTCCTGTGAGTCAGAAACTTCCCCAACCAGGGCCAAGCTCTGTTCTGCACATACCAGAGGTGGGCTTCAAGACTCCAACCCTGGCGCTTGTAGCGGGTTAGTTCACATCGTTCAAGCGATGAGTTCATGAATGAGAGATTTCACTTACTTTTGATTATAATGTATTTCGAATTCGAGAACATATGAACTCAAAGAACCCTGGAGCAGTAGGGAAGTTTTTGCTTTGGTGTATAACGGTTAATTTTATATTAGATTCCTCGATCTTGTCGAGGGAAAATTGATTTATTAAATTGAAATGAATGGTATGTGTTGTACAGTTCAATTTTACATACAACGGAATACATGGGAATAATGAATTATTATTTATGAAATAACAAGTAGCACGTATGGATTGTAATGAAAAGTTGTCGAACTGAGTTGAGTAATGTTCCAATTCCACATAATCCCTAGTTGAGACTGCCTTAGATGCGGAAACGATCACCACAACGCGATTTGAGTAAGGAGTTGAGATAATCTCTATGCCATCGTGTTCAATAACCACGACTGTTGACCCTTACAAAAATTCCAAATAATGAACTTCTATAGTCAATTTCCATTGTTATTCGAGAAGTGGGCGACTACCTAGAATATTTATTTTATTGAAACAATAGTAGCGGCTTTAAAACTCCAGCTTATACTACAATGGAAAGAAAAATCGTTCGACTCAGAATCGATTCACAATAACAGGATTAGAAGGTAGCCAACCTAGACCTTGTCGATGAAACTAGGTCGACTTGTCAAAGCGATTGCGAGGCTCCACATTCAAGATCAATTAAACTCCTATGAATTAACCAAGAAATTTAATATTCTACCTTCAGACTGGGCACCTTGTGAATCAGAATAGCTTTAAAAAAGTGCTTTCAACTATGTTACTAAAAATGTCAACTTCAGGGCTATCCAAATTGGCGTGTATTATTACGCATAACTGTGTATATTTCTAGTCGAAGCTTATACCAAGTAGGTTTGTGAACGGCAGTAATTATAAGTTACGATTCGATAGAAAATACTAAACGAGGAATTGGACAATAATGGAGGGGAATGTCGAAACAGTTCAGCGAAGCTTGACACTGACTTACTTTGAGGTTCCCGACGAGTTTGAGGAATTGAAGGAAATTCTGTGTGTTGTCCATTGCTCGGCTGCACAGTTGCCTGTTCGGGACGACGCGAGTACCGCAATTGCAAACCGTCAGAAATGATTTGACGCCGAAAACGAACAAACCCCGCATTCCCAACCAGCTGCACAACGACGTTATCACAAGTTTAGAAACCTTATTGAGACTGTTATATTGTTATCGTAGTGGTGGTTGTTCCAGTTTTGATGCCAAGAACTTCGCTTCGTAAGTTATAAAATATTTACCTATGTTAGTTCAATTCATGGACTTTATCCAAGTTCAGGTCATGGATTCCCCTTTCTAAACTTAACTCCTCTCACATCTGCTGATTACTAAACCAAACAATAAATTCGTTCACACAAGAAACACTAATTATTGAATTCACGAATTAATCCAAAATGTTCTCCTCATTAACAATTTTGATGGAAATAAAAGAATGCAATATATAAGTAGAAATCAATTACGTTAGATCAATCATATCTACGCAATATAAATCAATCATTTCCAATAAACGAAATTGTCCAAGCCACAAAACTAGAAGTGTGACTTAAAACAAGCTTGAAAACAAAGAATTACGTCATTGAAAAATCGACTTGAAACTGAAACTTGTTTGCACTTGTCTACTTGAAAATGATAATGATACAATATGTAACACGGAGGTTTATTGTTTCTGAATTAGATAGCCCCCTATAGTGAACTGCAGTGATTAAATTAAACTGGCTAGATTAAGGGCAGGTTCCCAGAAAATGGATGATTAGCCAGATATCTTTGGTCTAGTAGTTTTGCACAAAAGATCCAACATCATTTACGGAAGATAGACAAATATTTTGTACTATTTGCTGTTTTATAATCTACTTTCTGTGGATTGTAAAACAGGCCAGTATGATCTAAAGTGACGTTGTCAATATCGCAATTCAGAATATTTTTGATGGCCTCTTCATTGAAAAAGTGAAAAAAATTTTCAGGTGTTTCCTTAGCATTTTCTTCATTCATGCAATTTGATTAATGTAGAAGCAGGGCATTCAAAAAGTATGTGTCTTGCAGTTTAAACCTTTTCGCAGCAGAGCCATCATTCTCCATTTTGTTAAGGAGGTACTTTAGGGAAAAGTGGCCAGTGAGAAATCCCACAAGTTTGTAAAGATCTTTGCACCTCAGTGACCAAAGGGATGTTGCAAATTTCCTTGAGACGATTATGAACCACTTGGCTTGTCATTGTTGGGAGTGTTATGCCAGTTTATTGTTTGTGCCTTGCCGTCCCATTTCTGGCCCTGTAGAGTTTCATAACTCTTGGTAACTTCAAGTCCAATTCCTGTGGGACTCTGGTTCCTTTTCAGCAAGGAGATCAGCTTCCTCATTGGCCTCTACTCTTCTGTGATCCAGTACCCGGAGCAACGAGTCGATTAAGGCCACAGCCTTGAGTGAGCTGAGGCAACTACAGGCCAGCTTTGAGGCCACTGAGAAGGCAGAAGTAGCCTTTAGTGCTGCCTGACAATATGTTAATTTTTGCTCCTCTGAATGGTTTTGTTTGACAATCCGTCAAAGAGAGCGTAGTTGTTTCATTCAGAGAAAGGAACAATGGGAAGAAGCATTTACTAATGAACAGGTTGCACTTACGAATATAATGCTAAGTGCAGAGTGTTGGATCCTACACTTAAGATTGGTAGAAGGTTGATTTAACAAACCAAAGCTAAGACTCAGAGAATGAAAATGTTATCAACTGCGCAATAAACTGTCTTCAAAATTATGTAGAACTATCAATAAACGGAGAAGACAGAAGAGCTGACAAGCTGTGTGTTAGGCGAAATGGTGAAGAACATTTGTATGGATGCTATTCATTCAGATCCACGAAGTGGAATTACGGAAGAACCTTTTTCCATGGATCCACAATAAAGGTTTTTTCATACTTGTGTTGCCTTCAGATGGACCTTCCTGTTCTGTGGAGGTCGTAAACGTCCAAGCTGAATTTTGTGATCTACCCACAAGCAAGCTTGTTTAAACAATAATAGACAGTTTCTTCTTTCAAGTTTGTATATATTATGTTGTAAATATCTCACTATTAATCTACACTTGAAGTTTATTACTGGTGTTGACCCAGAGAAGCGACTCATTTGCTGTTTTAAGGGTTGGTGAGTACATCACTTTGTTTATCATACTATATAATGTATGCAGTATGTTATTCTGCTTGTTTGAAGAATCAAGAAACCAGATAATGTACCATCTTGATTATAACTGATGACACAATTGTCAGGTAAGGATGTAGTTACTTGTTCCAAGTTTCTAGTGACTACTGCCAATCTTTTAAGCAATTGAAAGTATGAGAAATGAAATGGACCCAAGTACTTACAGCATTTACTTAGGGATATCTTCTACCTGTTCTAAGCTACTCCCATTTGGAACAATTGTTTAAACCCCAAATAAAGAAACATGTATCATTATCAAGAAACGTTCATATCAACAACGTTGTATCGTCTTATTCAGATAGACAGTATGCATGCGACCAGACCATGTGAGAATCTGAAGTGGCCCATCTATGTACATGCCCACTGATGACTTCTAGTACTATAGGAATCTGTATTTTCTGGTTTCTTATGAGTAGCTCCGCTGTAAGTACGTATGCTGTCAGTAAAGTGTCTTTTGTACCTACAATTCCCAGAGGATGAATTCTTCAGACAGGGAGATTCTTGTAACACACAGGTGTCGAAGATTAAAGTGTTTGGGTTACTGAAAAGTTTCCAGTATTGATCTTCATAGCAGTTGTCAGTAAAAAATGTGGTTTTGCCGCCTTTTAGTTGTGTGTATGGAGTCGGTAGTGGTATTTAATTTGTAAAGTAGTTTCGTCTTCATTAATGTACAAAAGATTATCAATTTTTTAATAGAATGTCTCTAAGAGATGTTCTTTCCAACAAATCACTGTGAAATAGTGGGGGGTTTTTGCTTTTGGTCAATATATGATTTTCACTGGTGCAGGAAAGTGTTAGAGATGTCTGCCTCCTTTCTGAACATGCATAGGACGGAGTCTTCAGTGCTTATGATATGCGGGGTTTCGTGAAACCAAAATGCCATGTAAGTACCATTGCCGTGGCAAAACGTCAGGGAGAGGGGGGGGGGGGTTATAGTCGCATTCAAGGATTATATAATATGATAGGAGTGCTACGAAAAGCTAAACAATGCTGATTCCAAGATTTCAATCTGTTATCAAATTTTGTAAATATTTCACATATCGAGTTTTGTTGTTTTTCGATTCGTTTATTCTGATCAGTGTCAATTACCAGTGGTTGGTGATTCACCACAGATGTTTTGTCCGCTTAATCCTCTCGAGTGTGGTGATGTTACGCTAAGCCTTACTTGCTTATCGCTCTCAGTTTTTGGTTCGTAGGAGAGGATAGCTCGACTCTAGGAGGTGGAATGACCTTCGGAGAATCTTGTATGACTAAAATAATTTGGAGGGGGATTTACGTATTTTTTACGCTGCTTTATTTTTTAGTATATTAATTTCAGGGTGTAGGGAATTTCAAGTCAACGACATTCACTCTGGAAACTTAATTTTAAAAACGGTCATCACAAAACTCAATAATAATATTAATATATTAACTGTCCAAAATGACCCCTTTTTGCTCTAGAATTCGCTGGACGACATGGTGCCTCCACTCAATTTTGATCTCAATATCTTGGATTTCAAATTTCCCCTGAAGTTGAAATCCAAATTTTGCTTTACTCTTCATATTAAAGACGTTATTAACTTTTTAGTGAATTAGAAAAAAAACTAAGAGATACTTCGTGTTGTTAATTAGTTGCAGAATACGTGGGTGAAGTTAGCCGGGTATGCGCCCTTGTATAGTTATTTACTGTGTACTAGCATATATTCCTTAGATGTTGGACATTGGAATTTTTCAAACCTGTTACAGAATGCAGTGCATTCATCGCAGTTATTGATTCATTACGAGTATCTTATATACACTGACATTTTGTTACAGAGTATGCCGGAGGTTGGTTCTCTGAACCAGAGAGCCACAATAGAGACATCTTCTGACATTGTTAGCGAAACATTGATATTTTCTCAAGAGGTCCTCAGAGCTGGTACGTCGTTGAATGTTTATGCATTGGTTTCTATGGATTAAAAACGGATTTCTATTCGACAGTATTTATGATGACCAACGTTCAGAAATCAATAAAAACGGCACAGTGGTAAAACTAATCATCGAAGACCCAAACGTACTCTACTTTTGGCTCAATATATATTTTTTTAAATTATCAGCACGTTTACAATTAACTGTGAAATTGTTTTCGTGCATGTGCGACCATAATCCTTTCGAGCCAAAATTTAATTTCGTTTCTATCAACCCCCATCGAACACTTCGGTAGGTCTTACTCGTTGATCTGATACCTTTTCGCCAAACTCAAAGTTTCATGAAACTGGTTTGTGATGGATATGGTTAGTTGGCCCCTTCCCGAATTTAGAATCTGTGTGGGAGATGAACCGGACGCCTGCAAGCGTCTGGATCGTCCTCTGAGCGTGGCGGAGCATTATCAATGCATCCAGCTCATTGGAAGGGGCAACTGTACCATTCCATCACCCTCACAGGTTTCAAAAATTATGTATGACCTCTAGTTTCACGGCAGGAATCTAGGCGTAAGTTTCAGTCAACGCTAAGAGGTAACACTGAAGGGTTGGAACATTGCAAAATCTGAATCTTGAGAATTTCTAAATGGAGGGGTATTTGTAGTTCAATCAAGATACCACTCAGTTCCATGAGTTGTTGTGAGATTACCTGGGAAAGGTCTGGAGTGTTCGAGGAAGAGAAAATTGTCAACACGTTTGTGAAACGCAGAGCGACTAGGCCGTACGGGGGATTGGTTGAAATTCTTGTAATTTGCTCGTTTATTCGGTTTTTCTTTGGAACTGTCAAAATGCCTATTTTATATATGTATTTATAGACATTTTGGAAGACACTAGACCGAAAACGGAGTCACTAAAGCCCTTTACACACTAGTGGACCATGTTGCGCGATTTGTCTAAAGACCGCCTATAAGCAGTCGATAGACGTGGTCTCGAGACCGTCTCTTGTCCACACCGCGATTCGAATTTTAGTCTCCTTCTCCCAGTTCATCATGATAAAGGGAATAGCTGTGTGTGGCTTGAAAACTTGCATTGCAACAAATCTCGATAATGTAAGGGGGAGATCACAAACCACGCTGATTTTTGGGAGACGTCCCACCCCGCGGAATGTATTCTTTTGGCTCTCGATTGAAGGAAGTTTTAAAATTGTGAATTTTCTTTTCAATCTGCTACTGGCTCGGAATGTTTTTCTGCCAGTGACTCAAGAGCCAATTTCCTCTTGATGCGATTTTTGCAATCCGCATTTGTTACTTCCCAAAGACAAGTGGACGCTTGGTAGTGGAAACATAACATGCAAAGGAGATTTATAACAGAGGTTTTTGAGTGGAGAAATGTAGCGTTCTATGACAAAAAACGTGGTTTTCCTGGAAAAAAAACTTGAAAAAAATCATATCTTGACAACAACAGGTTAGAATGTATGTAAGTAAGTGCGGTTAGCATTGTTTTGCCCTATTTTGGTTTATTATTTTCAATAATGAGCCTTTGTAACCGACCAAGAAAAACAATTTTAACCCCCCCCCCCCCAATGGTTTATGTTTCAAGAAACTTGAATTTCAATAACCGAATTAAAAAAATATGTCCGTCAGGCGTCCAAAGCTTTTCCCCGAAGCTACTGGACCAAAGTTCTCGAAATTTGGCTAAAAAATCCAACATCGATCCAGGAGCTGCCAGTAATCTCGGCACCTTGATCAATCAACCCTATGGGATTATATTTAAGGATTAATCTATCAACTAACAGAAATCTCAAACACTTTGGAAGTAAGAGGGTAGTTTTTTCGTTTGATTCAAATAGACATTACCTCCCTGAATTGAATGACCACTTGAATTAATGTACAATCATCCGTTCGCTCACCATTTGAAAAATCGTTTAGTTAAGTGGTAGGGTTGCAGAGCGGAGCCCGTTCAACGGAGGTAGTCTGCGTGGTTGGCGGTTGGCCAAATATTGTTGTCTTGCATTAAACTCAATTACGAGATATAGAGGCGCGATGTATCGAGTGTTGATAACGTACTCCAATCGAAGTCTAATTTACATAGATCAATGATTTACGTAAAAGGCGATTTGATGTAGAAATAATACATTTCTGTGTAATTATTTGGAGCGTTTAAACGTTAGACAGTGCCGAATTTTCAGGTCCTTGAAACTATTTGGGGAAAGAAAAATAGACAAACAGAACCTATGCATAGAAATAATGAATTACATGCAAAGCGCTCCACCGAACTAGTTTAGGATGCTGGTTGTTATCTAGTGGGGAGGTTGGGATAACGGGGTCATGCTGACTTCAGCAGTTCCGTTGAACTGACTCATCACGACTCGCCAGCACCTAACACTCTGTGGCCATTGAAAGAACTCGATTAAAAATCTCCATCCAATATCTCTATGTGTTTGTTATTTCGTATGTGAAATTCATACATATTTATCAACTGCACTCAACTTATCACACGGCGAGCATTGAACTGATCACACTTTGAATTGAACAAGTAATTTGATTTTTTTCATTTTTTTACGCTTCCTCAAAATTTGTCGGTAATGTTCAGGTAAAATCTCTTGCTTAAATGCAATAAAGTAATATCTCTTACTTCAAGGCAATAAAGCATAATTGCTTAACGAGGAAGCTCAATAAAGGTTCTCAATTTATATAAAACAAGAATAAATAGTAACTACTTATTTGTTTTAAGAATCCATTATTCAATGAATATAAGATTATCCAGGTCACCCATGTGTAAACATCCTTGATGCCATTTTCAGCCCCTTGAAACTCAAGCTAATTCAACTATTGATATTTTACTTTGTTGAAAATGACGTAATATTGTGCAGTGCCTGGTGTACGGTTCATTTTCTTTCCAGATAATTTCAATCCAGAAGATCACGTAATTTTTGTGGTCCCCGAATCATCAGACCTTGTGAAGACTGAATCTGCCGATGGTGAAACAACGGGTTTTGTGATTCCGACGTCCGAAGGTAAATTATCACCTGTTGTATTATTCATGCCCAACTTCATAACAGTTGTAGTGTTTTATTGATTTTCCTCTCAAATTCTTAGTAACCTCGTACAAATCAGTAAGTGGGCTTGCACTTTTTCCCCACTAAAATTGATACTTTCTCTAGATATCTTCTTTTTACTTTAACAATTTATTTACTTACACCATGACTGAGCTTGTATCGCTTGACCATTTGAGAAGTGGTCATCGGTCACAGCTTAGCCCGTTGAAGCTTATAAGGAACCGTCCTTTTGATGGGCCGACAAGGATGGTCACACTGGTGCTGCGACGAGAACACGAACAACAGTCTCTTTGTTCCGATTTCCACATTTTGTAGAAGACTTTGAATCAATCGGAAACTTATCTCACCACATTTTTTTCAATTGCTATATAAGCAACTATGTTCTGATTCTATTCAGGTGATGTGAGTGGGTCATCATTCGACCCCAGTGAACTCCGGGAGACCATCAAATCCAATTTTCTGGTCATCGCGAAGCTCCTTCCTTCAAAATCTCCACCTCCGCTGGTTCCGTTTGCAGCCAAGGAGACTAACGAAGGAAAAGGTGACGCTTTAGCTCTATTGACTTGAAAATGAGATACCTAGTATGATTATTTCAATATATGCGTAGGAATCAAGTGATTTGTATTTGATCTCTTGTGGTTTTTAGAGAATTAATTAGAGATCTTGTCGGGATCAACTCATTTCTCATAAATCGAAGTGTCGATATTTTGTTAAACATTTGTTTGCCTTGTTTCAAACAATACTTACTTTCCTCATTCAGCCATCCATTTTGCATATCATGTATTCCATATTATTCCCGGGGGGAGATAAATGAGATGGAAAGCAACATAGACTGTGCTTTATGCTCTTATCAGACAGTGTTTCAACTGAAAAACTGAGTGGTGATACACAAATGCATAGTTTGCATACTTGTGTGCCCTTAATCGCTTGAAGTGGATTCTATAACATTGCCTGCCTTTATGATGTCATTACAATCAATATTTATAAATGTATTGAAGCGTTTGCAGAACGCTTGAATTTGCGTTTGTTGGAGGGAGTTGTAAACTACATCTGCAAAGGTAGTTATCAAAAATAAACGAATACCAATGATAGCTTTGTAGTCGACTGAGATAATGTAAAAAGGGCGTTATTGGTTCGAGGGGATTTTGTTTTTCGCATATCCGCCAGGAGGGTGTGTTTCCTTTGCTTAATCCGCATTTGTCTCTTTTTGGCCAGTTTGACGAGTTCCTCCCTTACATTCAGAGCTTCTACAGGTCAGAAAAATGTCGGGATTTTGAAAGGATCGGGAATCATGGATTTTCTTTGGGAATATTATATTAAACTCGTATTTTATCCAGTATATTCCGTTACCAAATATCAACTTTATATTTGAAACTCATCGCAGTAGTGCTGTTGTTAATTGAAAATTAGCAGTCGGATTGCTATCCAATGTAGGGAGTTCGTTTGGGCTGTGAGTCGTAGAGATAGGACAATACTCGAAATATCACAACCGGTTGAACATCAACCGTTTTGGTACAACACGATTTCGAGCAGCGTATTATATTTCAAATTCAAATACGCCGGGCGATTTATGTTTCCACTCAGACTAATTCCCTTGGTGTCGGTGTTTCAAAGAATATACATATTACGATGACTTCAAGCCGAGTATGTAAGCTATTAGATAGTCAAACCCACTGGGGATATAACATGTATTCCATTAATTATTGAAGAATACAGTTTAAATAACAGTTTTATGAAATTTTGAATCTCTCAAATTAAAACTTCTTTGCCTAACTGTACTGCGGAATTATGAACTGTAAAATTATTAAGTTCACACTTATGGTGAAACTCTTACTTAAATTTAACTAAAACATTTTGAAAATGTTGTAAAAATGAAAAAAATACAAAATTTTTGGTTAAATAGAAGAATATTATTTGGGACCCGTTTTTCGTAATAACATTGATAGTTAACGATTTTCTTAAAACACAAAATGCTCAAATTTCAACTCAATTCAACGTAAGTGTTGAACGATAGTTTTGTAAAATTCGCTCATACGATCATACCGCATGACTGGAACTTTTTATTGGGTAGATTTTTTTGTGATTAGACAGATTCATATTAGGGGATTTTCCAAAGTAGAAGTAGGGAATTAGGACCCCTGTATTGGGTGGAATTGATTGGAACCGTCAGAATAAGCTCATTCTCCTTCCTTCCTTTAAGGAAAGTATGATAGGGAAAACCGAAAGTACTAAAACAACACATCTTTCAACACACATAGTTCGATAGGTATTTTCAGTATGTACTATACACCTGCAGTTGATGCAGGATCCTGCTTAATGTAGGATTTAGCTATTGCTATACCTTCCTGCTTTTGGAACTTGGATGTTGAGTTGATTAGTCTCATAATGAAGCGTTACAGCATCTATTACTACTATTAATTCATCCTTAACAATATAAATGGCTTTCTTTTTAGAAGTAGCTGATGAAGGAGTCGTTTTACCAAGACTAAACAACCTATCGAAACCGCTTCTTCCTAAGCCTGCACCTGTCAAGACACCGAGACAGCCAAAGACCTGTAAACAGAGTAGTGGAAAACTTAATTCTTCAGTTAAACAAGGTAAATATTTTTATTTTATTTCTAATGTAGAGTTAATGGTATGGTACGTGATGTTTGGAAGCAACACCTTGTCTTTAGCAAGCTGAACTGAAAATGGTGGCACTAGAGAAGAAAATAGAACCTAAACCGGTTCAACTGCGTTACTTTCCGTTGATTTTAGATAACAATACAAAAGATGACCAACTTTCTAATCTAATTTTTTACTAATTTGTGGTGTGAAATGAACTTCAAACTTCCCCATTTAAAACCCTCAAATCTTGCCTTTCATTATTTGTCAGAGGTCTCCACGTGGTTAATCTGTTATAACCTTGCAGGTGGCTAGAAAATCAAGATTCTTGATTATTTCTTTCTGCTACAAAATCATTTTTCTTAGCTGTTTAGGTAACTGTTTTATTTTGAAGATTTACTGAAAAGTGAAAAATGGCAGGCTGTCAAAGGCAACCCCTGACAAGGGGACACGCCTATAAAAGTAAATGTGTACAGTCCACATTGGCGTATAAAGTGCAGGCCAGAGCGCTTGGTGGATTTTATTTTTAAACTAGACCAAAATGGAGCAAAACTACGCCAACCTCACTTTTCTATCGCAAGTAAATCCGGTTTTGTTTTTTTTTTTTTTTTAAAGAAAACCACATTTGCGGGTTCGCATTAAATTTCCTACGCGCCTGGAGTCCATTTGCAGTTCAAATATCGATCATTGAAAAAATATTGAGTTACCTAAAATACTTGCAAGTTAACTGTGTGTTCCAAAAAAACGTACTGGAGAACTTGCGAATTCAATCAGCTTTCTATTGGCTTTCCGTTTCTTTATTTTAGTTTTTCTTTTTGAATTATTACTAGTGGTCGGCGTGGCGATTCGGTGGAGAAATTCCAGTTTAAAGGCGAAAAAAACGTTGGGCTCGGTCTTAAACAACCAACAGGAACTCCAGCTATAAAAGGAGCAAAAGCTTGAACGGTTAAAATGGGGAAATTATCGAATATAGAAAATATTATTCAACGTGTCAACTGGCTTGTAAACACTAAAAATTATCAACTTTGTGATTCCTTAATGATTTCACGAAGAAATTCCAGTTTATGGGCGAAAAAGCTTATGGGACGCCTTAGGTACTCATTAGCTGCTTCATGTATTGCGAAGGAAGTACATAAATGTTAGGTACAAATATTTTGTACTGTATGTAAACCATTTCACACTTTGAAAAACATTTTCCGGATTAAATAACTTCTTCAATTTATACAGTTCAAACACTTGCTGCTTTTATTCCAGATATAGTTCCTTGCCAGCCTTTGAAGGTGCCAAAGGTTTTTGCTCTTCTTGGGATTTGACAAAGGGAAGAGCGTAATTCTTGTAAGATTTTTTCATGCGGAATCCAATTTTGAAATCAGAGTTTTTCTATCTGCCATTTTTTTTTTCAAAAACAGCGATTACAAATGTATAAAACAGTTTCTTTTCCCGCAGAATGGAAGAATACAGATAAAATCGGGTTTCAAATTCGGACTCTGCATCTCATAAAACATAGAAATTGTGGATGAAATTGAAAAACGCTGCAAATTCTTTCACTGGGGTTTATTATTCAATTGGCTTGCGTTCATGATTTGAATTTATACTAAGCTTTGGAGTGTGCGTGTTTCACAGGTGATGGAGCGATTATTGAATTTCAGGAGGCACACAAATATGATCAACTGATCAATCCAAATAGGTATTTTGGTCGAGAACAGATTTACGTGCTCTATGCAAATCTCCTGAAATTCAATAATCGCTCTAACACCTGTGAAACACGCACACTCCAAAGCTTAATATAAATTCAAATCATGAACGCAAGATAATTGAATAATAAACCCCAGTGAAAGAATGTGCAGCGTTTTTTAATGGTCATCAGAATGCTTCAACCCGTGTAGCGGCTACAAAGCCTTTTAGGAGTTCACTCCAGTATCACATTACAACATCACTACGTCACTAGGTTACTGATATCAACACAAAAACTACAATAGACCAAAATAACGAGAATGTTGGCACCATAAATCGGGCCATAGATCGAGAATGGTTTGACCTAAGGACCTGGGGAGGGGCTCATTCGATTCCTCGTGGAGTGTTCTTCAAAAAGAGTACAAATTTAGACCGCCTTGACTTTTTTTTAAAGGTTTTTTGGGATTTCACAAAACTTCGACAACCCTTAAAGGGCATTTTAAATTAAGTGAGAGAGCTGGCTCAAGAATTGGGGCGTCGCCGACCAACATGGATTTTTCCTGACAATTTCAGCTTTTTTGCTTCTGCCGTTTGGGAGAAATCGTGCGTACGGCGGACGGACGGAAAATTTTTTATTGCAGATTCGGATTCTACACCCTTTGAAACGTAAACCATGAAATTTTCAGGGGGGTTAGAATTTTTTTTCAAGAGCGATTACAATGGTTTATTATTGAATAATAAACCAAAATTAATTAGGATTTTCCAAATGATATTTTTAACACTCAAACATAGCTAGAAAATTAGTGTATAGAGAAAAGACCTGATATGGAAAAATTACTTGCAGATTTGAATTCAGCACACTGAAAACCCCAAACACTAACCCTATTGTCCTTGGCCGTGTTATTCCAAATAAAAATACGTTTTGATTTTTGATTGGATCGGGAGTTATCCGCGGTTTTAAGCGGTCGGGATTTAAAGAAGATTACAGTGGTCCTATGCAAGATGACTCCGTTCCGTCTACCTCGAGGAGTGAACGCAATGATTGTAGCTCGTAATTTTTGTAAATGCCTCCCAAATTGGCTTAAGGGCTTGATTTCCTCCCATCGAGAAATTTACCCTCAAGGTCTGCAGGTCTCCCTTTCGAGATTGCTTTAACAAAGTTGTTGTAAACCTCTTTTATTGGATCGATTTTAAAATAAGCTTTGATTGGACGAAAGGTTATAGATATATTCCTAACCTAAATAACCAAGTGTTGCCCATTTCGGACTCTGACTTTCTATAGCATATTACATTTAGTTGACATAGATCTCTCATGAAAATATTCTCAACTTGTTTCAGAAGTCCCCGAAGTTTTTGGGAAAATGTTCCCCGCATCATACAACGAGGTCCTCTGGAAACAAATCAGGGAAATAATTTATTTCAAATGCGGCCACGGCACTACAGATGATACTGAAGTGGGTCCTGGTATATGTTGCCCGCACTGTCGAAAGAAGCCTTCCACCTTGAACCAACTGAGGGAGCACATGCGGAATTGCCACACCTACTCCACCACCAAAAGAAAATCCAGCTGCCCCTCTGGGAAAAATGTTATTAAAAAAATGTTGTACCGGTAAATTCTCATTTTAGTTTCTTTGCATGATATCCACATGAACAGTCGCCAAAATCAATTCAGGGAATCCGAGTTGTTCTCTTTCCCGTTTATATAGTTATATTAAAAGCATAATTTTCAGCATAAAAGCATAATTTTAAATACTGTGTTCTTTATCTTTCTTGTGAAACCTCGAAAATGCAAATTAGGTAATTCCACCTACTCCTTTATTGATGCCGTAGCTGTCGTGAACATAGTAAAGAAGTTGAGATCAAATCAAATCTAGGAATCAAATTATGTAAGTAAAGACACTTACGCGTTGAGGGCTGCATTTGAGTTTTCAGTGGGTTATTAGTTTTCATGAAAATATCAAAGTTGAAGAGTGTTCAATGTGCTGGGTCCGAAAACGCTTTTGTGTTTCGTCATTCCGTCCGATTTAGTTAGAAATTTATCTTTTGTCTATATGGCTAACCATAAATCACAGTTTTGGTCAGATTCATTATTTTTAATTTTTGTTGAGTTACATTTTTAGGAAGAAAAAATCCTCGATAATGTAAAAAAGTTCCACTGGTTAACAGTTAGGTTAATAGTATTCGCTTATTCAATTTAATTAAAATAATAATTTGTGATGTTGCCACTCCTTTACTCCAAATTCTTGATTGTAAATATATGATCAGTTGGTTTGAAACTACAGTGCTTGTTTAATATTTTGAGGTTTAATTTCCTCACAATAATCGTATAAGTCCTCCATTGTCATTTCAGAGTACTCTTTCTTATAAAATGTTTTCATACATAACACAAACCATTTTTGAAAAATAGATTCCATGGTAAGTCTATCCCATGAACAACAGTTGTTCTATAGTTACTATAAAATCATGTTAACTGCAATGGAAACTTAATTAGCCTGCTTGTTTACTATGGATAAACTACGTTAGGCAGCGTCAAATTCAAAGTAAGAAGTTGGAAATGAACGGGGAAATTGGAAAACTAACAGTTGACGATTGTGTGATCTGTAATGAAATGAACAATTCAAGAAAGTAAACTAGTTCTTAGGCTGTGTATTTATCAGATATCGCTCGTTCTTCCTACTTTTTACCATTCAAGTTTTTTTCCGAACTATCGATATGGCTAAAACTCCCTTAAACTACTCTCAACAATCCGTTGTGAGCACACCGTTGGAATGGTCATCAAATTTCCAATCAAGGTGAGAAAATTTTAACTCGGCTTAAGAATTAGGCAAATAGTCCAAAGATTTATGAAAAACTGCTATTTTCCATGTTTTCTCTTACTGATGTGTAACACTGACTTCCCATGAAAAATTTGGCCAGAATCTCAGCTTTCCAACGGTACGAATAAGAAAAAGAACTTTCTCAATGAAATTTATTCAAGAAAATTACGCTTGAACGCGGAAAATTGTTGGTTTTCACGGCGAAATCAACGTTTATCGCCCGAAATCGACTTGCCGAAAAAAAAGAGTGGCGTCGGATTTTATGTATCTTTTTTCGCTGAATCGAATGGTGACTCTCCGGCCTCGTCGCTTTTCAAAAAATGAATCGATCAATCGTTGAAAATTTCTATAAATAAGAGACTCTAATGCCCGATGTGATTCAACTCTTTCGATCAGGGGAAAGGGCCGGAAAATCCTGCATTTTTTGAACGAGGATTCCCGAGAGAGACACACCAATCGATTCGGGGAAAAATCATACATAAAATCCGATATTAAACTCATTATTTTGCAGCAAGTGTGAAGCTTTCACCAAGGGTGAAAAACGTTTATTATTCTGTAAAACCCTTGTTTTTCCTCATAAAAACGACCTTTCCTTAAAAATTAAGTCGTGAAAAATTCGTTTCTTACACCGGTGGAACGCTGAGATTTTGAGCAAAATTTTCTTTGGATTCATTTTTTTAAAGTCATGTTGAAAATGTTTCATTTTGCTTTAAGGAGATAGGGAATTTGACGATCTTTCCAAATGAGACCTCAAAATGGATTGTAGAGAGGACTTTAACGCAGTTACGACCATACTGGTAGTTAAAAAAAAATAAACAACTTTTTTTTTTAATTGTATAGGTACAAGCGAGTGGAATGAAATTCCTGCTTTTTTTATTGATATTTTTAATTCATGAAATTCGTAAGTGTGTTATCGCACTCTCTTCAGCTTAAATAATTTTGAGTGGTGCAGGGCCAAAACTGAGAAATTGAAAAGAGAAGGATGATCTATTACTAGGTTTTAAAACGAACGTCTTTTTCAAAAACGTACAAAAGAGTAATATCCTGAAAATATAATCCATTGTCTGACTAAGGACTGTTTCGATTTTCAAAAGACTGGATTTCATAAATTCTTTGAGCTACTACAAAGTGATGCCATTTTATGAATATTTGAATTTTCAACTTGATTTCGGAGTCTCTGAGGTTCCTTTGTTAATTCTGAAGTGAATATTAGTTCAGTATTTTTCTGGTAGTTAGCTATTAGTGTCGGTTTAACCTTGTTGCATATTGAGTCCCTTTGATCTGATTCAGCTTTATATGTTTCCAAGTAGGGGTTGCGAAGTAAGTAAATTTCTCTAGCAAATCTTTCGATGATACTAAAGTGATACTAGCCCAATAATTTGGTGAATTGTCGAATTCCCGCAATTTTGTGATTAGCCATTAAAAAATTATATAGCTCAGGTAGTAAATTGCAACTCTAATTATAACCCGATTCTCTCATGCCAACTTTTTCCTCACATTTTTCATAACCTGGGTTTAGTCTTGCCACACTACACGCAGATTCAATAATTGCAAATATCAATAATAACCTAATGATACACCCACGTACTTTTGTTCCTAGGGAGGAACGGGAAAGTACTCCTTGTCATTTAGACAATACTTGAGCTATTCTGACAACAGACTCTTCCATTAGGTACGTCCAGGTCTTAGTTCGCTAAAAATAAATGCAGAGACAGTAGTTAGAACTACTCCTCTACATTCAGCTTCTCTCACGTGGAGCTCTCTCTAATTGACTCAATTTTCTTTACAGTTGCCTGTATTGTGACGAAGCTTTCATCTCATCGCTGTTGAGAGATAAACATGAATGCAGCTTGGCTGCCAAACCCTTGGAGCACCTCGGTGACGTTTCTAAATCCCATCCGAACACTTGTGGAATTTGCTTCCAGGATTTTGGGAGTGGGTCAGAGCTCATCATCCATCAGAAGTTGGATCATTCGATGATAGAGCCGCCTAAGGTCTCTAAAGAAGTACCGAAAGAGATTTCCAAAGAAACTCAGCAGAACTCGAAAGCTGCAGCCCAAGCGTCACCGAATCCCTCGCCGATTTCAAAATACATCTCCTGTAAGGTAACCCGGACATTATTTTAGTTTTATTGATGTTAAGCCATCGTTCAACCAAAATCGTAGAGTAAATGGTACGCATTTAAATCGAATATACATCGAGAATAAGTAAATATCGGCTACAAGAGTTTGAATAATATCACTTTAGAATGTAACGCTAATTATGCAGTAATTCAATTATATCATCATATAGTAAAGAGGTCAAGTTTGCGAGATTGTTGGGGTTAATATCTGGATTTACTGAACCAATTTTGAAAATTACTTTTCCAATAGAACCCTTGTTTCTGAGGGTCGTGGGCTATAAGGGGTACTCGTACGAGCGGCCCAGTTGGGAGTTAAGGCGATGTTTTGGAGTCATAGGCATGCACGAGCGGCCCTGCCTGGTCTAAGGGCACAGATTAGAAATGGTACGAGCGGCCCCGCTCGAGCGAAGGCCCGCAGGCCAGTTGAACCCAGTGACTGGAAGAAATCTGAGCAAAGATGGAACCCGAAGTAGCCTTGTTAACGAAAAGTTTGCGTGGAAATCGAGATATGATGTTGGTAAACGGTTACTCTAGCCAAGTATGTCCAAATCGTTTCTTATAAGTACCAGTCCAGATCGAATAACTGAGAAGTACCTACTTGGGTCGGGAGTCATGTGACTGTGATTGTCTATTTGCATGTTTTGACAGTGTTCATTTTAGAGCAATAAATTATACGCATGAAAAAAGTTTCGAGTTGGTGCTATTGGTTTCATTTCCCTTATTTCCGTGGGGCCGCTCGTACATATACGCCTAGACCGACCGGGGCCGCTGGTACAAGTGCTCCCACATTGAGAGGGGCCGCTCATGTACTCCAACTTGCCCGCGGGGCCGCTCATGCCGTCAATAAGTACATCAACCCGAAAAAGTAAAGACTTTTTCATCGTTGTCGGATTCATTAAGTAAGTTGGACAATCTTAAACTTTGTGTTTACAAAGAGAGATATGAGGTCGAGTTTCAGAGAGAAGTTGTTGCTTGAAATCGACTTTCCCCATCTACTATTGATAAGAAAAAATTAGCTGTCCTAACACCAAATATTTTCCGGTTTATGACTTTAATTCTTATTTTTAGGAATGCGCCGGTCTCTAATTCAGACCTATTCATCCCCTTGAATGCATGCTTCAGATGACCGCCAATCAGTTTTGTTCTTGTGAAAACTGAAGTTCCATTCTAGTTTTAGACGGGTTATAGAGCCAAATTGTGACGTAGCCGTCATTCCAAACCAGTTGCTTCTAGTGGTAGTTGCAATTTTCTATTTTTGGGCCTTGTTTGCTTTTAAAACCTCTCTAATTGGTCAATGGCATAAGCCCTTCTCATTTCAAACTGAAAATGCCCCGGGATGCGGCATCGTATCCTTCTGTATTTTGGGATTTTTTTTTTTGGATTTTAATAGAGTACCAATGAACCAGTGGTCTGCGCAGAGAGCGATACAAAAATAGAAATGATGCACCTTTCTTTAATAATTTTTATAGGTTTTTAAAATCTATTCAATGGAGAGATAATAATAATAATAATAATTTTTTTTTTAATTAATGTCTGGTATTATATTGGTGGGTTCCTCAGATTTGCAACAAGAAGATATCCATATCAATTCGTGAAGAACATCTCAGAAGACACCAAGAGGCCTCTTCAAACAGCGTTACAACCCCTATACCTCCGGAACAGCCCAAAAAGTGCCTCAAGTGCAATTCCGTCCTCACCCCAAACTCCCTAACTTGCGAGAACTGCTTCGATTTGGACGGAGAGGAGCGTGCCATCTGTCCGCTTTGTGACATCGAATTGGATTCGGCAACTTTGGATCGACACGTGAGAGCACATTACACTCCTTCGTCTGAACTTCAATCCGTCCAAACCCCTTTCAGTATAGTCATGTGCGCTTCTTGTGGAGAAGAGTTCAAATCGCAAGACCCGGAAAGTGGCAACAAATGCAAAAATTGTCGTTGATCATGTATTTTGTAATTGTTTTAATCTAAGTTTTACTACCCTAATCGTGGGCCTAAAATGATTGTACTCGTTTTAGCGGTTCGTTATCAGTCAATTAATCAATCTATAGATCAGTATCTAGATAAGTTCTACCTAAGTTCTGGGAGGTATGGTAACCTGTAAGCCCTTGAGTTGCTCGTTCTAACTCAACAGCACTTTCTTTAGTCGACGTTCTGACATGACAATCCGTCTTGAAAACTGACTAATAACATTGGAGTTTTATTTAGACAAGGTCTGACATTCTGTGTCAAGAGGGATTACAATTTTGAAGACGGTGATCTAGTTGATGTTAGTTGTACATTTTTGTAGCTACGATCACGTACTTACATCCACTCCATTAATTAGTAGCTGGTTTACCCGACGTTGTTCAGATTATTAAATTCAAATTGGTGAGGGGTAAGCTAAAATCCTTGTTACTAATTTTATGTTTTAATACTCAAAAACTGTCGGACTATCAATTTCATCACTGCTGAAAATTCGGTTTTCAAATGTAAAAACTTTATTTAACACTTAAATTAGCATTTGTTAGTAGAGAGTTCTTGCTTCATGCAGTTGGTACCATACAGTGGTGTCACTTGATCCAAAGGTAACTGGCGACTGTGGCCAAGTGGGTCCAATTACTGTAAGACTGCTAACGAACTGCGCTGAAGGTCCTAGATGCGGTTCACAACTGCAGCTGCCACGTCCCACTCCTTCAATGTGTTCTTATGGAACAACATTCCTAGGCGCGTTTCCTGGCTGCACGAGTCAATGTGGCTGACGGCTGATGAGTGAGTCTGCAACACAAGTGGTAGGATGAGCAGTCCAGCTGCACGCCATATGAGACTGAGGTATGCAAACCTACTTGAGCCGATTGAAATTTGACGGAAATCAGCACAGCTTAAATTAAGCATTATTTACCTCAGTGTTAGGGCCAGTTGTTCTTCAGAAGAAATAGGGTCTGGCACCCCATTGCACCCAGCAACGTAGAGTCTGTCCTCCACCAGTGACAAAATGTAGGTGAACTAAGGCACATTGAGCCTGAAAAAACTCCAGAAGCGGATGGGGTAGTCCTTCAAATCTCCTTGTGTCAGCAAATTATAAAAACCTTCATCTCTCCTGGTCCGGAACATGTAAGCGTGGGGTTCTCAGGCAATCGTCGAATAGAATTCATCTTCCTCCTCATCCGCTAACAGGAGAGTGAGCACAACCTTCTTCACGGACATCTTGAGCGAGACTGACGCAGTAGCCAGCTGTACCTAGGAATGGTACAAGTATGCGGCATGCAACTGCATCTATCAAACAAAAATCGTGAGCTGCGTCTAGGAATTTACGCCTTAAGAACCCTTAAGACGGACCCCCCTACCACTACAGGGTAAGGAGCTACAGCAGTAAATAGGGGCAGTCACATGACACTACAGTAAGCTAATCTCAAACCCCACGCTAAGTTAGCATCTTTCATGTTTCCCTAGGTTTACGGTCTCTGTGCCTCCCGGCCGTGTGAAGCAAGAGAGAGTCTATTAGAGAGTTTTAAAACCGTGACATTTGCTCACCTACTTAGACAATTTTTTATTCCCATCATAACTTCCAAACGAAAAGTTTGGCCCGAATGATTCAAAGTGAAATTTACACGTATTTAGACAACTATTTTTCCAATTTTATGTATAACTTCTCTGTAGTTTTTAATAACTTTTTCTATTACCATTTTTAACGAAACTTTTGACTACAAAAATGGTTTTCTAATTCCTTACCTTCCTGAGGTGAATCCACTACTGAAGGCAAAGGAACATTTCGTTCGAACCCACCAGAGCCTACTGGCTCAACAAACAAACTTTGCCTCTCTTATCGCTATAAAATAAGCCAACAGAAATGTCAAATTATAGTAAGCGTTAGATTGTTCATTGGTATATGGTTTTCCACTTTGGCATTGTGTTCCCAAAGTGCCTATTGAATTGAACAAAAACTGGCTCTTTATTGTCCGAATTTTGCCCAGTTTTTTAATTTTTGCCAGCTAGTGCGTTGGTTTGGATAGCTCTCTGTTATATTTATATTTCAAAGAAGGGATTCTAATTGCTGACAACTTATTAGTCAAGTTCTACACAAAATACCTTTTGTGCGAGTTACGATAACCTAACTCGTCGTGTACACACCTAGGTAGGTACCTACTTTGTTAATGTTTGCTTTTCCCATGAAAACTTGGAAGATTGTGGATTTATTGGTTATTGAAAACAATATAATTGGACTAAGTATATTGTAAATGTACATATTACTACTAATTCATAATATTTTAGAGAGAGATTTTATGATGTAAAATAATGTAAGATATTCAGATGTCCGAGTATGAAAACAATGAGACCAAAGCAATGTCATCCTCGTCAGTTAGTTTCGGTTGCCAGTTTTGTACCCATTCCAAAAAAAAAAAAAAGTTTTGTTACCTTCTATTTACTGTTTTATCTTTCACATTTTATTTGTGTAAGCTCTACCATTAGTGCATTGACGGTACATTCTGAATTGAAGACTTGAATTCCATTTAGGGTAGGAAATTGGGAAATTATTATCGTCTATTGGGAATGGTGAGAGAACTTCAAGTTTCTCGTGGAACATTCCACAAAACGTCCGTTGAAAAATGACATCTTTGAAATTACTGAATTGTCACAATTTACAAAAATGGCCTGTTGTTTTATTCGCTTTCCAATTTTTCTTCCCAACAACTCCAATGATTGTATTCGCGGTGTGCTCTGAGGGGCACTGAGGACGTGGTTTGTCAGTGAAATATCATCAAAAGTCATAACTTGATTAACCTAAGTACTTTTTACTGTTTGTCTTGGCGGACAGAAGACACTCTTCATAGTTTTTTCCCAATTTTCCCATCATTCCTGATATGTTAGCACGAACTTAAATTAGTTACGTAGTACTTGAATGTTCTTTGGAAAATTAAATGAAGAACATAGTTTCCTGTAATTTGGTTTTCTTACCTCGACATTGTAGCGCAGTTTGACAACTTCGTTCAGTATCCGAACATATTCGTGATCTTGAGGTGAGCAGGTAGGGGTGCTCTGTTTACCGCGATTGTGTAAAGTTAAATGTGGACGTCAAACTCAACAATGTTAACATAGGAATGTCATAAATCATCATTTGAAATTGTATTCGTTAAGGTAAGTTTTAATAAAGCAATATAATTGATTTTCTTGTTTTATCTTATATTCAGTCCAACTACACTTCTTGATGGTACTGTAGAGCATACCACCCAGATTTAAAATAGGGGAAACGTAAGCCGCCCGTACCGTAGGGATTTCACAAAATAACTTCAATTCGCACAATTTCCGGTTTTATTTTAATTCTTCTGTTCGGAAAAAAGGAAGTTGATCCCCATTATACTAGTTATAAAATTGTGTTCATGGTTCATTGCGATTGTCTATTAATGCAGGGGGGGGGGGGGGGGGATGACGCAGACTGCGTCATTGAAATTCTTGGGGAGGGGGTTAAAGTTGATTGAAACAGCGTTTAGCGTGACGACATTCAAAAATAAACTGCATCCTATGTAAAGAACCTAAAAAAATATACACGTTTTGTTTCTTGCCGACTGGGTTTGAATTTTTCCGTACCTATTCTTTTAATTTGGATAAAATAGGGGGTGCATACCTACCAGTACTTTTTACATGGGGGGGGGGGCACACCTCTGATTAATGTTATAGAAAATTCCTCAATTTTGTGAACGGCGTGAAATAATTAATTTCCGGAGCATTGTGTTTCGTCAGCATTTGCATTGGGTTACCACTTCACTTCTAGAATTTCTGAGTTTCAGATCTAGCTAAAATACCGTTTGGAAATTCGAATTCTGAAGCTAAAAGAATAAAATCAAAAATGTTATACCTACCTAGCAATGAAATTGGTGAAAGTTATGTTCACATACAACAATCCTATCTGTTGCCAGGCATATACTTCCTTCCTTTTAGTACAAAAATCCCTTTGCACTGTAAAACCGCCTCTTCGTTGATAAACTCAAACATATCGCAATCCGGTGTTATGAAGGCCTAAAACGGATTCGTTATCAGTTTTTTTCTCATATTATGCTTATCCTACATAAAGGAAGTCTCTCTATTGACTTATAGGGGCATTGGCGAAGTCGTGTGTTCAGAGAGACGTCCTAAAATCAGGCTCAATTCTAAAAGACAGACTGGGACCTTTTTTTTTTTACCGTTTTTTCCAGGGACACCACCGTAGATGGCGGTAGCCCAAGTAATTTCATCTTGAATTCAACCACAATGTGCCGATTTTAGATAACGTACCCCAGACAATCTAACATACGTATTTCAGTGATTTAAAGAGAAGGACTATCTAATATAGAAATACTAAACCTCTTTGTAACAATTTGCAGCGTTTTCCCATGTATGTAGTTGGCTCAGGTGTTGAAGTTAGCCATCGCCTCTGCTAATGGGAGGAAGGTATTGCGAAGGTAATAGATTGTCAGTGGAATTCGGTTTCCAAAGTAGGTAGGGAAGCAGGTATTGGCGCCAATATAATATAAATATACCTGGATAGCTGACTGCAGGGCACTGAACCGTTACCTTTCTTGTCTGGCATTCCCATCTGTAGCCTTTTGAGTGGTAAAATCCACTCGTCTCTCCACTACCGAAAATCTCGTAGATTGAACAGAATAGATTCATCAAAGCAGTCAGTCAATTATTTCAGGATGAGCATAATCTCGGGTGGAAGTCAACGTGATATACTTCTTTTCACAAGGTGGAGTGCAGCGGAGGAGATGTAAATGTAATGTCATGTAATGAAAATTTCGAGGGAGGTTCAAAGGCACAAGTTTTCTTTAAACGTTCGAGAGGAAAGTAGCGGTAGTTTGTTGCTATAGAATTGGCGCAACAGACCCGCAATACATGTCCATTAACATTTTGAAGACGTTGATGTCTGGGAACATGTCCCGTGAATCATCGTAACAAGAATATATTCTAGATCTTTCGAGATTATCTGAAATATTTCAAAATATCTACGAGTAGGTAGCTATGTGCCACACTCAACTTTGCAGACTATTTTTATTTATTCATTTTTTGAACTACAGTAAGGCTCCTCAAAAGTTAGGCTTGTAGGAAAAGCCAAATTCGGATCTTAGTGATCGTATCTATACGATCTATAGCTAACATTTGTTATAATCCACCTCGTTAAATTTTGTCATGTATTGTTTCAAAGTGCGTTGATTCCAACTATGTTATATCCGTCCGCCGTTCAAGCGATAAGTGTGAAATTAAAGTAAAAACGGTACAAATTGGTACACAAGGGTTTATTATTTCTGTATTATATCACCTTTCTACTTAAACCTCTGATCTATGTGTATTAGTCTAATAAACATTATTTAAACTTGGCGCTTCCATGAATTGTAATCGTATTGTAGATTGCATAAACTAAGCCCCATTTATATTTCAACGAGGTAGACCGATTAGGAATGAAATTAACCTAACGGGTTCCAGCTGTCTCCATACCGTGTAATTGGCTTCTAGAATGACTTCGCCTTAAACATAACTCCGCGAACACCAAACTTCACTACCATCTTTTTACGAAATAAAAGCTAATGTCGAAATTCTAAAACTTGGTAATATACCTACTGTACCTATATTGGCACGCCGTAAAAGTCCCCTCATAGCACAACAGAAATACACCTAGACAAAATGAACAACTACCTACGCTTCACTTGTCCGCAAATTTCCAACAAAGTTATGAAAAACTCGATTGGAGATGGCAAAATGGCTAGTCAATTTATATAGAAGTTATCAGAGGTCTTTCTGCAGTCACTTTGTTAACATTAGACCTGCAATTTGCGAGCGAACAAATGATCCTGCAGCAACCAGAGTGATCTCATTCGATTCACAGAAAAATTTCTATAGGAATCAATAATGTTTTTCTGTAATTTCTATTTTTGATGGTTAAATTCTTAAATATTATCCTCTAGGGTTGATTAATCTACAAGTATTAATCCCAGGCTCATGGATCGATGTAGGATTTCCGAGGCAAATTTTGTAAACTTTGATCTAGTAATATAGGAAAAAATCATCGGGCGGTCGGATTTTTCCAATTCGATTTTGAAACCTACGTATCTCGGAACGTAAACCAACAAATTTGGATAGGGGTTGAATTTGTCTCTTTGTCGATTACATAGGTTCATTATTGAAAATAATAAACCAAAACCTGTGGGGTCTGGTTGGTCCAAACCGATCGCTTCGGTCGCGTAGATGCTCTGGGCCCAACACCGTTCAAAAACGTGGGTTTTCGGGGTACCATTCACTGACTGAATTTATCAGTAATTCGGGACTCGGAATCGACTAGAATAGGTGTCGGATTTGTAAAAATTCACTCCATAGCACACACCATTCCTGAACCTAAAAGTGACAACTGAATCTCACGTGACACAAGTAATCACGCAATATTCAACAAATAATAAACCCATGTGTTAAACTCAGCGTTTTCTCTTAGGATTTTAAAATTTCCATACCACAAAAAACATGAAGATGTGACTCAGAAAGTATACTTGTATACAGTAGTTAGGTACCTGTACGTATCTACGTTACAAAACCAATTTAATAAGAGGAAAGATTTGAGATTTTGGTTTATTATTCAATAATAAACCATTGTAATCGCTCTTGAAAAAAAAAAAAAAAAAAAAAATCTAACCCCCCTGAAAATTTCATGGTTTACGTTTCAAAGGGTGTAGAATCCGAATCTGCAATAAAAATTTTCCGTCCGTCCGCCGTACGCACGATTTCTCCCAAACGGCTGAAGCAAAAAGCTGAAAATTTCAGGAAAATCCATGTTGGTCCGACGACGCCCCAATTCTTGAGCCAGCTCTCTCACTTAATTTAAAGTGCCCTTTAAGGGTTGTCAAAGTTTTGTAAAATCCCTAAAAACCTCAAAAAAAAATCAAGGCGGCCTAAATTTGTACTCTTTTTGAAGAACACTCCACGAGGAATCGAATGAGCCCTTCCCCAGGTCCGTAGGTCAAACCATTACCATTATGGTGCCAAAATTTGCGTTATTTTGGTTTATTATTTGTTTTCGTTTTGATTGCAGTAACCTAGTGATGTGGTAATGTGGATACTGGAGTGAACTCCTAAAAGGGTTTATAGCCGATACACGGGTTGAAGTATTCTGATAACCATAAAAAAACGCTGCAAATTCTTTCACTGGGGTTTATTATTCAATTGGCTTGCGTTCATGATTTGAATTTCTACTAAGCTTTGGAGTGTGCGTGTTTCACAGGTGATAGAGCGATTATTGAATTTCAGGAGGCACACAAATATGATCAACTGATCAATCCAAATAGGTATTTGGGTTGAGAACAGATTTACGTGCTCTATGCGTATCTCCTGAAATTCAATAATCGCTCTATCACCTGTGAAACACGCACACTCCAAAGCTTAGTTGACATTAAAATCATGAACGCAAGCCAATTGAATAATAAACCTCAGTGAAAGAATTTGCAGCGTTTTTTGTTTGTAACGAAAACTGCTCGACCGCTTTTAAAAGTTCTATCACTATTAGAAAAGTACAACGTTAATAAGCCATGTAGGCTATTTTATGTCTTTAAAAAAATTAGAGATCGTAACCTAAAACTGATAATTGTAACCAAAGGGATCAAAATGTTGTATACTAAAGTCATTACTTCGCATGCACTGCGAAAACTATAGCTGACATAAAATTAGTGTCCTGTATTTCAATAATATTTACCTACTCAAGATTAGTCACAAAAAACCACAAGATGGTTCATACCTAATTTATAGTTAAGTCACATTTGTGTAAGTTATCGAGCTGAAATACGGGTGAAATCGAAAAGCGGTGATGCTGTTACCTGTCGTACCTATCAAGATATTATTTGTAATACTTATCTGGTAATATACGAGTGTAACTTAAGTAAATTCCACTTTGAATTATTAGGATCGGACCGAAATGAAATGAATTACTGTAGTCAATTCCCTGACTACATGGCAAGTTGGACAACCCTCGAAAATAGGGTTGTACTCCCTTGGGAAGTGAAAAATAGGGGTTGAACTTTTAAAACGCCCCAGCTCGAAAAGATTCAATAGAAGGGTGGAATTTTCTCAGCATCAAACGGAACCAGCCGGAGGACTGAATGACCAGCCGTTGCCGCCCTCCAAGGAGTTGAAAGGAAACCAGTCAGCAAATATTTATATTCGTACGTTGAGTAGATTTCTTGTATCCTCAAACATCAATGATAACAACATTGTAATGTTTAAAATGTTCTTATAAGCTTACGTACATTGCGGTTTCCAATGGTTGGGGGGAAATGTAAATTAATTCCAAGCGTATTGTGTGTCTATTAGATTAGGTGTTGTTATGCTCAAAAATAAATTAAAATTATGCTTGAAACATGGTATGTTAGCGTATTCGCAAAAGCTGCCGGTGAATCGTGAATTCCTGAAAATTAAAATAATTGAACGAGATGATTCCCGAAATAACCAAAGAACATAGAAAAATACTGAAGCTACGCTGTCTACGAAAAACATTGTAAAGAGAACTAGAACAAAAGAGAAACAACATACAAAAGACACCAGCAAAGTAGTAACAAACGGGATTTAATTTCAACAAATTTATGCAATATTCGCAAAAGAAGGTGTTCTGTAATCTACAAAACAGAAATGATGATACAGAAACCAAAGAAAATGTGTTGGAGAAGAAAGTTTTTCCGTGGAAATGACACAACCACGAAGGCATCAAAAACGGAATGGACGTTCTGCACATATGTGTTGCGAGATTGGAAAATTTGTAACAAAAGAGCCAATGAATAAAAATGTTACATTAAACTTAGGAAACAATATGACTCCTAAAATTAAAAGAAAAGGATTAGTTCATTTAAAAGGTAATCGCTTAACTATTTTGTACATGAACAATACTTTACATGTACCGCAGCTGCATACAAATTTAATTTCGGTAGCAAAAGCTGTGAATAACGGATACACGGTAATATTCAACAAAGATTTAGCTCTTGTGAAAACTCGAACTTAAAAAACAGTATTAAAAGCCAATTGTTAAAGTAGTTTATATCATGTTGAACAGATAGGGACTTTTAGAAGTGAAGGACAGAATTTTGAATATATCAAAACAGAAAACGCAAGAGTCAGCGGGAGGCAAAAATAATTCAACATGTTTCAAAACAAGAACTATTTCGCGTCACCCTTTTCTGCAAAATAGAAAAACGAACATGGGAGAATGAACTGGGAAACATTTTTACCGCACAACCAAAAAGAAATTCAAACATACGCATTACGTAGCTTCGACTATGGAAAGAAACAATAAAAATCCAAGAATTACAGAGAAAGAAATTATAATTGGAAAACCGCTATTAGAAATGGAAAACAACAGTCAGCATTCGTCGCGAAAATCCATAAGGTAATCGAGGGGAAGACAATGCAGGGTACACTTTCAACAAAAGAGTATACCGATTCACTTATTCCTGCAGATACGACAACAAACACAAAACATGAGAATAAAAACGACTATCTTGACGACGAGGAACCAAGAAGCGAAACAACAGGTTTCAGAAGTACAACAAGTGAAGTCAGTTTGAGGGGAAGTATTGGAACTGCAAAATGAACTTGTTGAGCGTTTGCCGCGAGCAGGGGCTTCGAACGAGCATTTGTTACAGGCTCAGGCAGTGTAAATAGTCATTAAACAGGCATCAAAGGGATGCTCGATCGTCGAATCGAATCTAGTTCCAGCCAAGTTGTTTCGTCACATCTCTCCTAAGGTAGTGGCCACTGCTCCAGTAGTGGCCATTTTAAAGTTTATATTTGAGAAATAAGGATTCCCGGTCTCCTAGTGGCTTCAAACTTGCAGGAGGTACAGCTCATGTCATCTTGTAGTCAGAGGTTGAACTAGAAGTTTGCAGAGCATCATTGGAAATTGTAGTAAACTTCTCAATATGACCGTCCCTAGTTTCCTCGTTTGTTGGGCTGTATCCTAGAGCTTCTACTGGATAGAATCAATTTTGTTCATCTGGTATTGAATTTAATGATATTAAACACGTAAGGAGGGCAAAATGTCAAGTGGCCACTACTGAGACATGCACGTGGCCACTACTGGAAATTTCGTAATTTGATGTGGCCACTACTAGATCAAAATAAAGGTGTGAGAAAAAATTAATAAAAAATAGAAAAAATTGTTCTTTTGATAGTTTTAGGCAATGGATATGTTAGGGAAGAGTCGGGCTATATTCTAAATGAGTCCTGAAGAAAGTCAGTACTACTGTTGGCCCACAATTGTCAAAACTAAAGAAAAAAATTCTTAACTGTGGCCACTACCGGTACCGTTACCTTATTTTGACGTTCGCTTTTGTCATTTTTTAAATCTAGAACGACAATTGATGCAGAGCTAACTGCTGCTCTCGATGATACAAGGGAGCTATGATCGCAGGAAACGCTCGGGTAATGTCAACAGTGGTGCTCCTTGCAATCGCGGTAGTTGAAAACCGGCAAATGCCCGATAGCGAATGCTCGATGCTCGAGGAAGCTCGAGTAACATAACTCACTTGTACAAAATACTCGTATATTATTGTTAAGGCGTTCATAAACACACAGCGTGATCTTTTCTACAATTAACAATAATATCTAAAAAAAAAAAAAAAAAAAAAAAAAAAAAAACTAATAAATTTTGATTTAGAGGAACTGGTATTGTCAGCTTTTTCATTTCTACTTGTAGGATGCACAAAAAGTTCATTTTTGAAAATAATTAACCGCCTGTAGGCCGTCCGATGCGTTGCTCCGAAATTGATGGAATTGGATTCGAACATCAAGTATCAACCGAGAAAGCGCTTGTGATTTCGGGATTATTTACAATTATGGCACTAGATAAAATTAAGAGTGGAAATTTTAAAGAATCGAAATCCTAAAAGTCTTGTGTTGATTTCAAAAGTTCGTAATTGAAAATAATAAACGAAAACGATGGGGGTCTGTCCGCACGTATTCTAGGAAATGGTTCCTCGTCTTTAGATTAATCACATCTACTTTTAATTATTCATTGTGTCTAAGTTGAAGCCAGTGACCGGAAAATGAAGATTCTCAATTTGGAAGTCGAATTTCATACCCAGCAGGGATGAAGAAAACTGTGTGGAAACCTCGTAAGTATAGTATAGTAAGCCGGATTATTATAAAGAGGTCTAGCCCAACATTTCAAGAGAAATCAAATCGGGAAAATAGTTTGGAAAACATGAAATAACTGGGATTTTCATCTTCAAAACCTGCAGTCAACTAGAAAGAGAGGTGGAAAATCTGCAAAATTCTGAAAATATTTTTTTTTCAAGAGCGATTACAATGGTTTATTATTGAATAATAAACCAAAAGCAAATGTTGGCACCATAAATTGGGCCATAGATCGGGAATGGTTTGACCTACGGACCTGAAAAGGGGCTCGTTCGATTCCTCATGGAAAGTTCTTTAAAAAAATTCCAAATTTAGGCCGCCTTGACTTTTTTTGAGGTTTTTAGGGATTTTACAAAACTTTGACAACCCTTAAAGGGCACTTTAAATTAAGTGAGAGAGCTGGCTCAAGAATTGGGGCGTCGTCGGACCAAGATGGATTTTTCCTGAAAATTTCAGATTTTTTGCTCCAGCCGTTTGGGAGAAATCGTGCGTACGGCGGACGGACGGAAAAATTTTATTGCAGATTCGGATTCTACACCCTTTGAAACGTAAACCATGCAATTTTCAGGGTGGTTACAATTTTTTTTTTCAAGAGCGATTACAATGGTTTATTATTGAATAATAAACCAAAAAACGCAAATGTTGGCACCATAAATCGGGCCATACATCGGGAATGGTTTGAGCTACAAACCTGGGGAAGGGCTCATTCGATTCCTCATGGAAAGTTCTTATAAAAAAAGTCCAAATTTAGGCCGCCTTGACTTTTTTTGAGGTTTTTAGGGATTTTACAAAACTTTGACAACCCTTAAAGGGCACTTTAAATTAAGTGAGAGAGCTGGCTCAAGAATTGGGGCGTCGTCGGACCAAGATGGATTTTTCCTGAAAATTTCAGATTTTTTGGTTCAGCCGTTTGGGAGAAATCGTGCGTACGGCGGTACGGACGGAAAATGTTTATTGCAGATTCGGATTCTACACCCTTTGAAACGTAAACCATGCAATTTTCAGGGGGGGGGGGGGTTAAATTTTTTTTCAAGAGCGATAACAATGGTTTATTATTGAATAATAAACCAAAAAAGCAAATGTTGGCACCATAAATCAGAATGGTTTGAGCTACGGACCTGGGGAGGGGCTCAATTCGATTCCTCATGGAAAGTTCTTAAAAAAAAATTCCAAATTTAGGCCGCCTTGACTTTTTTTGAAGTTTTTAGGGATTTTACAAAACTTTGACAACCCTTAATCAAGACTTTACAAGATTTTGACAACACTTTAAATTAAGTGAGAGTGCTGGCTAAAGAATTGGGGCGTTGTCGGACCAATATTGATTTTTCCTGAAAATTTCAGATTTTTTGCTCCAGCCGTTCGGAAGGAATCGCGTTGTCGGACGGACGGAAAAATATTTATTGCAGATTCGGATTCTACACCCTTTGAAACGTAAACCATGCAATTTTCAGGGGGGGTTACAATTTTTTTTTTCAAGAGCGATTACAATGGTTTATTATTGAATAATAAACCAAAAAACGCAAATGTTGGCACCATAAATCGGGCCATACATCGGGAATGGTTTGAGCTACGGACCTGGGGAGGGGCTCATTCGATTCCTCATGGAAAGTTCTTAAAAAAAAGTCCAAATTTAGGCCGCCTTGACTTTTTTTGAGGTTTTTAGGGATTTTACAAAACTTTGACAACCCTTAAAGGGCACTTTAAATTGAGTGAGAGAGCTGGCTCAAGAATTGGGGCGTCGTCGGACCAAGATGGATTTTTCCTGAAAATTTCAGCGTTTTTGCTCCAGCCGTTTGGGAGAAATCGTTCGTACTACGATGACGGAAAATTTTTTATAGCAGATTCGGATTCTACACTTTTCGAAACGTAAACCATGAAATTTTGAGGGGGTTCGAATTTTTTTTTTTTCAAGAGCGATTACAATCATTGTAATACAATGGTTTATTACTGAATAATAAACCAAAATACCTAATGTTCCAAATCAGCTGGAACCCAAATGTCTTAATAGACCTGCCTGGGGAATTTTTAAAAAAATGACACATTTCTGGGGTGTACGGGGACATTCTTAACTGAGTGTAGAGGTGAAGGACGAGAATTGATGGGAGAAAATGCCTGATTTCCGGCCGGGTTTAATCTGAAAGGTGAAATTTATCCAGATGTCTCCTACCAGGGATTTACAAATAGCGAAAACACCCAAAACGCCGATTGTTAGTTGTAACTGCCGAATAATCCTATAATTCCCAGTTCGTATTATGTCGGATTCTCATTTCGTATCCCTAACTTCAGACACATAACGATTTAACATAAAAAAAACAGGGTCATGTTGGTGGCTCAGGGACCTCCTCTCCGTGGTGGTTGAACCCAAAAAAAAGTAGTCCCCCCATCGGAGCCGTCCAAAATCAAAATTTTCATGTTTTACGACAGTTAATAAACTTATAAATCTCCATTCCGATTGTTGGAATCAATAAATGAGCCCGTCACTACGAAAATAATCCTTTATCGATGTTTTACGATGATTTTGTGGTCAACCGAGTTCCCGTTTGGCGTCTCTCCGCATGCGCGAAGTAGTCCGTCGTGAATTCCTATGAAAAAGCCATATTGAACGCGTTTAATGTCATGATTGGTGGTTATATACGCTTTAAATATGTTTTTAAGAGGTTTAAGTTGTAAAATTGAGAATATGAAAGTTTCGTAAAAGATTTAGGTGGGTTTGTATTCATCCGCCCCACCCTCCTGCCAGAACCAAACGGTGTTCCGACCGGATGACGCCATTCAGAACACAAACTCCAATGAAGACGGAACTGGTCGCGTAGTCTATGGATATTTCTGTAGTTATTGATCTGCTGTGATACTTTTTTACTCTTAATTATAGGTAAGTTCGATTCCTATCGTTTCTACTAACGTTTTGACGGATTTTGATGAAATTCCACCGAACGGTTTTCGAGATTTCGTCGATTTTTCGGTCGCACGAGGTGAAAGCCACTCGATGCGGGAGGCCACGCCGACCATGGTCGGGTTTCAATGACCTCCAATCGACATTTTCCTCACGATTTTCATCAAAATCCGTAACAACATCACTGTAACACACTATTCACCGTCATTTCTCACTTTTCTTTACAAATTTCGTTAACATATTTCCTTGTATATATAACTTTCTAAATGTTATCGTTTTTTTCCTTCCGTTTTCCAGTCATGAGTGACCAATTCTGCCTCAAATGGAACAACCACCACACGACCCTAGTTGCCGTTTTCGACAAACTCTTCGAATGTGAATCCCTAGTTGACTGCACTGTCGCAGCCGAAGGAAAGTTCGTCAAAGCCCACAAAGTTGTACTGTCGGCGTGTAGCTCGTATTTAGAGGTGAGTTTCATTCTATTTGATACAATTTTCATCGGGTTTTGACTAGTTTTTGTTGATTTTCGAAAATTTCCTCAGTTGATTGTTCAAGAAACGTACTAAATTTGTATGCGTCTTTTATGCGTTCGGCTGCATTGCGTTTCCGTTAGGTGAGGCTTAGTTCCGAGCTTTCACTTGTCGAGTTTCTCTTTTTCGTGCACATCCATTTTCTCTTCCTTGCACGACCATTTTCTCTCCCCCCCCCCTCCTCCCTACCACTTGCATGACGACCCTTTTCTCTTTTGGCTAGTTGATTTTTCTTGCGGGGGTCCCCACCTCACATTTCGAAGAGAAAACGTGGTGACCCGTTTTTCTTTGTGGAGGATCTCATCCAACATGGCCGAACATACCGTTGTATGGTGGGGGCCCCCTGAATGGCGCAGGGTCCCCCCGCCCCCCCTCCTCATGCCGCCCCCGGCCCATGTTTTCTCAGGACCATTTTCTCTCTCCCTACTTTTCGTCCCAACCCGACGGGCGCCCCCCCTTTTTTTTCCGGTACAATCGCCTGTAAAAGTACGACGGCGCCTTTTGGGGCCACGTTTTCAGAAACGCCTGTACAATTCCCACTCCCCCCCCCCGACATAATTCCCCTTTGCTTGAGGGGTCCCCCTTCACTTCTCCTTGCCCACCATTTCAGGGTCTTCGGTTTCTCGTTTCAGTCTGCCCCCCCTCCGTACCAGCATGGGGGGCCGCCTGCGGCCCACAAATCAATACCCGTCTCATGAGGGGGTTCGCCCTACCCAATTTTTCCGGTGATCAAATCAGCTCTGGCTTGGTGTTGCGCAGTGACGATTTTGTAGCAGTTATGGATTTTATCAATTTCCCCTCATCCAATCCTCTAACTTGGGAAATGCATAAATTATAATTCCCCATGTTCCTATGTAAAAATAACCCTACTCTCCTCGATATTGAAGAGAAACCTGTAGTATTCTAACAATGATATTAAACTCTCCCTAAATACCTTCAACTTTGTAAATATATTCGTTAGTCTGACTTTTCCCAGGGAACTCATTTTGCTAATTTGTCTCCTCACTTGTAGGTCCCCTGTAAATTTTGACAAAATTTTCTGTACCTGTCTCTCAGGGTAATCGTACAAAAACTCCCAACTTCGGAAAACTAGGGCTGAATCACAGAATAGGTAACGCATCTATTTTTCCAACTGATCTATACTTTACTAAAAGGATTGATATAGGATATTTTTTTGTTTTTGAGATGCGAGCATCCAGACTAGCAAACTAGACGATAGGATATTTCTGTCATTTTTCACACGGGGATTTTTCGTCCGTGATTCGTGTCTCAGGTGTAGTTTTGACCATTACAAGTTCCTTTTAACCCCTCAATCTTGAGAACATCCAATTTGGTTGAAATTTTATCGATTTTCAGTAATTTCAAGAGAGGTATTAATAAGAGAGTTAATTAATGGTATTATCAAAACAATAATACTGATTTGAGAATGATAGACCGGCCCTTCCCGGTTCCTCTCCTTCTTCCTAAAAACAATATTTTATTGCAACGTACCATATCAATTCTAGGACGTGTAATTCTTCCTTTTTATAAGTTTTTGTGATGATATTGAAATATAATGCAGCTGAACTAAGATGAGGACGTATTCTAAAATTATTCTAATTCTTTGATATACCTTCGATCTTAACGAATATATTGAAAAAAACCTGATGATCATCAGACAAACAAGATGAAAAATGTGTGTCAGTCAGCCTTGGAATTCAAAATGTTCATCAAAATGAGGCATTGGAATTTTGTCATGAATAATTGATAAGTACGTAATTGTCTCGTTATGTAGGAATACGACATGAAATTCGCCGCAAAATTCGTTTTGCCAAAGTTTTGGCCTGGTCACTTCTCTCATGGATAAAATCTACGACCCCGGCGAACTAGTGGCCCAAAATAAGTTGTGTGCTGAGAGAACAAATATTTTCATCTTCTCTTAGCATAACTGGTCAAGTTAACTGTAACTGAGTGATTCATTCCAAATTTCAACATTCTACAACCAAATCCTGATTTTGGGCGAAGGATCAAATTTTATTAGCGATCCTCTAAAATACGCAAATGAGTCGGCCATGACTCGTTGAGTGCCATCTCCATAAATTGTCATTATTGAAGGTAACAACAAGGGAAATCCCAATGGTTAAAATGACCTTGATTTGTTGTCATCTGAATTTAAAACTATTTTGTAAGCCATTCAGGTAACGTTATTGATTTACCCAGACCATTTCCGTAAACGAAGACGTTCATCTACGTACTAGATCTAGTTCTAGAGTACTAGACCTAGTTGATCTACGTACTAGATCAACCGAAACATTAAACTGTGTCTAGGAATTTTCATAATTTAGGTGCATCGTAATTTTGACGGACATCAACTATCAAGATGTGTGTAGTGTCGGGTATGGATGTAATTCGGTTATGTATTGCACCATGTATGATAGGGCTTATTGGAATTTTAAAAATAGTTCCCTATTCGTCCAGTGTTGAAGGCGGTTGCTTCTTCAATTGTTATTACTCCATTAGTTCGGACGTAGCTAATGTTTTGAAAACATAATACATCTCATCGCCTAGGTTTGGTGTAGTGGCTGCTTCCCTAAGGTTTTTCATTTAGGATTGGAAATCGTTGAGAAAATGAAAATGTGATCCGTAGTACGATCAATAAACATCTAGGAGTTTTTTTTGTGACCTTGTGTTTATTTAACACATATTGCCAACGCAATTTGTCACTTATTTCACAAGTACACCACTCACAAGTTAATCACATGGTCCTTTCGTCTACCGTTCTTAATAGTGCGCACAGATCTTGATCTTTGAGTAATCTTGAGTCAAATGAGATGTTTTTACTATTTTTACTATTTCACCAGTAAATTTTACTATTTCACTAGTAAATTTTACTATTTCACTAGTACACAAACTGCTTGGCCTTCGCAATCGTGATCTGTTCGTCTCAGCGTAAATGTTACGAGTGGCCTTGATTTTGATGAGTTTTAAATAGGCTCATTGAAGGGCCCTTGAAAATGGAATCAATCGTTTCATAATTGAATTCTATCGTGTGATATCTCGACAATTCGTACTCAGGTGGTCTCTCGCTGACAAACCGAAATATGTTCACAATATGTTGACATCTGGGCTGTAAAATTGTTTTTTGGTTTTAAAATCAAAGTTTTTGCTCTTTCTGAACACAAATTTGCTTTGAGGGTACATGACGACTATCAGTGTACATATAAAATTGACACAAAATCATGATTATGCATGATTCATAAAAAATTACTACGAATTATTACACAGGGTTATTAGAAATGCCCTTCAACAAACAGATGATTTTGTATTTGTATATGAATGCTCTGTGCCGACGACCCCTTTAATCAAGAATTTTGGGGCGTGTGGTCTACGAGAAAGACGATCGGTTTTTAATTCAATTTTTCATTCATTTTGGAAGCATCACACCCACCTGTTGTTGACAATTGGCTTAATCTTGACTTTTTGTCATGAAGGAATTTTTTTTCTTCCTTCTAAATTTAGATCATATTTTTTTAATATTAGGAAAGGATTAGTGTTTCAATATGAAAGTAGGGATCATTCACATTTTCGTTGTAATTAACGGGGCTGGGGCTCAAGAATTGTAAATTACTAGATCTTAAGTAGGTTAGAAACGATTGAAAATCGGGTATAATTAGGAAAATCGGGAAAATTCTCCTTACAGACTTGCCCTAATCATGAAGATTGTTTTGATTGAATTTGCTTAGGAGTTGAATATTGTTTCCAAAGTTTAAATAGAACTTGTTCCAGCTTAGGCTAATTTCCATCGATTCCACCGAGTTGTTTCTCTCGTAGCACAGTAAATAGCAAAAATGGATAGGGTAGGGGGGGGGGGGCTGCAATTATGCATTTTGCTGTTTCTCAACAATTTGAGAAATCTTGACCTAATTCGAACAAATAGTGTGGTTAGTTAGTATGTCTGTTACTTGAATTTCACCTGTTTCAATTTGAAAATCTGAATAGGAAGCCATTGTAGTATTTTTGCTGACGTAATGTGGCGATGAGTTGTGTCGCAGCCGATTCACCGCTGAGCAGAACCTATTTCTGTACCTCGTGACGTCACAAGCTTCACTTGGTCGACCAACGTTAGTTTTCTATCGCAGCGTCAAAGCCGGCGAAATGAGGAAATCTAAAGTCGTTACGAATCTAATATTCGAACTTGACGTCGGGTTTTTCACGTGTCCTTGACGACAGCCTGTCAAGAAATCGAAAGGCTGATCCGTGTGGGCTTCTCTGATGAGGCAGTAATAGTTCGGCAAGATCTCGTTAGGTTTACGTCAATCTGTCAAGAAACACTTTTTCTTCGTACGCCTCATTGTAAAAAGGCAATCGATGCTTTTTATTCTTCTAAAAACTGGATCACAGTCGTCTCATGAAATATCTGATGAGAATATACGTGTATTGATCGATCTTGAATAGTTGAGTTCTGTAACTTAACATCGCAGTATTTGTAAAAAGAGCGAAATTTTAGCTGGCTTTTCGCACACGTCAACCGCTTACCTTTTGGCATTTCGATTAATCCGTTGCCTTTCCAGTTTTCGTTGTGGTATTGATTCATGGTTATGGATTACGTTTTTCGAGGTAATTGAATGATTTTTAAGGACGTGGAACACGATTCTTACAACACCTAAAACCTAAGACGTAATTTATTCTTCAAGGAATCATTATTTCATAACTTGAGAAACGTTCAGGTGAACATAAGTTGTACGAACCTCCAACTAGCTTCTCCTGAATCCATTTCTCGGTCTTTTCGAAAACTATATCCAAAAGGTATCGAAATACAATCATTTCGTTCCCCTGTTGCCCGATCGAAACTGAACATTCAATCGCATTTGACATGGCTCTTGAAAGGTCGAAGAAAAAAAAAAATTGATTTGCAACTATTAGACTCCCCTTTTTTACATTTCAAGAAGTAAAAATAGAAAAAAATCATCAGCGTACTGGCTTCTGTGTAGCATTCATTAAACGGAGGGTAGTTATGAAGTTTTTTCTTAGAGGTACTGTCTATCAAGAAATTGGTGGAACCATTTTCCTACCTAGTTTGCTAGTACGGATGCTCTCGTCCCAAAAATGGAGAAAAAAAATCCTAAATCAATCCTTCTAATAAACTAAAGATTAGTTGGACTATTAGATCACAATCGACCGAACGTTGAGCAGTGCGATATTTTAACCATTTTCATTTCATTTCAGCATTTTAACCACTGTTAATGAATCTAGTTAAAAGAGTGACCAACTTCCAATAAAATTAATTTTCTCACCAGTACAGCGTAGAACATATTATAAGAAAAGATGGTTTCGCATCATCTTCCAGGTTTTAATCTTATCTTTATATTTTTAGAGTCTTGTATTGTTTAAATGATATTCTAAAATGTATCATTTCATTACCCCCCCCCCCCCCAGCCAGCTTTCAAAGAAAATTTGCTCTTATGGTGTTTTTTCCAAGTCTGGACCTTTCGACCTATTTGCGATTGACAAGTACTTGAGAAAATGCACTAATATTTTATAGTAATTAGGTATGGAGGAAACCGGTTTATGAAAATTAGGAGTTAGAGCTGCACAATATTTGCCAAGTGCAAGTATAGTTTCATGTGCGTGCAATTCCACTATTTAGTTAGTACAAGACTTAGCAGTACACTAGTACTTGTACTTATGACTGAAGTACGCATGTACTTGTATGCAGTGATTCCTTCTCTTTTTCTTCTTGTATTTGCGCTGGAAGTACAAGTTCTTGTCTTGCCACCTGGACTAGTAAAATACTTTTATACTTGGACGTAGTACTTCAATTACTTGCCCAAGTGTAAATATTTGTGTACTTGTAGTTACCAAATTAGTAAGGAAATTTAGTAAGGAAATACAAGTGCATTAGGTAATTGTACTCGAAATTTGTCGAGTTCTTCTTCTGTACTTTGTTGGTTTAGTACGTTGTTTCTCCGACTAAGCTTTCGGAATGGTTTCTCCTTATTTTGCCTGGCATATGGTGGAGCCGAGCGGCGATGCACGTCCGGAACGGCGGTTAGCGAAGCTGATTTGAGGTCATTGGCAGCTGCCCGCTGCTGCGCTCCCGTCTTTCCTCCTCGTCCCCCCCGTCGTGGGGATTTTCTTCGATTGTGCTCGTCGTCTCTGCTGGTTCCTTCACGCGGAGAGGGGTTTTGCTCGGGACTGTACTGCGCTCGGGGAGGCGGCCGTTGACGTTTTTCTCACGATTATGTGGCCCCGACGTCTGAGGCCTTCGGAGGGAGGGGGCTTCAAACGATCATGCCACATGCCACGGAGTAGAAATAGGGTAGGGGCCTCTCTGCATCAAGGAGGAATGTTACGACTGTTATCGTGCCTGCTCGGACATGACTGACGAAAAAAAACCAATCAAGAAAACTCTGATTTTTCTTCCATCTCATGAAAACCCCACAATAAACTATTCCCATTGAAAAATATATAAATTTGGTTCTCGAAATCTCCATGCTATTCTGATGACAGTTCGCTATTAAGAAATACGAACTATACACATGTTTCAAACTTGTAATTACGGAACTTGAAGGGTTGTCAAAGTTTATTTTCATTCGAAGGCTTATACATTCAAAATAACAGCGTGACCTTGCATCAAGATGAAATGAGCTGGTTGCCTTGACGTAACGTGACAACAAATCGATAGAAGAAATACTTCACTTTTCTTATTAATCTTGTGGATATGGATATGGTTAGTTGGCCCCTTCCCGATTTTAGAATCTGTTGCCTTCTGAGATGAATCGGGGGTCCGATTCATCCTCTGAGCGTGGCGGAGCATAATAATGCATCCACCTGCTTGGAAGGGGCTATAATACCATTTCATCACCTCACAATCTTCATCGTCATTTCATCCCATTTAGATACTAATCTTCAGCATCAATATTTTTGGAAGAGGGATGTCAAACCAATGACAATGTATTGTGATTCTTTCAAAATTTGAAACAGTTTTGTTTCCTGGGATTTTCGGTACGATACGAAAAATGATGAAACATTTTAGTTGGAAAACCCATTTTCTTGGATCTTTAGATATATTTTTCTAGCAAGTTGTTTCAAGGTCAGCATTAGTGAGTTCAATTCGGTAACCGGACAAAAAATCCCCAACTTCGGAAAACTGAATCACAGAATAGTTAACGCATCTATTTTTCCAACTGATCTATACTTTACTAAAAGGATTGATATAGGATATTTTTCTGTTTTTGAGATGCGAGCATCCAGACCAGCTAACTAGACGATAGGATATTTCTGTCATTTTTCACACGAGGATTTTTTGTCCGGGGTGGGCTAAACTCGAGGATTTTTCCGGGGATTTTTCGTCCGTGATTCGTTTAATTCAATGACTGGGTGCAAATACCCGGGTTTAAAATGAGGTTTTTGTAAAAGCGTAAAAAAACTGTTCATTTGTATTCAATAAACGGATCCCTTTATTATGATGGAATACAGAAAGCAAGAAAAGAACTCTGGAACAGGCCACAGGTCAAAAAACTGTCTTTGAGAAAAATATGGTGTCTGGTTGTCTCTACCAGCAATGTCAAGAGACAATCAACAGTGACTTGTTGATTGTCATCGCAAAGCACAGTTTCAGAGGGAACTGTATTCTCTTGAATTGTATGTATGGTGTTTTGTGAGGGAATCATTGGTATTCTTGGAATGAATGGAACAAAACCTGCTTGAGAACTTTCATGTAATTGTAGGTACGTTTACCAAATCTTACGTCATTTGGTGGTCTAGATGTTGCGTTGTAAGGGAACAGACAGACAAATGCGTTTTCTATATATAGAGATTTCACATATTAGTGTCATCATCCACTCGGTGGGATTGACGTTAGTTCAGAATCGTTCCGAGGTGGTTGATAGTTGTGTAAGGGACGTTTTGAGATTTGATATTGAAATTCCATAGCGTGTGGGCTCATTTCGATTTTGCTCCGCATTTCCTGGTCCAAGTAGTTGGTACTTTGATGGTGTTTAGGGGTGAGGCCAATAGTATGGGACGAAAACATTGATGTGAGGACGTAGGAGGGAGATCGATGTTTTTAGGACGTCGCGTACTTACTACCCGTTCGGGTCATTTGCTGCGCAGCTGGAAGCTCTTCGCTTCACAACGTTCGAGGTATCGTGGGCTGAAAAACATGGTCTCCGGGGGTCCTCATCCTCGAAGCCAGACCCCATGTTTGTTGCATGGGCCGCGTTGGTGGGGGGAAGCCAGAACCGCCCGTCTGCCTCCCGTACGTCCAACCTCGACGGGAAATTACACTTTTTTTACGTGTTTCCTTCCACGTTCGTATCTCGGCCTCGTTTTTACCTCTCAGAATCAGAGTAATAAATTTATTTGGAGTGAGACGTAATACACGACACTGACTGCTTTAAAGTGAATCTTCCTGCAATATAAATAACTTGAATCAAATATTCGATAAAAAGCACTTGATTTACATCCACAGAAATCGTCCATCACAGAAATAGATGTTACAAGTACATACTTCACAGGAAATCTCTACATCTACTACTGATGTATCCATTTCCACTCTACCTTATTTTAGGAGTTTTCTATAGGTTTTAAGTTTTAATTGAGTTCCTCAGGGCTTCGAAACAGGTTTTAACGCATAAAAAATCCCCAGGGACTTCGGAAAACTAGGGCTGAATCACAGAATAGGTAACGCATCTATTTTTCCAACTGATCTATACTTTACTAAAAGGATTGATATAGGACATTTTTTTGTTTTTGAGATGCGAGCGTAGCGAGCAATCCAGACCAGCAAACTAGACGATAGGATATTTCTGTCATTTTTCACACGGGAATTTTTTGTCCGGGGTGGGCTAAACGCGAGGATTTTTTGTCCGGGGATGTTTTGTCCGTGATTCGGTTTTAATCCTTGACTTGAAACCTCGTCAGATTTTAATTTCCCAGATCAAGTACGACGCAAAGTCACGCACTTCTCCAAGGCAAGAGAAACTATCTTTTCCCCTGATTAACAGGGGATATGGATTTGTTTTTGTCCTGTTTCCTGTCAATGTTGTAAGAAGTTAAGATTTGAATCTCATGTCCTGCAGTATGACGTTCGGATCCGATTCCTAATATATTTCTCATGGTACAAACGAAATGGTGCGTTCAGTGTTAACGTGATTCATAAATGCATTTGTTGATATCAGGACTTGATTTTAGTAAAACGAATTCTATCACTTGGTAATAATTGATAGAACTCGCTTCGCTAAAATCCCTTCTTTAATGGATAGGTATTGAACAAATCGATCTTAACACATCATCCTAATCATTTGATAATCCGAGTGTATCTGCTATACTGATTGACTAATTCCAATGACCCTGAGTTACACCTACCATCACCAAATACATACCGACTTGGCTCTACCAGGAACTTGAAGTCAAATGTTTTACATCTTGGAAATGACGCACCTACTTCATTCTTCATTCATACCTCAATTCTAAATCCAAACTGTTTCAAGTTGAACTCAATCGAACCTTCTCTGGTTCATAATGCCGATTTGGCGTTTACACCAGTGTTGAAGGTATTGATAGGTGTTCCAATTTTGTTTTACTGTGTTTGAACTAGTAGAAATATGTTTAGGAATCGCTCGTACCATCGAAACTGTTTTTCCAGAATTGAGCCAGATAAGATCGTTGTTTCTGTAATTTAAGTACATCCTCAAAGGCATATTATGCGTCGAATTCCTTATATTTTGCTTCTCAGTTCCTCTCTAGCTGAGTAACTTCAGCTCAATGGTACTTCAATTCAGAACTCACATTCTTCATTTCTAACGGTTCGTTTTCTACTGATGTGTTGCAGGAACTCCTCCAGAATCATGAGGACAAGCACCCAATCCTCATCTTCAACGACATTTCGTACGTCGAGCTCAAAGCGATGCTCGAGTACATGTACCGGGGGGAAGTCAACGTCTCTCAGGACCAGCTGAACACGTTCCTCAAAGCCGCCGAGGCCCTCAGGATCAAAGGGCTGACGACGGACCAGGGCGGGGGAGAGGGAGGAGGGGGCGACCTAAACGACCTCAAGAAGAAAATGCCCAGAAAGGAGCCGAGAACCAACAGCCCCGTCCTCGGTAAGCGAAATCTCCTAATCATACTTAAATTACTAAGGAATCAAGGTAGTCAAGTATTAACTCTCAAGTCCTAGTGGTAATGATGAGCAACACAATTTTATGGGTTAGCTTAGTGTTGCTCAACGTTCCACAATATAGCTGTCCAGCATTTTTGCTACAGTGCTACTTTTGATGTGATTGGGTGCAAAATTGCTCATCACTTGGCTCCAAGAATTTCAGTATACGGTCAGCAGTATGAGTGCACCTCCGGTTTAGTTTATATGTCAGATTGATACAACCAAAACCCTTTTTGCACATATTTCGATTGATGATTCCCTTCTAAGGGAACGACTTAGTGGACTACCTGCTTAGAGTATCCCCCCCCCCCCTCACTAAGTTGGCCGGTACAGAAATTTAGCTTTTCCAAGCGAATTAAGAATTTTCCAAGTCGAATTGAGAATTTTCCTAACCAAATTGAGAATTTTCCAAACCAAATTGAGATTTTTCCGAAGCAATTTGAGAACTTTCCAATCTAAGAAACTTTCACTACTAAAAAGGATGAGGGAGTTTTCCAAACCGAAATCACAATGTTTTGAGGCAATCCAAGACTTTTATTGAAAACAAAATTAATGAAGCAAAATGAACGAATAGCACTTTATGAACAAATCAACATTGAAATAAAAAAAAATTCGTTGGCGACTTCCTACGATCACGTCTTTATCACTCGAGGCACATCTGCCACTCATCGTTCACGAAACAAAAGCACCTTATGCCTTCAGATGTCCACCAGATCGTTGGCCTCAGATGACTGACCTTCTCCTCGCTTTTATTTATTATTCCTTTCGCGACTCTTCAGACTCATACAGGAGCTGATGCGACAGGCCTTATCGGTGGGTGCTTGTCTGGCATGCTATCTTCTGCCCGGCCCTGATGTTTGGACTCCGCATTTTTGTTTTTGTTGACTTCAATATACCAGCCAAACGCAGAGTGGCCTCGATTTTTTCTGTTCTTAACAAGAGCGTAATTTTTATGAAGTATTCTACGTTCATTTTGTCTTTTTGATTTCAATGTTAATTTGTTCATAAAGGGCTATTCTTTCATTTTCTTTACTAATTTTGTTTTCAAAAGTCTTGGATTGCCTTAAAAAATTGTCAATTCGGTTTGGAAAACTTCCTCTTCCTTCTTAGTAGTGAAAGAGTCTTAGATTGGAAAATTCTCAAATTGATTTGGAAAAATTCTCGAATTGATTTGGAAAATTCTCAATTTGGTTTGGAAAATTCTCAATTCGACTTGGAAAAGCTATAATAGAATCTTAGAGATCAATAAGCTTTAGAGGCACAAGTTAGCGTCTTGGGGGGGTCTCACCAATGCAGATCGTGTTTTGAGTATATCCTGCAGCTTAATTAAATCACTTCACAAAGAAAAAGTTAATTATTTGTTTTGACATAAAAAAGGCAAGGTTCCTGTGGAATAATAAAGATCTGGTCAATTTCAATGTATTTTATATTACATTTGATTGTTGTTTTGTCCATTATTTGTTGTTTGAAGTTCCTACTCTGAAATTAAAGTCAAGACTGATCATTTGATTGATATTTTGTTTCACTTTAAAATTGTTATTGAGGTTTTTGCACGATGTACAATTTAGGTTGGGCGTAGGTAGTTGGTGACTATATTAATCCCTAATTCGATCACCCATTCCTCTTTTTTTAATTAATACGATTTTAAATGTCTTATCACTATAAATATGTTTTGGTTGTTCAATATTCCCTTACAACGTGGTTTTCTTCTGTCCATAGGGACGACGCCAGTAGAACGGCCACCTTCGCCGAAAAGGAAGCGAAGGGTCTCGTCCAGGGACGAAAACTACGCTAACGACTCCAACTCGTGCGATACGGCCCCCACACCTCCTCCCGCCTCAGGACATAATGCAGTTACCAAACTCGAAGAGAAACTGAGGTAAATATCGCATAACCATCGCACCCGATAAGAAAGTTTAATGTTATAGTTTGGTAGTGAACTGGATCCTTGGCTCCAATTTATTTTCATTCTTTGCACCTTATCTAGGAAAAGAAGCGAAATTTCGGAAATATCGAATTTGCTAATGGTTGTTACTTTATTGGTGGAAACTCGGGTTACATTCATCAGCGATAAGTCATATCTCCGGTTAAATTGGGGATTTTGGTCGGATCCATCCGGTTTTTTGTGAAATTGGAATGGAAATTCGAAGGCAGTACATTGAACGTAGGTGTTGAGAGCTAGAGAATACTTCCGTTTTTTTTTTTTTTTTCTTCAAAGTTGACATTACTTAACTAAATTTGCTTATTGATTATTTATGCATATCTGGAGTAAATAGGGGTTCCAACAATAAAGTTTATTCTTTCAAATGAACTTAATTTATTCATTTAATGAACTACGTTGATTGCAAACTACACACGTTGAGTAGGTGTGCAGTGTTGCACCTCCCTGGTTTTCCTTATTCTTTCAAGCTAGGACTTTTTGTTCCTTTAAAAACTAGATGAAAAGTTATTGCAAAAATTTCGTTTGAAGATAGCTTTCAGCAGTAGAAATGGATCGAATCCAATGTCAATGCTGTCCAATCAATTGAAGTTCCAATGAATGCAATTTGGGTTTTCAAAATTTAGTTTGCGTTAAGAATTGGTTGTTTTGTTGAATTTCCTTCTAATCGTTGAAAATGTAAAGGTGGATCCTTCAGTATTTTGAGAGTCTTAGGTAATGCAATCTTCTGTGCATTGGATAGATCGATGGAAGAAACCCTCACCACAACAACTGATGCTATTAATTATATCCTCCAAATCATAGTCCTCTTTGCTCTAGACGATGTAACATTGAAATATAGGTTCGAAATTATTAGTACATTGCCTGATGCACTGGTATATTTACATGTCTACATGTTGTTGTGATTTTACAGCAGGTTGAAACGGGAGGGCGGCGGTGCTGAGACTCCGAGTCTACCTAGTGGAACCCCCAGCGGCGGGACGCCAGTCCATAAGCTGCTCCAACCCAAAACAGAGTTTGTCGAAGAACCCAGCAACATGGAGGATGTTAGTCTAGAAGATGAAGAGGATTACGGCCCTAATCCTGGAACGTCGCAGGCTTCATTCTCCAGTCAAGGTGAGAACACTTGATATCAAATCAAATCAACTGTAAGATCTGTATCATGTTTCGATGATACCTATTGAGGACGAACGTGTTGACATGCTGTTTCCACATTCAAATTCTGATTCAACACCCTCGAAAACGTAACATCCATTTTAAATTCTAAAATTATACCTAGTACCTCTGCCTAGTTGCAGCTGAAAACCGAGCGTTTAGCTTGATGTTATTTTGTAGCTCTGTACATCCAAGATGTTATCCTGTATGCGTTCTGATTCCCCCCTTCTCATGAAGAGAGAGTGAATTCTATGTATAGTTGGCTGATACCTCATGCTCAGATCTCTGAAATCCCAAAGTTTTGCCGGTTGCTATGATGGTTATACTGTTTCTGTCTGATCCGACTGATCGACAAATTCTATCAATATGATTAATGATATAGCTTTGATCATAAAATAGCTATAGGGGAATAGGTTTTCCATATGCCCAGTTAAAGAAATCGACTGGTTCTTACATCCGTACAAGTTTAGGGTGGTTTTTCGGAAGTTGGTCCAACCTTAGTTGTATTATATGGAGCATATCATGAATAATATCCCTAATCTGAATGTAAAAACTTCATTTTTCTTCATTTTTCAACTGTGCTACGAACCGATCTAAATTAGTTCTTCTCAACTTTCCGTTGGTTTTGAAAAACATAATTTTGCTGCTTTGCTTCACATTCTGTATGTCGTGGGGTTCTGGGTAAAAGTGACCAAGTAACATTTTTTTCAAAATGAGCTTTTTTGTCATTTCGGTACTAAGGAACGTTGTTTACTGTGTGTTGTTGCTAAGAACGTTATCTTCAAACTGATGTATAACAAATACTTGAAAATAAATTTTACCTGCCTGACCCAAAGGGCCATTTGATCACTGTGTAAGATTGCATAGTGGGCAGGTGGCCAATTACAGTGGTAGGTAATGGAGAACCTTTTCTAACAGAAATAGGTATATCTTTGTATTAGATGCTTGGAAACACGATAAATTGGACGACAAAACTATTCAATTCCTCAATTCCATGTAACTATGCGACTTTTTCGAAGAATTGAATTGACCAAGTGAGTAGAGCTTGTAACTCCAGGCAGGTAAAATTGATCAAATAAGAGTTTTCCGGAAAAACAGCTCTTATTCAATCTGAAGTGAATTTTGAAGCAAGATATCATAGGAGGGCTCTAGCTAACTACCTACAGGATAAAGAAAAATCGAAACATATTCGGATGAGACATCTCACAACCAGTGTAAGGAGAAAATAGGTGAAACTTCGGATCACTCCCCTGTAAAATTTTGTAAATGTTACTTGGTCATATTTACCCGGAACCCCACGATATGATTCTATTATATTATCGTGATAGCTGCATTCCATATTGTTGATGAACTTGTGGATGATTCCACACCGTTCAATAATTAATAAAGATTATGTATTGCATTCTTTACCGATGGGACCTACTATCTTTCAAATGGTACGAATATGTTAGTGCCTAGAATACCACCCACTTCCTCTAGGTACATTAGTTTAGCTATAAACTCGTATTTTCAAAATGCGTAATTATTTTTCCTACGTTTTCCGCCTTCAAATGTGACTTACCTCTCGACCGTTATTCTGTTGACAGATTTCAACAGTTGGCAGCTTGGTGAGGCGGCGGGCGACGAGGTATTTATGGCAGGACAACATGATTTGAACAACACGGCTGGGAATTCGCAAGGTAAGCACTCACTGGGCCATCCCGGCACCCAGTGCCGCAAGTCGCACCAAAACTCCGATACGCCCTGCAGTCCCAACGCGACTCGGGTGTATTGAAGATGACAGTTTTCATACAAATTCACACGTTTTCGAACGGCTTTGAATTCTCAATTTTGGTGCGCCTTGCGTCATAAATCTGAAGTATCTTAGAAAAACAGGTAAGGTGGAGGAAATTGCGCCTTCCTTCGCCCAGCCTTCTTTCTGTTGTGTTGACGAAAATTTCTACTATTTCTTTTCTCTTCTCTTCTGCATGCTTTATTCTACTAACTTCCCAAACTCTACTAACCCCTATTATTTACCAAGTTTGTTTTAATTTGTATTTTTTCACCTTCTCTTTTAGTTTTTGAGTTTCTTTTTTATCTTTGATTTTTTAATTTCTCAAATTCTACAGCACAAATTTCCGCTCATAATCTCAAAAAAGAAAATATTAAAAAAGTTCCGAGACCTTCGCATTCGTCAATGCGTTGCGTCTTTGTACATACCGGGCATTCTTAAATTAGCTCAGCAAGCCATGCACAGTTTTCTGAACCAAAACAACCAACAGACATGACCGATTTTTGCGCAAAATATTTCTGTTATCTCGCGCCATTGTTACGAATTTGACAGGGATTTCAAGTCAGCGAGCCAGCACAGATTCTGCGCCATTTTGTTAGGGGAAATCGCGGTATGATTTTTTCATTTTTATTGATATGATTTCTTCAGCGAGCCAAGCATTTTGATGTTTACCGACATTTGTAGACCTCGATCTTTTGTAGTACCGTTCCATGCCACAGTCGGTGCCATTGTTTTTCTGCGTTCTCTTTTGAGGTTGGTCTAGTTCTGTCCACATCGACTCGAAATTGGAATTCAATTTTTGAACTCTAGCCTAGTTCGGAGTGGTTCTTTCCGCTGAAAATTTGCTCATCGCAAAACAACTGGTCACTGTTCTGCCATGTGTCATTTTCTTGGCGGACTGCACGACTTTGGACCTGTCAATTGTTCCAAAATTGAATTCCAAGCCGATGTGGTGATTTTGAAATTTGACCATCCCTTTCGGGAGCGCTTTCAGAAAAGCGTGGAGCCGATTTCGCGCTAAATAAAAATGACATTTTACAAAAATCCGCGATGTTACGTGATATTTCCGCGTCAAAATTGAGACCGCATATTGAGCTTAGGCGCGTTCAAACTCAAATCCCGGGAGTGCCATCTCTTTTTTCAAAGTGCTTCGTGGGGTACCCCTGGTAAGTATTTCAATGTTTGGGGGTGCCCTTCTGGTAATTTCGTCTTGAGAAATTCCCTCACCGTAGATCTTCAAAGGTATAGGTAATTTGGTAAAGGTAATCCCAAGGTAAGTATTGCGCCCCTATTTTGTGAAGTACGAATCATATATATTTATTCCCCTTAAATATTAACCCTTCAGTTAGACATCCATGTTTTATTGAATGATCTGTAAAAAAATTTGAAATTTGTTATGCAATTTTCCAAAATCTTAAATTATTAATTGAAGGGTTGATATGGGGAAATATTAATTTCCATGTATGTATTTCCTTCCCCCCCTTATTCGTTCTTTATCCCCCCTCGAATATTGAACATTGCCTCTTAAAAACCGGAATCCAATTTTCAATTTCACTTTTAGAAATGAAGTTACTCACAAATTCTGTCGATGAATGTATTAACTGTTCTTGACGGCCATAGAATTGAGTTTTATTCTGTCAAAATTCAACCACGATTTTTGAATTAGATACACGAATTTGTCAGGGATTTTCAAGGTTTTTGGCGATTCCTGGTTTTGTTTGCTTACAGTAATTTTGCGTTTAATATTCAGGAATAAGCGTCAGGTTTGAAGATTTCACGTTCCGAAATTGGTCGTTTCAGTTCGTGTTTTGTTCATCAGGGCCAAATTTCCTGATCTTTCCTTTCTTGTTAGAGTCTACTTTTGTTATTAAAGTCGTCAGAAATTGGGAATTCCTGATGAATTAAAAAGTCGTGGTATTGATTTTTTGATTCGAGAAATTCATTCTTTGGACTTCACGAGTAAAGTTCTGTATAAAGAAATGTGAGGAAAAAGTTGGAAATCGAAGGAAGATAGGGTTAGGTTTTAATTTTATTGAAACGGACTGTGATACGTAGTGTGATTTTTGTCTAGTTAATTGGGAAAGGTTAGTGCTTGATTTTACGGGTTCAAGGCTTATAGGTGGTTACAATAGGTAAATGCCAGAGGGGATACGGGTATATTTGTTTTGGATTTAATAGATTAAACATTTGGAAAATTTAATAAGACAGGGAAATTGGGCATTGGTGGGGCGGGTGGTGGGATGGGGGAGGGGGTTCAAGAAAGAAGACTCCAACCTCCTGGACCACTGGACTAGCCCTGGACCGCGAATCAACATCTCTGAAGTAGGCAAATGAAAATCATTGTAACCCTCGTACTTTTCTCAAAATTATTTTCTTTTGTCCCTTGTTGCATTGATTGTATAACGTTGCCCTCCCAATTCTTGATCATTCTCAAATCATTTCAATTTTTTTCTTTTCTAGCTAAATCTAACTTCCATATTTGTTCTTATGTGATTGAATTCAGTTCAAATTGATAAATTTTTTCAGTTCAATTCAACACTTTTTGGTTCAATATGTACGAATAAAGAGGGAATTCCACATCGAAATCGTTCAATTCCATCGAGTTCTTCCTTCACACTAACCGTATTGGGTTTATAATGGGATAATTTATTTTCGAAACTGACGCCCTTGGTTGTTCTGAAAAAGGTAGTGTTATTAGGTGAGAATTACCAGAAGAGGTTTGAGCATAAAAATGAGACATTCAAGCCAATCTTGTTTGGACAATATCAATCGATACAAGGTTCTGCTTTCTGTTGGTGGTTTATTCAAATTTTTTTAACTTAACGAACTGTTTTGAACTACCTCTAAACAACATAAGTAACAAAAATTTTGGTAATTAGATTAAAACATCGCAGGTAGTATCCAAAGGCGAAAAAAGTTTGATAACAAATTAAGGTTGTAAAAACCCTTGTAAGGAATATTTATTTCAAAAATGAAACGAGACGATGACCTAGATTCAGGGTCATCAGTGAGATTTAGAGAATTTCAATGAAGGACAGCGTTGAGATATTTTAAATTCATTTACGAATACCTTCTGGTTTAAGAAACTACGTTGAGCAAGTAGGGTCATGTTCTAGAGGGAAGTGATTTATTTGAGGCGAACAGCAATAGGTGTGTATGCATATTTGTTGTCATCGTGGTTCTGAGTAATAAGCTTCTAGTTGTCGTTATTGGTATTCTTCTTCCAAGTTCGGTGTCGTTAAAGTTGTTGGTTTCATGTGTCAGTGTGGTTGGTATTTGTCTAACCATCTTTGTTTATGTTGGTCTTCGTAAGTCGTATAATTCAATATCAACTCGCCTGAGAGGAAACTGTTTTCGCATGTACATGAATGTAGGTCAACAAAAAAGAAAGCTAGGTATTAAAATTTCGAATAGCCTTTTTCATTTCTAGTCCAATATGTCTTGACATGAACTCAGTTGTCGACTAAAATGAAAAGTGTAAGTCAAAACTCGTCCAGATTTTGGTAGGCCAGGATATTTGAAATTATTATTTTTGATCGCAGATAAGGTCATCTAAGTAAAGGCTTTAGAAAGCCGCGTATACAACAGTATGTCTGAAGTGATTACGTGTGGAATATTGGGCATGATGGTTAACAAATTAGGGTTAGGGCATGTTAGGAGTTCATTTTTAACAAAAAAACAAATTTCTAATAGTGCAGGCACCAACCCCACTCGCTGAAGTTATGGGAACAATTTAAGTCATCACCCCAACAAATTGGTGAGGAATCGGACCCCTGAACTTAGCAGATGCATTTGATGGTTTCTATCATCAATCATCTCTGGAAACTGGATGGTAGCAAAATCCTTGGGCTGAAATGCTATAATTCAACAACTGTAAATGAAGTTTCTACAGATCAATCAGTAATATTCATACGCTAAGCTGAGGTAATCTCAATCATTGAACACTTGCTACCTTTTGTTACAAAACATAATCTTGGTTTTTGTCGGTATGTTCGTTTCAAAGTTATGACAAGGATCTCCATTTGTAAGGAGAGAGTGTAGAGGTTGAGGATGAGAATTGAAGTATCTAGTAGAATATCTTCAAGTATCAAGAAGTAATAAGGTCGCAGCTTGCAGATTGGCTACCAGATGTACTTCAGTTTCGACTCGGCTATCCAATGCAGGAGGTAAGTCCTTTGATTATTTTAGCTAAGGTAAGGGATGAATCCAGCAGTCAATCAAAATGAGGAGGGTCCTAGGGATGTGGAAGTTATTGAAATCCAACCAGTTACAGTACGACAGCTTAGGCATAGGGGTTCCTATTTGTTGGATGGTAACCTGATGCTCCTGGACCCGGGTTTTTCTCTCTACGGCCCTGATACCACCTGTATGATATAGATAACAAATCCTTAGTTAGCGTGGACTTGTAAGATAATGTTGGAACTTGAATATCAGTTCTTGTCACGATATGTTGAAGAGTTGACATCTCTACAGCTACGATGGAATTATTTCGTTTAATGTCCATTTTTAGGTGTACCTACCGGCACATTTTTGTTTATCCTCCTCTTGAACGGGTTCTAATGGATACAAATCGAAGGACATGCTGAGGCAGTTCTGCTCATGTTTGATGCAGACAGAACTTAGCACAAGGTTATTTATCCTCTAGAAGCCAACAAGGTCATCTAGTCCAGAATGTACTAGGGAAAACTTGTGGGTCAACTTCTGTATGCTGATTTTTATGTATCCAGCATTTTAGTTCATGCTGTGAACTTTTTCATTATTATTAGGTTCCACCTCGGTATGAATCTTTACTCCCAACCTTCAAATCCACGACCCAGCTAAGTTGCAGTATGTTCAAACACGTTCAGAATCATGTTATTTTTTTTTCTGTCAGTTTTAGCTTGAGAGGAGGGCTATTTTGATTCAATGTCAACGACCAAAGAAAAAGTGTTAGGGGCTCCTTTGAAGGCATAAAGATCAAACACAAGTCACTAGGTATGTAGGCATATTGATCGTGAGTATTCTAATGGTTTTAGTTTTTCTATAGCGCTCAGTGATCTCAAAAAGCGGCGGAAATTGAGGAGCTTGTTTCCAAAAGGTACTGAATCCGTTATGCTCATAAGCGAGAAATTCACGGAAAACCATTACAAGCTGAAAACTTGCCCCATGTCAAAAAATTTATTCTACATTTAGTATTACAAATTTTGCAAAAAGAAGTAAGTCATTTGGAGGCGTTAATTAATTTAGGTGTTGCTTTGAAATTTCAAGATTTTCGATATAGTACTTTTTGGAGTCAGAACTTGTCGAGGACTTCACTAAGCTTCCCAAAGCTGTTGTAGTTGTTAGCAGCTGCCGCCCTTGTCCTCCTCCGTCCCGCACTTTTTCTACAGAAAAACAGTTTTTCTTTCAACTCACAAATTCCTTGATACTGCACACTTGCATATTCAGTCGAAATTAACGAAAAACAAGGCACCAAATACCTAGCTTTATCGAAGCAGTGACTGACAGTTTTCGATGGTGACAGTGTTATGGAAGCCACCTCAGAGGTTTCACCTTGGTTGTCTTTTTATTAAAACTGACATGAACAAACTAAAAAAATACGGTTTAAATAATTGAAAACCCTTCATAAATGGCTTGAAAGTTGATGAATCATATAAAATAATGGATACAGCACTTGATGCTCAAAATATTGTAGCTAGTAGTGTGCTCTTTAATGGATGTAGTACTTTTTGAACCCAAACAGATACTGCTATTTTATGATGGGTACAGTACCTATCATTAGAAAAAATAAGTGACTGAAAATTGTGTGTTTGACATATAAAAACTCAAACGTTATTTTAGTACAAGAGTTCAATTTTAAGCAGGTAGGGTAGAAATGCCAATTATTCATTTGTCTTCGTGAATGTTTCGAATAATAAGGTTTCCAATCGTAAGTATAGCAAAAATCTGTATATAACCTCTTATTATGTTGTGCATTGTAGATTCAGAACCTACAATGCTCGTACGCCGTTTGGATCTTGAAAAGGCCTTAGAATTGATGTGCAAAGTGGTCATGAACTCCACTTGGGGTCTAATTGTTCCGAGCTTCTAGCCAGCCTGATCTCACAGTTTTTATTGACTAAGGCAAGTGGGGTGACATTTTCTAGTAATTTTGGATTCACCCATTGCAAAATGATCGTTATTTCAAAACCCGAAGTAATCCCTCAACCCAAAAAAGTAATAAATCGTCATTTCTTAACCTAAAATTGACCTCCCACCTCACAATGACTCGGACAATAACGCATTATTCTAAAGTGACAATGTCATTTGTTGGAATCGTCTGCGTTTTTCTTCAACTCATTCTCCTTCTCCGTGTTTCCGATAAATACTCGTTTTTTAGATCACTTTATGCTTCTAATCACGGCCCTTCAGGAGTGAGTGACTTGAATTCTGAAAAACATTTGGGACCCTCTCGAACCAAACCTCATATTTTTTGCAAATTTCATCGGACAATAACTGCGGAAGATATGTTAGTAAAGACTGACAAAAACAATTGGAAATGGCAGTAAAAAATATAAATACAAAAAAGTACTAAGTAAAAGTAAAAGTGCAGAATGAATATAAGTGCGAAATTTCAAAGGAAAGTTGTGGGAAATGTGCTCATTATCAACTTTTAAATGGCTTTGGTTAAATCGTAAGATGGAAGCCCCCGTTTATTATTGCAGATTTGGATTCTACGCAGAATTGCATGGCAATTAGAGACTTGTTTTCCCATCCGCCAGGATGCAAGACCCTCGTGTTGGGGCAAAAAAAATTTCTTTTGGTAACCACAGGTGTAGCACATGGATTTGTACTATTTTCAATGCTGATTCGAGTGATTCTATAACACGCTAGGTTCCCAACCTAGAAAATGTCATAAAGACAGATTCCATTATTCTTCTCTATTGGGCTGTAAACCGACCAGGGGAAACATCTCAAATTATCATTTTTTTCGGCGTCGAATGACTCTAGTTTTGCCGTTATCTTGCTAAAAACAGGTCAAATATCAAAATGGATACCTTCACGTGAATCAGCGTTGAAAAACAGTACAAATTCACATTTAGAGTTACCCAAAATTTCTATTTTGTCCCAATCTCAGTTTGGCATCCTTGCGGACTCGCAGCAATGACATTGATTGAGGGGTGAAATCATCTTGAAATTTTCACACTGTGTGTGTTCACCTGAGAATTCCCCAGGTCCTTACCGTTACCAAAACTATCTTGTACAGCAGTACTTTGTTGTGGATGTTGATTTACATAGGAGACGTTGGTTCCGTTCAATATGAGTTTTATTGTTACAACCTATTTGTTGGTGATATTGACATGAGTGGATTTGGTTTCATTTCGCTTTAGTCGCCACTTTTTAACCCATTCATTAACTGCTGTTGTTGCTTCCTTGTTGAGTCCTCTACTGAACCTGAAACAGCCAAGATTGCAGTATCATCAGCAATGTTCCTAGTAAGAATGAAGTATTTCACAAAACTGACTAGGCAACAACCCTCTCACCTTGTTAAGTAGAAATTCGTGCTGAGCCTTATCGAAGGCGTCGACAGGCTGCGCTGAACCCTTTTTTTAGCTCCAACCCTTCTTCAACGTTAGTTACTATGCACTTAGTTAACAGTAGAGAACTTCGTTCTAAAGGCAAATTGGTGCGCAGGTAAGAGGTTTCCATTCCACTAAACTGTTCAGTTCTTTCTTGTGGAAGAAACGTTGGGCGTGGACATGATCTCCTTGGGAGGTCCGATGCGATCCACGTGTCACGTCGTCAGCAATGACATGAGACAAAATGAATTCAGTAATGATACAAGTAACCCAGCTATGAATATTACTGAGCGAGTGAGATAGGTCTATACTTAGCTAGACTTAACATCAATAAGGTTTTTCCCAGGCTTAGGGATCATCATGATCTGTGCTACCTTCCACTGAAGTGGCCCGTATTGAAGATGGAAAGCTGCGTTAATGAGGTTCTGGAGCTTCCGTTTTCCTATTTCATGAAGCTCCTTGATGATTTGATCGAACTCACCTTCGTCGCCTGTTGCCATTTCAGAAGGAGACTCGGAAAACTCGGTTTGATTTCGTAACGCCCGAGAGGTCGGGACCTTCTTAATAGTTTTTGGTTTGTTTGTGGGGTTGGAACAATACTGAAGCATGGTCAAAATTTCAGAATTTTAGGATGGACACCCTCCAAGGAAACTGATACGTGCCAAGTATTAAGTAGCGAGAATGCACAGTTTTGAAGAGGAAGCTCTCAGGTACTCTGAAAAGAAGGATACAACACATTTTAGTATAAGTTGAGTCAACACATCAGTTTAGTTTGAAGATGAAACAAGCAAAGCGGAGCCGCCTAATATACTTATCATTGCAATTACTTATCATTGCACAAATCTCAATAAGAATTAAATCAACATGGTGCATTGAATGGTTCTTAATGAATGAATGCTGGACATTAAGGATTTTTAATAAATAGTTTGAGGGATTTTCGAACAGGAACCTCCGTTTCTTATAGCAGATTTGGGTTCTACGCAAAATTTCATGACAATTTGATCCCCCAACCGACATTCTAGGTCACACACAACATAGGTACAATGTGAGTCCACCAGAGCGCCGAACCTCAGATAGGGCTAAAATAAAAATAATTTCTGAAGCCCATGTGCGAATTTCTACTGTTTTAGGCTGTGAACGTACTGTGATTCACCACGAGAATTAACGTTGAAACTAGTACAAACGTATGTGGTATTCCTCGTAGTTACCCAAAATTTGTTTTTTGCCCCAACCCGAGGGTTATCCATCCTAGCTGGCTCGCAGAGTGGGTTGTGCGTAACCAAAAAAAAATTGGTTGAGGTCTCAAATCGTCATGAAATTTGCGTACAATCCAAATCTCCAATGATAAACGGGGGTTCCCATTCGAAAGGACAAAGTGACAATTGTCCCAAACGGATAAAATTTAAAATAGAGTAGTTGATTGCTGGGTAAAAAATAGGAAACACGTGTTTTTGCGTTTCTCAAAATCCCTCTGCATGAGGAGAGTGTGACGGGATTTTGAAAGCGCGAAAACACGTGTTTCACAGATTGAATATCGATCTACTAAGAATCGCTCTGTGTCAAGTAGTTGAATAATGCAATATAAATTAGTGGGTATTTTATTTTTAAAAACATCCATTAGCAAGTAGGATGTTACCATAATTTTCGGTTGGATTTGGACGGGATATCCTATACAAAAACGGAGGAACCGATGGTAAAACGTAATCCTGGAATGCACCGGTGATTGTGCTATCACTTAACCCACTGATGGGGTGTGGCACACCCCCAGTGCAAAATATTTTTTTGGGTAATTTTTTTAAACAATATAGGATGTTGGGACAAAAACCAGGCATTTCAAAAATTGCGCTCATTTCCGTAATACTAGTGAGCGTTCCTTAAATTAACTTGTCATTCAAGTAGTAGGAAAAATCAACTATTGGACGAAATTCTGCATTGTCGACAAGTTGTAGCCCTGTGATCCTGGTATACGGCCCTTTATCACTTGGAACAACTAGTTTGCTGCAGACTGTTTTCCACTGCTTCACATTTTCCACCAAAGGGGAGCATATCCAATGTTTTCCACCTAAAGGGAACATATCAAAAATAAAAATGGTGATTTGTCCATGAAGAACTGATTTTGTTTTCCTTCAATGTAAGGGTTATTCTTACATGGTCTTCATTCAAAATATTGTGAGATTTTGGAGTTTCCATGATTTGTTGTTCGTGTAGCAAACGTTATTTTCGTTTTCCCCAAAAAAATTAAAGCTGAATATAGGCCTGTTTGAAAGCAAACTTCTCAATTGTGTTGTGCTGTGGTCGGATTATTTTCGTGGTAAATCTGAAGAGATTTCCCGATGGCAATGCCCACGCATTCTAGCGGTGCGGACGGACAGCTGTTTCGGACAGATCAGACAGGAAGGTTGTTCTGGAGGGGTAGAGAAGAGTTGGCCCCCCTCCCACCGTTACTGCCCCCTTCCGCTCATTTTAGTGCCGGGGGCTCCCTAGGAATCCGTCAATATTTTCCTATTGTTGCCAGCTAGAAGGGGGGCAATGAAAAGATATTTAGGGGGCGGTGGAAGGGGGACGTTAGCCTCGTGAAAGCTTTCCCCAGAACGCCAGAAGTCTATCGATTGCTTCGTATCGATAGTTGACAATTCATTTGATCTTAGTCTTGGTAGAAATACAAACGATCTCTCTCCAAATGTGTCCAAACCACTACCTATATCCAAAGTTGGTAGTATTCACCAGTACAGAATCATGTATCTTAAAAATGTTCGGATTCCGCATCAATTTTCTAGTTCCAGTTTCGTAATCCACAGCACTTGATAGTTGTTGGGCCACTCGCTTCACAAGATCGAATTTACTTTGGTTGATGCCCTTACTTGAAATTGCTTGAACATTTTGTGCATTTCTATTTCAAATGCAATACAAAATGCATCAATTTGAAGGAAATTGAATACCACATTAGAGACCCCAAGTAGTGGTACTGTTTAGTGATTAATATAGGGTTAAGTAGGTAAGTAAATGTAATAAAAATGATGGGTAGCTCACTATGGGTAGTGTGATTGATTCACTTTATCAATTTAGACATCAGACGTTATAAATTTAGGAGAATGAATTTGAGAGATGTTAATTGCAATGACAATATTCTGATCACGAGGCTACATATGCTAATACCTTTGTTCTATTTATTTTCATGTTATTCTCTGGATACTACATACTAGGTATATGTAGGCAACAACATAGCAGCTACATATAGGTATTTATGGATGTTAAACTTGTAGGAACATCATTTGATTTTCCCTTATGGATTTCACTAAGAACATATAAGTAGCTCCAGCCAGGCAGCTCACCTCAAACCTTTGTAACAACCGTGACTTCCACAGTTTTTATCTGATTTCAATACCATGTTCAGACAAACGGCGCTATAAACTTCATTGCTTCCTTGTCGCTTGACACATATTCTTCCACACATTTCAGACACTTCTTGACACACACTTCCTTATAGCTCCTGCTCATGTTACGTTTCTACGTAAGTCATGTGTGGTAAACCGTTCTCTCGTTGCCGAACTGTATTATATGGTCATTTACAAGTAGAAACTGACCCTCCCCCCTAAATTTCTGAACGTGATGACCTTTTCTGAAACTTAATCGTTAAAATATTCTTATTCCTACGTTCAGTACCGGTATGTACCTACCTTCCAATTCAAAGAGTGACACGTTTCTGTTCCTATTGAGATAACGTTACAAGAAAGTAGCGTGAAGGTTCGGTTTGTACCCATACATTCTGTGTTTAGCGCTTAATTGTGTTTCTTGCACATGTTTCCAACAATTTTCTCTAAAGACGGGTCTACAATAATTTTTTCAAACCCTCGTCTACTGGGATTGTGAAGCAAAAAAATAAGTTTTAATTACACTTTTTGAATTTTATGTGATTATAAAATCTTTTAATTTACGCTGTATGGAAATAGCGTTTATTTTTTTTTTTCTTGGAAGAGTAAATGTTGAGTATTATTAAAATGTATTGATAAATACCCAAATAATTAGCATTACCTTCAGTAAAAGTTGCTAACCATTTTGTAGGCTTTTTTGGGATTGTTATTAAATGTGAAGAATAGTGCAGTATGATTTAAGAATCTCCAATACGCTCTAACATACATTTGGTGCGTTTATGTTGAACGAGTTAGTGAAATATGGCGGGAAAGGCGGGCTCCTCGAGTATCGATTCAATTGTCGAATCGATGTTTGCACGCTCGATACATCGAACGACGAGAAAGATCAGAAAAAAACCTATAGAGAGAGAGGAGAGTTTTGACAAGAGACGGGACGAGCTCGTCTTTCGACTCAAAAGACCGCGGGTCGGGGAGGTCTCGGGTGAATCGGAATTTGATTCGCGACAAATTTACCAAAGTGTGTCGTAATCCGCGATCGAGTTGGGTGAACCGAAAATGCGGTAAATGTTGGGGTCCCAGGACATAGACAGGCTGCAGGTGTCCAACGCACCGCCGGACCGTCCCCAAACCTTGTGAGTGATTTAATGCCAGTGTTTTGCTTATCGTAATCAATTAATGAGGATTTGCCACAGTCGAAATAACACCGATAAGCTCTTTTCGTACGAAATGAGAATATGGAGTGCTATGTTTTAAAAGTGGATTAGATAGCCCGTACTACGAGGAGGTGGTTGAAAGACAAACATGTTTGACCTTCGTTTAACTTGACGTCTGGTTGCTCTTATCATAGTTCCAGATTTTTCATCTGGCTGTCGTTGGGTGGCGATCCTCGATTCTTAATTATTCTCTCGACTATTCTCATTCAATTCCCCATTGGATTTCATATGCGACCTAGGTATTTTATTTGAAACAGCTTTATTAAAATCTTCCTAATGTCACAATCCTCATTCCTTTCCCGACTACATTAATGCAACTAATACTAATACATTACTCAATATAAAGGTTCTTATCAAATATCAAATCCGTGCATGTTGGTTTTCCAAAAAAATATGTAAGTAAGAAAAAACATGTGTATGTATTTAGGTATATGGAAAAAACATGACAAGTATAACCTGCTCACCTAACCGTCTGTAATTCATCACTCCTACTTGAATGGAATGTTCAAATTCGGATTTGATAAAATATCATTCAACTGAATCATCATTTTCAAACCTTCGCGTGAAAACAAATCCTGAAATTCCAAATTTAATTAGAACTACAAACTAGAACAACAAATATGAGCTATGAACACCAAGTTCAATCCTCGATTCCTCACCTTTTAGAGAACCAGAATGCAGTAGAAGGTAAACCTTCAAAACCTAATGGAACCACAGTTTTAAAGGTTCTTAATTTGGAAAAATATTTTCAGATCATGATAACCACTGATAGTAGCTGTAACTTTAACTACAAATAGGAGGTACCCAGAACAATCTTGGACACTTTTGTGTAAATCGTACTGGAACTTGATAAGTACAGCTTTGTCCAAGACACAGACTTTGTACAGACAGATACCTATCTGAATTGATCAGCAAGCTCTGAAACGCAATAAGCAAGTGACGTTTTGAGTTTATAGGATACATTTGTTTTTCAACTCCTCGCAAGGGCGCAAATTCTCCCTAACTTTCGAGGAAGTATAGATTAGGATAGGAAGTATATAGGATAGATACTTCTCGAAAACCTATTTAATGATAAGTTCCTATAAAATACGTAGGTAGTTAATTGCTGAAAGATTTTATTTCTAAAAATCGAGTAGCGGGAAAAATGTTCCAGGATTTTACTATAGTTAGGTAGGATTTATGTCATTTCAATTTCAATTCCTATTAACGAATTAATCGGGTGTTCTCAGTTACTCCCCCCCATTCTTAAACTCTCGTCGCTTCATGAAATTCTAACAAAAATTTGATGTTGAGGTGATTTCTGGAAACTTCAGCTCGTCTACTTTTTGATGTGTGTGTTCATATTTTGAAGCAACAACTTTGTAAAAGGCAAACTCGCCATAAAAAAAGTGGGGGGAGTATCGAAGTATTTGCCATGTCAAATTCTTCGGTACTCCCCCCCACGGTGAAAACAGTATTTTCGTCTACCAATATCGCGTCTCAACCTCTTAACTTTCGATCAAAGGATTTCATCGCTCTATATCTCATACCTGCACGTCCTCACACCCCTGTTCGTGTGAATTGTTGTTTAGAGATAGCCAAGCTTACAAGTTAATAAATATTTTATTTTATTTTATTTACCGTTTACCTTCACACGGCGTGAAAGCGTTTTGAGCCTTGAACGGAAGGCGAGGGTATGTAATATTTTCAATATACAATATACAATCCTAATGAAGCCATGTAATGCTACTATTACATAAATAATCGAATAGGTACCCTTCATGTACAATAAATTAATTTTTATACAAATCCTTAGCTTTTTATCAGCTTTTCTCTGTGAAATTTTTGGAAGGGGTGGAAGTCGCAATTCTGGTGAGAACTTATCTATAAAAAGGAATTCACAGGAAGGGGTGTTTGGGGACGTACAGGTATGGGTTATAGAGCGATGAAATACTTTGAGCGAAAGTTGAGAGGTTGATACGCGATATTGGTAGTCGAAAATACTGTTTTCACCGTGGGAGGGAGTACCGAAGAATTTGACATGGCAAAGTATTTAATACTTCTGGTAAATTGAAGTTCAGCAGAGATGAAACTAGACAAACTGCAGTTTTCAAAAATCACCTCACCATCAAATTTTTGTTGGAATTATGAAGCGACGAGCGTTTGAAAATGGGGGGGGGGGGGGGGGTACCGAAGAACACCCAATGAATCAATTAATTTATTTTGCATAACTTCTTCAAACAAACACGTTTTTTCGAACTCGTGGCTGTTCCTTCCTGTTTCCAACTATTTTTACTTTTTTAATATCTACAGTGATTTCATTTCACGTTGTCTTCCTTCTTTTTAATAACGTAAGAATAGGTAAACACCAGGAGTTGTTCTTCAAAGAGGAAAGCAATATACCTAAGTACTTGCCCCCGTTCAACCTTTCAGTATGAACAATCTCATCTATACTCGGAAGGTGGTATCAAATAGGCTTCTGGAATTGGTATTTTATCTCTTCAGTACCCAGTGGTGGATATTTTAAACTAAATTTCCTCTATTCTGAAGAAATTAGTTTTGATAAACGTTTGAGCATTCACTTGCTGTTTTATCTTTTTTATTAAATTTTTGTTAAATATGGACGAGCAAGTAGGTGTAGCATAGACAAATACCTGCCGATTTTTTTGCATTCGTCGAGTGCCATTGAAAAAGCTTCAAATTGTTGGATAAATGTTTATTATTTTTGTATTAAATAGCCCCTCTACATAAATCACTCATCTTTGTTTATTAGACGTAGTTTACGGTACAAGGTAGATGTCCTAAAATATATCTCATAATTATATCCTAAATGCTAAAAGAAGAGCAAGAGATTAGGATTTGTATTTCAGCAAAGAAAGAAATAAGCGTTGAGGGTGTTTCAGGTGATCAATTCTGAATAGACTTCTAAATGTCCCGAATGCAGTAGGATTATTTCGTTATAAATTTATCTCGTGGACCATCGATTTCAAAAGGATCTCGGCTCTTTACGTTGATAAAAATATCATAGACTTCGATCTATTTATTCTACTAACCTATAGGTTCTACTAACTGGAAGGATTGATTTAGGATTTTTTCCTTTTGAGTTGCGATCCTAGTGAGACCACCAAACTGATGACCTTCCCTACGCTCCTATCGCGGAACTAGTAAACCTACTTTTACTAATTTCAATGTGCGAAATACTAACTGATTTACAAATTCCTACAATGGTGCATTAAAATGTATAACGACATGGACGTAGAACCCCACGAATGCAGCAACTGAAATATACGAGATAAAATAAACCTACGTTTCACTTATCCACAATTACATAACATAATTTATGTAAAAATCAATTTCAAAGAGAATCTTGAGAATACAATGCCATAACACTTGTATCAGCTGATTCAACAGTCACAATTTACTAGATAATTTATACTGCGTTCGGACACGTTCAAATTCACAATCGTGTTGACGTTTTTTTCCGTTGAAAGCCTAGGAAGAGCAAACTGATGAAGGTGAACAAGTGGTTTTCAGATTTCTCCCCTCGGCGCCCCCCTTCACTAGGAAAAATAGTATCAGGCCCCCCAGCCTATTGTTTTTAATAAAAATAGTTATATTTTATATTTTTCCCTTATTATGTTTACCAAACACAATTTAAAAGGATTTTACGCAGCAGAAACAACAGATGACTTATTGTAATGAAAATACGGAACAGTTTTTTTAATATTCATCACATTTTTATTTAGCCTATTGAGAAACTCTGAAATAAACTTTATTTACAATAAAATTTAGATTAAAAAGCTCAGTGTGGAGGATGAGCATGCTTTTACTACAACGCGCATTTGGTGTGGTTTGTAAGGACTTAAATTCATTAAAACTAATAAATGAAACTTTAAATAACTATTATAAGGAGCGTTAATTACCAGATTCCGATTTGAGTAAAATGTCCTAGCAATAAATCATGATAGATGGTACGTTGGCGCATGGGGAAAAGCAACCAAAGAGTTAGGAGTGATGAAATCCGTTAGTCGACGCCATAAATATAATCCTAAATCGTTCATTTTCAAAAACTGTAGAATTTGAACTTTGTATAAGAATTAGCAGACAGAGACACAATTGTAGCCAGACCAACAGGAAACCAACAGGCAGTTATTCAGAATGGCTTGAAATTGCCTATATATAACTAATTACAGTAAAAACGTTGAATTTTCCATTTTTTAAAATAGCTTGAATTTTCGGGGTTTGAACTTTGAAATTCTAGCAATGTATTCTTACAGAAATTCATCCACTAGGTGTTGCTTAAGTTTGATACTTTGGTAGGAAGTTTGGTGAAGTTCCTGCTAAATTTTCCATCAAACTGTGCTCTACAGGCTCCTTTCTGACGCGAACGCCCCTGACCTGTTTCTTCAGTTCAGGAGAGCAGTTCCGAAGTTTATGTTGACCGCTGGAGACCGTTTCCTACTTTTTTCTCCAAAGTCCGTCTTACCTATAAATAAACCTGTCATTTGTATCTACTAACCGATGAAGGAGCTGGGTTTTGTCGTAGATCGCGACATCCAAAGAAAATGAAAACCTCTTGTCGGTTCTCGTGCGAAACTTAGATCCGCGGTTCTGATGCTGCAGCGAACTTGGGCACGAAGGAGAAATGGAGAAAGTAACTCGGGGACTCGGGAGAATGGAGAAGGTTGGGAACGAAAGAACAAGCTGAAACGGAAAGTGGGCCGCCCCCTCAGCACACACCTCTCACGATTAGTCTGTGTGACACACGAGTACCTACTCAACTTTTTTTCTTCTCTCAATGCCCTTTGTCATGCCGCCCGCATTTTCCGTTTGCACTGTTACATCAGAAAATATCCGAGAGGGTGATATACTTTTTCATTGAAGCATTTTCAATTCCGATAAAACTTTCCTCTCGCACAGGTTCTTTAAAATCGCAAATCCATCCTTCTCAGGGAACCGGTCTCGCTAGAATAGATGATTTCCTTATTATTGTATTCTCCGTAATAATATGAATCGTTGTTACATTGTGTTCAATCGTTAAATAGACACAATTTATAATAATAAAAGGGGGGACAGGTTGTCCGAGCGAGCTGGGGCGTCAGTCCTCTAGCTGTTTACTTTCAGTGGGAGTACTGATTGCCCCGGTTCGAATCCGGCTGGCACCAATGATTAGGGCCAAATCCTATCAAGTGTTGTATACCTGTCCTGTCGTTAGACAGTTCACCTCGATATCACGTGAATCCAAAACGCTCCCAACCCAGGGGCGTGAGGCAATGGGAAGCCACGAGCGAAATCGTCAGACCTAGTTCCGATCCTCTCTGGAGGACGGCTGGCGACGTCCGCGACACCTCCGGGTAGTCGGACGAAAATTCAAGGTGAAATTCCTTGTTTACTTTACTTACTTTTTATAATAATAAATTTGAAGCTGATTTTGGTTTTTAGGATTGTACATCACACTTTTATTTATGAAAATTGTTAGCATTAAATATCAAGAGAGTTCTCTATTAATTTTATTGAAGTATAGTTTCCCCTCGACCGATTTCTGCGTCTTTATCCCTAAAACTACATTGAAATTTAAAAACTTTTGGGTACGTGAAATTCCATTTCATATTTGGTTTTACGCTGCTCATCCTATTGGTACGCTACGTCCTCGTACTCCCTTGATGAGATCTCTAGTGGCTGCCGTTGTTGTATCTACCTATTATATTTCTAAGCATTACACTATCTTTTAGTGTAGCAAATGTTTTATTGTCTGTCCTGATGGTGTAATTTGTACTAACCATCTACTCGGCTATACAATTTACTTTCTTAGCAGTCTTCTTACTGCTTACTCTCCTAGGAAGCTTTGTAATGCACGGTCCCCTAGGAGGCTTTGTTTTGTTGGCTATCCTTTTGGTGCGATTTATATATCTATCAACTTCTTGTGGAAATTTTGTATGTTACATACAATTTTCCGTTTGTTCTTACTAATTTCCTGCCTTGAGTGGACAATAAAACTCATATTTATAAAGCCTCAATTCTGTTGAGCGAAAAGGGTCGACTATATTGGAAAAAATGAGTATTTCAGGACATTTAAGTTTGCTTATAAGCATTGACTCTTATTGGTCTGACTTTGATAAAATGTCTTGCGGACTGTCTGGGCACTAACTCGTACAACCACTGAAAATATATTAATCGGAATATGTCAAATTAGATGGTACTGTAGTTCGATTTCCTCGGAGAATTCAAGTTTTGAACTCAATTATCTCAACAACTTGGACATTAAAAACGCTTCGTCGTTAGAAAGTTAAGAATCTAAGTAAATCATCGTTCCACCGGTAAGTGGAATATAAATACGACTCCCTAGAGTACTCGGGAAAATTGTCATTCATGTTTTATTTTATTAATTTTTTAAAAATTACCGCGGAGCTAAGCAACTCAAACATCCTCAGGATGATAGTATCTTGAACATAATACATTTAGAGAGCTTGTTTTCAGCAAATTAGGTACGATATTATCTTTTCAAGTTTTGTAGACGGATTAATTAAAATTAAAAAAGTGATTCTTAATAAATAATTGAAGAGCCTTCAAAATCAAAGAAATACGAAAACTGAAGGACAATAAAAAATAGCCGCTCCTCGGCCCCTCCTGGACCCCCGCATGCTTTTCACTTAAAACTTGCGCCTCAAATTCAAGAAACATGTAACTTACTTTAGCAGCTCTTACTTCTACCGTATAAGTAAATAATTGTTTTTCACCGCGAAAATTGTTTACAGTACATTTAACCAAGTTACAGGTCCCTTAGATTCCATTTCGTAAAAACGATGTCAACCACTACATGAAAATAAAACTCCGCTAAATCAATGATGTTTTTACCACGAACGCTATTTGCAATTCTTTCAACTTAAGGGTATATTATCTCAGCTTCTCTTATACTTACATCGGTATTGGCAGTTTATAAGACACGCATCAATTAAGGGCTTCCTAACGAATGGTGAACAATTTTTTTTCGTCTCCTTTTTCATTTTGATCGTATTTGGGAAAAAAAGCACACAAAACGTGAATTCTGTTTTGAGACATTTCAACGAATGATTCGTTGGTTTTAATACTTTTTCATTTCCAGACTGAATAGCTCATCTCGGGATTGAGATAGAAAATTCTTTCTTTCGATCAAAAATCAAGTGGTTATTTCCAAAAGTAGGACAGCACTTTTTGCGCTCGATTAATTGGCGAGAAATTAAAAAAAATTACTGAAAATTAAAAAAGAAAACCTAAAAATCGTCATGAAATATTTCAAGTTTTAGTAGAATAGAATTTACAAAAACTCGATTTTGTATACGTACAATACGTGAAACACACATAAAATGTGCTAAAAAATTGATGAAAATGCAAAAACTAAAAATTTAAAATTTGTATTTATTGGAATATTATTTAGAAAAAAGTTGCGAAGTGCTTCGGAATTTTCTCCATAGAATTCAAAATGTTCCAGTCTCGAAGCAGGGTCGTAAGAGCGAATTTCCCTAAATTATCTTATTAAATTTATGTTGAAATTTGAATACATTGAATGTTAAGAATTGCTTTGGACTTGTTTCTTGTCATTAGATAAAATGAATGGATAGTAAGTAAGGTAGGTACTTGTTAACTGGCCACCCCGTGTTTGAACGAAGGCCTTAATTACATTCTTAAAGGTGGTGAACTTGTCTAACACACTCAAGTAGGTACCTCGAAAGGTATTCCCGATCACCGTTAGCAATTTTCAAAAGATCACAAAGCCTGACCCGAATTGGGTAGGTACTCTTTGTGTTCTCTCCTCTTCCCCATTATACCAATCGTTATCATTTCGCTTTATTAGTCTTGAAGTGAAAGTGCGGACCCGCGGGGACTAGAATGGAGAAACGGGAGGCAGCTCGACAGAAAAGAAGCGCCAGAGCGTTCGTAGAGATTTTTAGAAAGTTCTCCGGGGTTCCCCTTTCTCTCTCGCAGTTTTCCTTCGCTCTTCCTACTGATCGCAGGTGCTTCGTGTTCTTTCGTTTTCGTACACCCGTTTTCGGTGTTTTCCGAGTTCGTGTGTCTCGTCAATACACCAGTGTTTTAAATCGGGATCGGATATCCGCGCGCAAAAAAGTTGGCTAAGCATCCGTAGTTTTTCGTACGGTGTTTTTGCTGATCTTGTTTTGATCCAAGCTTTCAACAGCGAGGTAGCGCCGGCCGCTAGCGATGTGACCGCGAATCATCGGTGCTCCTAATCTGAGTTGAATAATCGCCAACGGCATTTTTTAAAACTACCTTGGTAGTACCTTTAGCAAAATTTTTGAATTTGATATATTTGTGAGAATAATTACATTAAAATTAAAAAATTTACCTTTTGACTTGACAAATCGTCATCAACTGTCGAAATATTTTCCTTGGTACACATTTTGCTTTATTGATTGTGCCTTCCGTAATCTTTGAGCTTTCTGTACCTAATTAAAGCAGTCACTGGTGGAAAATTCAACTCTAGTGGATGGGATTTTTAATTTTTCATTTGGTGGGTGGAAGAAGGGGAACCAAAAAACGTGGAGTTTTAGCTGGTTTTTTTACCCAAGCTATTTTTTGCTTCTTTTGTTCTGGCCTAGCGAAGGTTCAAGTTTAAACTAATTTGCTTGATGGTGTACCTACCTTGTCGCCAAAATGATGTGTTTTGCACTTTTGTCAGAGAGTAACAATGAAATTAATAAATAATACTAGTGGGCTAGTAAAATTTAAAAGGAAATCATTAATTAATTTCTAATTAATCATTAATTAATTACTATTCAGACCTTGGCAGACTCGAGACTATTCCTGTAATTTCTTGCTTTCGAAAAAATCTATTTGATACCTCTGTTATTCTCTTGAGGATGTTCTCGAGTTCTGCATTGTCCACATACATCCTAAAAAAAAAAATCATTATTATTATTAAAATAAAAATGAAAAATAAATGAGACAATTTGAATTAAAAAAAATGAAAAAGGATACTATCTCCGTTTCTGTCATTGTATTTTAAGGGTGAGCTTATGTCTCAAGATTTGAGTCGAATTTCATAAGAATAATTTGTTTACACAGTTGCATTATCTAGTTATTTCGGTACCTATTTTCGAATTGAAAACTTAATATTATCAATGAAAGCAGGAAAAGGCCAATGTAGAGAATTGTATTGGAAAAGTGACGCAGTTTTGCTTTAGAGTTTTTAATATTGAACATTTGGTGCAGGGCTTCCGTTTACTTGCCTTAATTAGCTGGACTACTCTTCTTAAAAAGAATCAAATTTTTGTGTTGTTCGTGTATTTTTAAAGAATACCGACGGTTGAAAGCTCATAGCGGTTTTCGATTACGGATCTTGGCTTCTTCTTATCTGCTAATCGGGGCTCTGTTATGTCGTTTTACTTTATATTTCTCTGACTTCTTAGAAATTTCCCTGTAGGTTGGTGAAATTCCAAAATACTCCGAAAAATCAGCTAAAAACTGTGTTCTTCCTCCGTTTAAAGATATTTTTTTCGGCCATGAGAGGTTGGAGCGAATCAGGTTGAAATGAACTCCTTTTGCTATTTTGTCGAAAATGTTTTCATAGAATAAAAAGGAGTTGAAGGTACATTGTTTCTATTTTCTTCGAATTCCATCCGAGCCTTCTAACCGATTCAAATTCTCGTGCATCATTAGGACCTCTTGAAGACCATTTCTACCTTCGAAGTGTATTTCAAAATGTATTAATTCCTTGACATGTAAGATAGAAACGTCTCGTGAAATCCTTTCGAATGGGTCAACCGTTTTCAATTTGTCATCCCTTGAATTTGGATCTACAGAGATAATTTTTACGGGATCACTTATTCTTTCTCAACTTACAGAACTCTGATATTAGAACTTTTGAAGTTATACGAAGGTGGAAATATTGTACAATAGTTACCTCCGTACCCTAATACTAACGTTTGTTCGACTTATTTTGATTATAAATTCAGCTGAAGTTTACTGGCTGCTTGTGGGTCATTGACAATTTTTAAAGACCAATTGCAATACTTTCTATGTACTCAATCGTCCTTATAAGGATAGTAAAATGTTGATTTTTAATTTTTGATATTTTATCCTGGTTGACTTCTACTCTTCATCTTTAATGATTGGCATCATAATCCATGATTTTGAATTGTGAATATAAAGAATACTTGTTTTTAATACAAGCGCAACATTTTGACAGCTCTATCGAACTAAGATTTGAAGGTTTCCTACGCAAAATGACAGATAAACGAGTAATTTGTTTTTATGTTCCTCAATAAATAGTTCCAATAGCTCATAAAAAAATTATTCGTTCACGATCGATTGCGAATATTTGAACTAATTGTTCTCTACCATCAAACTGCTGTTGGAAGACTTTCGCAGTTACACTTACAGGTACCTAAACGATTTTGAGATTGGAGTATTCTCAGGCCGGCAGTACGCGCTGATGTATTTAGTCGGGTTTCGCAAAGTATTATGACATAATGATGATAATTCTAATTTATAATTAATTGTTAAAGGAAATTTAAATGATTATTGTTATCTTCTAATTATAATATTCTTTCTGGGCCGAATCCCGACTAAATAAACCTAAACGATTTCGGATTAGTAGTTAGTGTGCATAAACCTCCAGAAATCTTAGCAGGGGCAGGAGAATGAGGTAGGTACCTACCATGTGTAACATATATGTATATATGTTATATATTTACATAGGTAAATGATAATTTGGAGGCCCTGATTTAATAAAAATAATAATGCCGAGCATTTGTCTCCATGGTTTCTGTCTTCTTTATCTTCCCGCAAAGTTCATTACTGAAATAGTACCTACTCGTGACCTGCTTCACAATGATTCTTCTCTTTTACTGTTCAAATTAAAATTGTGTAATCAATCAATACAAACGCGGAAAGTATTAATAAATCCTCAATTTTGAATATAATTGTCGTTATTTCTCAGCCTCTCCAGTCTGAACATTTGTTTTGTTCCATAAATTCGTATTTTGTCACACCTTTTTTTCTCATCTGCGTTCATTCAAATTTTGAAAGTTTGAGGTGAAAATATTGTGACAGTTGTGACGATTTTCTCACAAATTTTGCTATTGGACTTACCAGTATCTTCATTCCATTTTCGTCTTTAGGTGAAGATATATCAACGTGTCTTCGTTGTTGACATTTGGTTTTCATGATCGCTGAGATCGATCTCAGCAGTGTCACGTTCGTACGAACAATCGGCTACAAGTGTGTACAATGTAATTTTCTATTTCGGTATGACGGATATTTCGAAATGTGAAGAACTGTTCATATGAGGTTTTCTCTGCTTTCGATATTCTCAACTGATTCCACCATCTTTGTACAGTTTAAACGAAGACATTCTCGACCCGTGCGGTTTTGCCAATTTGTTTTGAAGATTTTTCGACTGTGGCGATCCGGTTCTACATTCAGCTCCCTCTGTAGATGAACTTTGTTCGAGGGATATTTCTCGGGGTTTTCTTCACGTTGTAGCGATTGACTAACTTGATGTATTTTGGGTACCACAGCGAAGGAGGTGAGGAAGGGGAGGACATGAGCTCGCAGCACTACTGCCTCAGGTGGAACAATTACCAGTCCAACATGACGTCAGTGTTCCACCATCTCCTGAGGACGCAGTCTTTTGTTGACGTCACTCTCGCCTGCAACGATCAGTCACTCAAAGCCCACAAGGTAAATTTTAAATAAGCTTCTACTTTTTGCATAACAGCAAATGTGCAAATTTGAATTTGTTTCTACATTCAATTAATTTTAAACACCCCCTTCATTGAAGTCGTTCCATTCAAATCGGGAACTAAGTTCCACTCGTGCAGCACGACCGTATTCACGAATTTTACTCGTTACATTAATAAAAAGTTATGTGATTTTTTAAATTTAGCACTTAAGGTGCGCAAAAAATGGTTGATTGTAAACTTTAGGAGAACAAACTTACTAAATGGTTAAACCCAAGTTTTTAAAATTTTCAACAATTTTTATAGTTTGTAGATTTTATAACTCAGTAGACATACAGTGAAATAAAATTAGGTATGATGGCTGTGGAACTTTTCCCTAGTAACATTCTTCTAGAATAAATTGAACGATATTGAGCGGATTTTTTAATATTTGATTATGCTAAAAAATGCCGTCGTACGAACTCATTCTTCCTTTTAGAATGCTTGATTTTTCGCCGTCAGCACGGATTTTTTAAATCTTATATTTATATACAAGATTTAAATTTGGAATGGCAGGTACAGGTAAGCTTGTGGCACTAAAATAAAAACTTAATTTTAGAATCTTTTCTTGTGTGCATCGCGCTTGCTTTTGTCTTCAATTTGTAAAAATGAAATTAATGGAAAGCACCCAAACCCCAACCTGCTCAATCCTCCTGAGAATCCCATCGAAGTTGGAAGAAAACTTAAGGTTTCAGTTGTTAACCTTCAACTGTGAGCATTTGCACAAACAAAAGGCCTGTAACTGAGCCTTCGAGTTATTGTTGACCTGGTAGCTACGAACTTCATTGGGATCCATTTAAGATCGTTCCGCTTCAATCCCATAAAACCTAATCGAAATTGGACGAAAACTGTAGTAGTCAAGGTTCTGAGTTTACTCGTATTCTAAGATACCACAGATCTGAGAGCTACAAAATTCATATTATAAAATTTTTGGCTCAAACCGTACAATTCCATTTTATTCACGTCTAAATGTAATCAAGTACCAATTGCCCCTCTAAGAATTAGGGATACAGATAGACACGAAACTAAACTTGTTCAGGAGACGACACTGTTCACAATGCTTCCACTGCCTTGTTAGATTCGGCGGTAACAATCTCATACAACTATTCAAAACCATCCCTGGGAGTCCAAGTCTATGTGTGTTCGCATTTTCCTTTGGCTCAGTTTTGGAATTATTTTAATCTTTCACTGTCTAGAGGCCTTCAGAATTTTTGGGAGAGTATAAAGAAAATAATGACTCCCTATCATGTTGTGCTTGGATGAATAAGAAGTATTTCCTAAGAACATGTTGTTGAATAATACATTGTATTATGCTAGTGTCTTCGGTAGGTTTTTTCTCCCCTTATCTTATCTGCATTGAATATATATATGAAGGTAATTGTGCGTAAATGACCAACTAATGGTAAAGATTTCAAAACCTTATAGCTACATTAACAATGTAGTTTATCTGCCTACCATTTTCCTACTGTTTACTCAGAACAATGCCTTGCGAAGAAATTTGCTCAGTCTAAACGGCACTTATATTCTACTCTCCTCGTTTAATTGAAACAACCTAAATATTTTGGTAAAATGTATAATGACTTGTTGGTAGGGTAACAGTCGTCCTCTGGAACTCTAATATCAAGATATTTACTACTCATTGCCCCATCCTTCGTCAAATGAAGAAATCGATCTATCTTATGATGTTTTATTAGAACATTAACAAAAAACTCAAGGATTCAGAAATCAAAACGATTTTTGCTGTCATTAGCACTAGAATGGGAGTGGGAGGTCGTCTCGTGTTTGAAAGAGTACTGTTTAGTTAGATGAAATTTTTGGTAAAGATAGAGTTCGCCTAGAAGTAAATACACAGTTTTTCTATCTAGCAACTGGTTTTTTTCCTCAGTAGAATACGAGTAACTGGTTGATGGTCGCAATTAATTTATCCAGCAAATTGTCATCGTACGCGAACGCATGAAAGCGTGTTTCATGAAGTAGGCATTCATTTGTCTACTCTTAAATTGCAGGTTCGGCTAATTTGGCCCTTGTGTTCTGCCCAGAATTACATTCAATCCAACCCATCCTCTGTATTGAAATTGAGTTATTTGTCTCCCTGCTCATTAGATAGCTTCAAATCCTTTGTAAATAACCGTGATATTCATTATTTTACAGGTCGTGCTCTCTGCTTGTTCGTCGTACTTCCAAAAACTACTTTTAGAGAATCCCTGCAAGCACCCCACCATCATCATGCCGCAAGACGTGTGCTTCACGGATCTAAAGTTCATAATAGAGTTCGTCTACAAAGGAGAGATCGACGTTTCCCAGGCCCAACTCCAGAGCCTCCTAAAAACAGCTGATCAGGTCGGCATCATTACAATATCAACTTATAGTCCTTCCTAATCTCCCTAGGATTTTTCCACGCAACCTTGGTAGCGTGGAAAACTTGCTGGTGTTCTGTTGCAGTACCCGTGCTTCTTCGTTTGGAACTCGTTATAGATGATGTAGATCGCCTTGCGATGATGGTGTCGGTTAGGTATTCTCAGGCCCGACCTCGGCACTATTTGTTATTATGTTCAGCGTAATGCAAGGCAAAAACTCAAACATGGTCTATGAATTCATGACCACTTATCAATGATCGCCCTTCTCGAAAGAAGGTTGATTTGTATAGGAGAGCCTATCCATCATGGACCGCGCTTCTCCCCCCGCCATCAAGCAGACGGGACTCAGGCCTAGAGTGGGCGTGAGGAATAGTATGGCTCACCACTCAGGAGACCTTGTTCCGATATTACCTTACAAGTCGAACCTTCTAGCTGGTTCTACCGACTAAGGACATCTGTACCTGAGTTTATAAAAAACTCACAGGCCAAAACACACATTGCTGGAGTACACGTCCCCAGTGATGCAGTCTCTTCCCTTAAGCACTCCGCCCAAATCCCGTGGGCTTGGGTGTGCTCAACCACTGCCACCACAAGTAAAACCTCAACAGGGCAGCAGGAGTGGTGGAAGATTCTGCTAGTGTGCCAGTAGCCTGGGGCTCCCTCCAACCCATGGTACCAGTTTTGAGATGGAAAATTACCATGTTATTGAACTCTCCACTGTCTCCTGATCCCTGACCAGCTGGCCCGAGGGCAACGAATTTGTACTTGCCTTTTAACCGCTCTACCTCCAACTGAGTTGAGGCGCCATTAAGGTGGCGCCCAGCCAACCAGAGGTGAGAAAAAATGTATTTGAATTTATGATCAAACGGAAATATAGAGGAAAGAAACCTCAAGATTTAGACAGACAAGGATGTGCTTATTTGAACATGATAAGACCCGTTTCGACTGCCTAATTCCACAAGTAGCAGCATCAAGGGAGGTTCCTCTTGAGTCATTTTAGCTTTAAGAGAACCTATTTTTTAATTCTAAATCACAATCCAGGAACGGTAAGTTTGTGTAGCTGTTGTAGATGTGGGGGATCAATGCAAAATTCTCTACAATTTCGAAAGAGTTTGTACTCGAGGAAAAAAGAAGATGTATAAGTAGCAACTTTAGAGTCCCCAGTGTAAAAGGGTTCTATATGGAGGAAGATGTAAGCAAGTGGTCATTTAAGAAAGTCCCTCGAAGTCAATCATCCACCATTTGCCAATTTATCAAACTCATAAAACGACGTTGCATTTCCTTAAAAAATCATATTTTACATTCAAATACTTCCCCTTCAACTAGTAAGTAATCCTTTGTTATCATTGGAATGCTGAAACCTTTGTGTGTTTTGAAAACTTTCAATCTATTTGCATTTGAGCGCTCAATAATTCTAAAAATTGTAATAAAAAAAGATACGTTTCGACTGTTCGAACTTGAATTTCGGTTTAATGGTAATGGTTTCTAAAAAGGATATTATAATAATTTTACAACAGATTAACAATGATTTCAACTATACGGTTATGGGTAGGACAAGTTTGTGCGCTGATGAAAAAGGTTTTCATGAAAACTTTGAAAGCCATATCTTGAAGACGGATTTGGGTAGGAAAGTGTCTTGTTACATTTTAATCCATTTTGGATGTAAGGCTACTTTCTTGTTTCTTCGGGCTTAAAACCGAATACGATGTAGATAATAGATTACGCATTTTTAATAGGATGAAGAATTATGTTCTTTAATATTATAGGCCCTGTACTTACATGAAACGATCAGTGTAACCGTTTTGCTTTCCTTAATTTCAAAGATATCGAGGTGATAATAAACGTATAAGTGATAAGAAACGTATTTTGGTGCCCAAGGCTCCATCTGGGGCGGAGGTAAAAAGGAAGTAGTCGAACCATCGTCATTCATTCGGGTGACCATCACATCTCAACTTTCTCAACTGCAATCAGCGTATAGCTGGTATAACATTCCATTGTGGGACAGCTTCCAATGTCCTTCTCTGTAGTTCTTGACCCTCGCTTCTACTAACGATGTAACTTTAAACTATTCCAAGTACGTTCACCGATTGCTTGATCATTACTCCCATATTTTACGCAATTGTCAGAACTTGGCAAAGCTGGGCTTTGTACCAATTAAGTTTCAGTACTGAAGTGGTGGAGATAGGGTCTTTAACGGCTTTCCTCAGTTGAAAACTTTCATTTAATAATTATCGAGCACATTCGCCCTCGGGGCCCCTTCAGGACTGTTGCTATCATTCTGATTATTGTTCTTTATCTTGTCATTCGTTAGAGAATCCCATCTTCTGTACATAACATCTATGCTTCCTCTCGAACCATAAGGGGTGATTAGGAATGCTCCATGTTACGACTATGACTTAGCCGTTTCAGTAAGGGACCCAAAACTGAGACTTTTACCAAAGGCGGAAAATTTTTTCTCATTAATAATGCAATCAATAGCGAGTATGCAGAGTATAAAGAACGAACTCTCAAGGATGCCATGGAGAAATATCTAGGAGAGCGTTCAAGAAGCTCAATTAGCGACCTAAACTGAATCCTCAGTTCAAGTGGTTGAAGAAAGAAAAATAACGAGGAGGAGAAATAAAAGAGGAACATGGAGGAGGGCAGGAAAAAATTAACAAACCACAGAAATGCGTTTATTTATTTTTATTACACCTCCGATCCAAAAAACGATGGGCATCATATAAACTACAGGATTTACTGAAAATTTGGCAACACTGACATTCACTCTAACTTAGTACCCGAGGGAAGTGCGATTGTTTGTACGAGGGGCAGTGTTGAACGCACCTGCTGACCATCCGCTTGCCGCCCAGGCGCTTGTTTAAATTAGAATTTTGTTATTTCAAAAAACTCCGTACTAATTCCAATGATTGCAAGGAATCTTTTGTCCTGGTCTTATCGTTTATGAGAAGTTTATGAGTCGAAACTTCTTCTGTTGTTCTTGATTGATGAGTGTCTGATTACTTGTAGTTAATATTTGGCCCTTTGAATTAGTTGCCCCGAAAATTTTAGTGGAAGAAATTAAGAGACTCGTCACTGCAAACAATGTCCTGCACATCCAAATGTCTTTTGCACCTTGGTGACGCTAGATCATTCAAGGCTACTAATTCTGCTCTAAAGCCACTTTCATTGACCTCCAATTGGTCCAGGCCATAGTTATTCAAATTCAATGCCACTCTCGTAGTTTGTAGTGCCTGCATGGATACTTCCACGATTGTAATATATCTTGGTTAGATAGGTTTGCTTCAGTGGAAGAGTTGTTTCCAGAACATTTTCCCACCAGTCCATTCAGTACCTACCTTTCGCAGTCTATTGCTAAACGTAGTTTAGTCAATATTATCCGTAGGTTCCTAATTTCTAGTTCTACATGATAACTTTGCTTTTATTTCGTAGTTGAAAATCAAAGGTCTCTGCGAAGGTGCCTGAAGGTAAATCAGGTGCTGAGGTGACCCCATTGCCCTGCACGCCTCCCAGGAAGGGTTTGTCTGTAAGGAGGAGGAAAGTCGCATCAGCCAAGAGAAGATTGTTGTACAGAGAACGTCTGCTTTACCAATCTGCAGCCAACCGTGTAAGTTATTAGTTTAAGACTATTGAAAAGTGACATTCCTTTCTGATAGATGGTCATATCGCCTTCCTCTTAGTTGTATGTAATTACTTAGGTACGTAAGCATTCTATTACCATTCAAAACCATTATCTATAAATTTGTGACTCTAAAATTTTTCGCTCATTTTTTACGTGAAAAATAACAAAAAGCTCTTTCCAGAAGAAAGATATGATGGACCTAACCAAGCTTAATTGGCCTAAAAGAAAAACCGATGACTAAAAGCATATCGTTCGAGTGATGAGCGAGGATAATTGCGCTTGGAATGTAAATTTCTTAGGAAAAAGAGTTCTAAAAAAAAAATATCAGAGATTGAATGCTAAATTTAGACAAACGTTTAGTTGAAGGAAACAAATATTATAACTCCTTCCATGTGGTAATCTCCATGAAATGGGAAATGTTCATAGGTACATGTATGTGGAACTAACGTTTAGGAACAAAATTAGAATTACATGAGGAAATAGTCATGTTGATTCAAGTATTATAGTCAAACTGGTCATGTAGGTGAAGAATTAACGACTCAACTTCAGATTTTTGGGTTAATAAAGATCAATACGCTCTCGCAACTCACCCAAATGCATCGCATTGCAAGATCAAAGTTTGTCTTGCAGCTCGACAGTCTTTGGAATTTCTCCATCTTTCTTCAAAGAGAAAAATAAAAGAACACTCGAAAAATTCCAAATTTTTAAGAATATATGAAGCCTTAATGAAGAAGCCGTTAGATGTATGAATGTCTGTATAAGGGGATACCAAACAGTATTTCTAATGTACCATTCATTTGCAATATAATGCTGCATTATTTTGCTGTTTGAGTCTTTCTCGCTTTGTGGTCCCTATTGCTTTTCATCCTCTTCCTTCCATCACTTCTCCGGCCAATAGGATTGAGTACCCATTTCCATGTTTTTATTACAATTTTTGTTCGAAGTCTCTATGAATGTAGCTATACGAAGGACTCTCCGTTATGGCTCGGTTCATTGATTCGTTCATTATTTCAGGCCAACGACGCCAGTAGGCAGGCAGTAATGAAGAAGGAGGCGGAAACGAACTGTACGGATGTAGCGACTGGAACAGAAGAGGTTAAAGCTCTACCACTGGTAGTGGTCAACCAAAACAATGAGATTAACGACGCCATAATGCTCGCTAGTCCTCAAGCCCTCCAACCACTTCAACCGTCAATACCTGTACCTCAACCTCAGGTAATAGCTATTGTAAGGTAGCTACTGCATTCAATTACACCTATTCTCCCGCATTAACTTGAACTTTTACAATTCCTTTCAACAAGTGGGTTAACATAAATTTTAAAATTTCATTCTTTTCAAAATTTGTTTATAATGATTTCTCTGAGTTATTGCTTACTTACAGAATTTCTGAGTGAGTATGAGAGGCAGTGGCACATTTAACCTCAGCTAGCAGCTCACCAGTGAGGACAAAACTGCTCCTCATGGTTAGCATTTCCGTGTGCGATAGTTCACCATTCAAAATGAGTATGATTGGTAGGCTGACCACAAAATATAAGTCGTCGAAAATCAGTTGATAAATTTCTTCTAAAATGTATGAGTTGAGACATAGACAGACCTTACATTTATCCAATCCCACTTTACATCTCCTCCATTGGAATTAGCAATATGTACGAACAACCAGGAATTAACTTTTGTTGTACTCTATTTCAATTCTCTACATATTATTTGGAAATAATCCTTTCTCGCAGAGCGTGGCTCAGAAAGAATTATTTCTGGACTAGGAATGCCTTGGGATATCTTTATGAAAACAATAGTAAGCGGTATTTCAAAGAATCGGGTGGGTAATTGCGGAAGAATAGCCTAGCTTTTTTCTGTAGGTAATGAAATTTATCTGTGTGAAAAATGATTTTATCAATTCCCGTTGTTTTAGGTAACTGTACCAAACGAAATGAACCAGTCGACTCAGGTGGAGGTAGAAATGACGGGAACGCCAGCTGCCCCATCAGCCACCCTGGTCACCACCATGGACCTTCAGCAGTCTGACAACCCGACCACTCATCGGGACATTGCCAGTAAGTGTGTGATATTATCTAATCTATCAAAATTTGTGGCTTGAATGGGGAATAAACTAAGTTATTTGGTTGCCAGCCCCCCCCCCCCCCCCTTCCCCTCAAGTCACCAATCCAAATGGTCAATAGACTTGGTGATTAGTCTCTGGTGTCCCCTTTTACTGCATTTTATGCTCGTCTTCTTACAAGATACTAAGGTGTTCACTATCGTTTAACCAATCGATCGGCGAGGCTTGTTGATGAATACCATGCATATTATAAGCTCTACACGAATCAGTAAGAAGTAAGAGGAGTATATCGTTGTTTAACAAACGTTTTGTCATCTTCATCTCAGCCTTAGTCGATCTTTCTTAACTTCAAAATTTATTCTGATTGACGAACGAAGTGAGTCTTCACTTTTACTCAGGCTGCGTTTGTATTGTTTCACTCTGTATGTAGCAATTTTACAGATATACTTATACTTGAAGTGTTAACTCCTTTGACATCCTGATTATACTTTTTGGAGATGATCCTGACAAGATGTGCAGGTATATCGTTGAATAATCATCTCAGAAATTGTTATCGGTTTCGATAGTTTCGATGTTTTTCCCCATGTTCAGCTGCTTAGCTACCACGAAGAAATTCTACTCCCTTGTTCAGATTACAATTCTGACTCATCCGGGTTATTACAGCCTGGATGAATAACGCAACCCTCAATTCCTTACTCTTGTAGAATAAATTAAATCACCTACATGAGGGCCAAAAAGATTCTACTATCACCTACCTAGCTCAACCGCTACTCTTTGTTTACAGTCGATTCAAGTGATTTGGACGTCGAGGAGAACGGAGTAAAAGTTAAATTCGAAACCCTAAGATCAATTGACCAGGTCGACCACATGGACATGGACGCTCATATGACCAACGGAGTAAGTGTCTTGGCTAAATTGCATATGTTCCTTGAATATCACGTACCTTATTGTTTCTTGAATACCTTTTTGACTATTGGGGTCTCTTTTTATAAGATCATTTGATCGTTTACGAAATTCTTCTTTTTCTCGGTAAAATTAGTTTCTTGTTACATTTGAAATGTTTTAATCCCAAAATTGTATGAGAAGTATGAGTTAGAATAGAGCGGAATCACTAATTTTAAGCTGTCTTGGTTTATTTTTGAATTAAAAGTACATGTATCGCGAAGAAATTAAACTGTCCAGTGGTATGGTTGATATCAACGGATTGGATGAGCCAAGCTAGATTGACCTAAATGTATTAGATTGATCCGTTATCAGAAACCCATACCAATTCCCAAAAGTTGAAGCCTCTGTGATTGACTGGACAAATCTTTCAAATTCAAGAGTTTTTTGACCACCAAGCAATTTTTTTCCCTCTTGACGTTTTCTCAAAAGAAAAGGAAGGCAATTAAACGTTCTGTTCTATTAGAAAATGGTTTCATAAAGAATTGTTGATTACAAAATTGTCTCATACATGTTGGTGCATTGCTTACCATAAAGGCGATGTGTCCCTGATCTACATTTTTCATACTCGGCTTCTCTTTCAAGTTATTTGCTGATATTAGGAAGACCTGGTTCTCAGGAACTATATCCATTAATTCCTTGCTTATGCACATGCTGAACTCAACTAAGTCCACCTACGTTTTACTACGGAAATAGAAATGATTGGAAATTATTTATTTCCCTAGGCTGTGCAGGCTAATGTGGAGGACGATCCATCTATGCACACTATGATGATCACACCTGAACTTCTTGGACTGATTCCATCATCGAATTCTGGTAACTATTAACTCGCAGTACAATTTTATCTCGAATTGAAAGATGGAAACAACTATGAAAGATAACAGAAATTTAGTTGTTTAAACACCTGTTCCATAGTGTTTAGGTAAATAAATTTTATAATATCTGTATTTTACTTCTTTTTTAGAATGACCTTATGGCTATGTAGATAGGAAAGGAAATTGAAGTAAAATCGTGGGTCATTACGAGCTTAAGAGAGTCTTTCCCCCAAAGAGGTAAAGGCTTCAACCTTCTAGAATCTTCAAAGATTCTAACCACTGCCGGGATGGTCAATTCCGAATCGAATTCCCGTAAGCGTAAAACTTCTTGAACATGTCTAATTGTGGAGCTTTCGAGAAAAAAATTAACTTGAGTCGAAACATAATAGGCTTGCTTACGGTAACTGAAAATTAAAACTGATATTAAAAGATTACTGCTGTTTCATTTTAAAAGGGGAATTACAAATATGATAGGAGTATCCCTCACATGACTTAGCTTAGTCCCATCTATGCCTCCAAAAGCACTTCACTCTGCGACTGTAGGACAATCGCAGTGTTCGAAGGTAGTGGTCCGTGTTATATTGGAAGAGTTCTGGAAATATTAGATTAAGCATTTGTCGGCTTGCCGTGACCCAGGAAAACGAATTGCTTTTCCTTCTCAGTCAGCTGACTAGCCCTCATTGGGGGCGGACCACCTTAGGCGGCGAGAGTTACTCTTGCAGTGGCTACCTCACAGGACTGGTCCCTGGTTGGAAGTTAGAATCCAACGGGGGCACGAAAAGATTTAATATTTCTATTATGGGCCTGTCCTATCTTATCTTTTGGAAACCCTGAATTATGGGTATCCATTGTTGACTGGCGGTTATTCATTGTCGTTGTCCTATGATCTTTTAACATTGGTTCTTCTGGTGATGATGATCCGTGGGCCAAATTGAAATGAACGAGAATGAAGCGTTCGACACTTCACGATAGGTTGTGGGTTGAACCCTATTTCGGTTGAAGCAAAAACAACGTTGCCAAAGCCTGATCTGAAGAGTTCTTGACTTCACTGTTTAGGTTTTAATCTGACGGAAGAGATTTTTCTGCTAGAGATGACTGTTGATAACGCAGTCAGTGCCAATTATCGATACATTATGCAAGACCATAATAACTCACCAAAGGTTGAGAGGTTATGAATCCTGATCGTCTGCGAAGCATAGAGAAGCTCCGTGAATTTTATAAACAAAAATTAAGATCGTGTAAAATTGACTGATTCAGTAATTGGAGATTGGGATTCAGATCGCCATTTTCCTTCAACCTTATCAAATACCTGACTTGATACTCTTGAGCATTTACTGGTATATTTGCACTAAATATATGTTTATATACCACCCTATAAAACCTCTTTTTTAAATTAAAATAAGATTTTTTGTCCATTACATTCATGAGCATAAGCAGTTGTGGAAATTTTTTCATCAAAACGTTTTGAGATTCTTTATTCACCAAGCATGTGTTGGATGTCCGCAGAGAGCAGTGATATGGACCACTCGAAATCCTCAATGAATGCGGTAAATACCATAAACTCCAACGCTATGTTGGCGGGAGGGAAAACGTGGACAAAGGAAGATATGGATGCAGCACTGGACGCATTACGAAAGCAGACGATGTCATTGAGCAAAGCATCTGCGCATTATGGCATCCCTTCAACCACGCTCTGGCAAAGGTATGGAGAAAGCTTGTTCTACAATCCAAGTTGACTGGTTTTTGAAATTCTGCTTCCACCCTAAGAGATTGTAAAAATAATGGAAGAATTATAATGTAATCACTAAAAAATTTACTTGATTCACTGATGAATCTCATTTTTATAGAAACTAACCTGACCCACGTCAGTCCGAAATCGGTACAAACTTGAATGATTCGCAGATCTTGTGGAGGTAACGAGTGCTTTTAGATCGAGGAATCTCTGAAAATGTAGAATTGTGAAATCAACGGTTAACTTCAAAATACCGTTTTCTAATATTTTTATTTTGTTCCATGTTTCCATTTTTCGTCTCTCTTCAAATCCGTGTGGTTTCTCTGGTTGGATATTGATCAAATGACGCTAGGCAGCGCTTTGATTCAGCCTGGTTATCATTTGCTTGGTTAAAGACTCCAGAAAGGCTGATGGTGGAGTAGCTAGAGCTATCTGAAGAGGTCAGCGCTGATGATGGCTAGCCAATAATCAATCATCTTTATGTCCCCCCCTCCATCACGCCACTTATTTCTCCAAGAATTTCGATATGCGGTCATCATTGATTTGGGAGAAGTAAAGGAAACTCGAAGAGTTACATTGTCATTTGATTTTGAAAATAGTGGGTGCATGGCGGAACAAATTTATAAAACCAGCTGAACTTATGCACAGACCAGAAGCAGCTTGGAAATATGAGCAATCCCTTTAGTTTATTTATTGTTGAAGACAAGTACCTAACTCCATTACCACGAGAAAGCCTTTAAATTGGTTCTCGTCGTCTGCTTATGAAATTCTATTTTACGACATCCTGTTTTTGTGCACTACAGTATGCCGATCTCCTTTTAAGATGTGCAGTTTGACTGCGATCTCAAATGGAGATTCTTTTCGTTAGTTATCCTACTACTCTCTTCATAATTTCTCCTTTTTATCGTTACTAGTAATTGAAGGCTTTTTTGAAAGGTAAGCGGGCCAACCCTGCTGCCAGTGGCTGCAGCCGTACGTGCTCTCCCATGGTTTGAGTATAGTTGAAGTGTAGAGGTAATTTGTTCCTTCGGGTCGACCATCTCTTGTGGAAATCCATTCCAACGGGGAAAATGTAGTCAATGAGAACGTAGTCCATTACCGCTAAATAGATTTTTCAATTTCACTATGTAACTTTAATTATTTTTGAAAATAGACAACGTTCCTTTGTTACCCTTTGGAGAACACTATTTTAGAAGACGGTTAACTTTCCCAGCATTTGCGTAACGTCCTCGATTCGGATCTCCCTTTCCAAAGAGATAAATTCACGTACAGGCACCTGCAAATTCATGCAAATGCTTCAAATTTAACTACGAATAGAACACTTTATTGCCCTCTCACGGTTTCGTTTTTCTTTTTCCTTGATTTTTAGAGCGCATCGGTTGGGAATAGATACACCCAAGAAAGACGGACCTGCAAAATCATGGACTGAGGACACTTTGAATACTGCACTTGGTGCTCTTCGTCAGGGATCCATATCAGCCAATAAGGCCAGCAAAGCTTTTGGTAAGTTTGACCCGCGTAGAAATTGCTTATTAGATTCTATCCATATATTAGCGCAGCATGTATACGTTTACTGTAGGATTACGCACACAGATTGTATCGGTTGATTGTACTTTACATATTTATTATTGCAAACAAAAAAGGTGCATATAATATTAGGAACTGAGCATGGTTTCTAGATCTGTCTTGGTGGGTAGAAAATCAATTACATCCTCAAACATGAATTCATTGAAATCAGACCCTACTCCAACAATTAAGGAGTGCCTACCTACCAAAAATAAATGCCTAGTTGCCATGAGGTAGAATGGGTTTTTACGGGTTATTGCCAGCTAATTTGCACTCTATACTGCAACCTAATGTTGGAAGCATGATCTTATCACTCTCTAAAGAGAGTCTTTATGTCCATTTTGCGTTCTGATTATTTAAGGAAATCTAACATGGCCACATTTTCTGGCTGCTTTATTCTCTGAGTTTATGTTAGATGCTGTAACGTTATATTCTTATTCAGTCATGTGAAGTTTGTTGGGCAAAGCTTGGTTTTTAATTTAGTTGCTTCCAAATTCCTAGTTCCCCCAGGTTTCATTAGTTCTGATTTATGAAAAACACATAACCTAATATGTGAAAATCAAGTTTGCAGTCCTTAAATGTTGAAGCTAGGGCATAACTGTCGATCTCGACGTGAGTATTGTATGCATTCTCGTGTGAAGGGTATTGTAAGATAAACATTAATCTCCCAAGTGTTAAAGTTTTTATCCAACGTTTCAATTTATGTGTAGGTATAACTCTTTGTTTTCAGGCATCCCGAGCAGTACTCTGTACAAAATTGCGCGTAGAGAAGGAATTAGATTAGCTGCACCTTTCAACGCAGCCCCAACGTCCTGGGTCCCAGAGGATCTGGAGAGGGCGCTAGAGGCCATTCGGACAGGGCAATTCACCGTTCAAAGGGCTGCAACGGAGTACGGTATTCCCTCCGGAACATTGTACGGAAGGTGCAAAAGGGAAGGCATAGAGCTATCGAGAACCAACCCTACACCGTGGTCTGAAGACGCCATGATGGAAGCTTTAGAAGCCGTGAGGTTAGTATACTTTATTATGCTACTAACAATTCGTACTGATAGCGTAAATAACACAAGCGGGTAGATTATTGAAGAAATTGGAGGCATTAGTGTGAAGAGCCAGCTAGTTAATTGTTGAAATGATGGCCATATTAGAGATGCAGGAGTTATTTTGCTAGTTTCCAGCAATTCAGGGCAGTTTGAGATGACAAACACTCATGAGGATGCTTATAAACGAAATTATTACACTGAGAAAGCTGATTTTACAATCCATTCTCTCATTATCAAGAGGATGTAATTCATTGTAAGTCATTGTAAAATCCTTAATTTTATCTACACAACTTCTCGTTTATGAATGAAGTGGCAATATGAGAGATACTTCAGGTACTATTATGCTTTCCATTCCACCTGCAGGTAGAGGAAGCTTTGTTTCATTTTCGAGGGTTGCCTTCTCCAAAACCAAATTCCCACACTTATTCTGAACAACTTTCGTTTGCGTGTTTCTGTGTGTCCATGTCCGCAGGACCCTTGTACCAAGCTGTATTCCTAAAGTTTTCATCTGATTTTTGTGACATTTTCAGGGAATCTCTAGTTCGCATGCGCAAAAAAAAGTAAAGTCCACCAAGTATTCATTTTCTCGCGTTCAGTAGTCTGATCTCGATCGAATTTGCAGGGTATTCGGGAAGAACATTAGTGACTGTGCACTTTGCGAACGTGAAACCCTTGTAATAAACCTAGCGCCTACAGTTTCATCAGATCTTTATGAAATGATCACGGAAAGTGTAGGTTAGGATGCAGATGGTCTCCTGCGAAGTTGATCGCTCAAAATCAATACTTCACTTTGCGCATGAGCAATTTCGTCACTTTCTTCCAATCTTGTTCAAAATTGGAGGGTAGTTAGGGAAAGCCGGTTCAATAATATCGTAATAATTTCAACTTGATCCTGTTATTCTATTCGCTGTAGGATTAGTGCAACAGACCCTAGATACTTGTCGACTGTTGGCTTGATGTTCCAGGAACTTGTCCTGCGGCATTTCTTCCTTGAATCTTTGTTAAAAGCTTCTACTCTACATTGATTTGAAACATCATATTAGAAAGTATTTAAAACATTTCAATGATCTATACATTCATATTATCTGCACGAGGACAACCCCACCCACACACCCAATTTGGCAGACTTGTTTTTACATTGTTATAAAATATGTACATTGATAGCCTTGCTGATATTGGCCAGAATAGTTTTATATTGTGTAAAAAAAATTGTTTTTTTTTCTGGAATTAACGAAGGAATTATATTCTGCAGAACTGGCCAAATGAGCATCAACCAAGCGGCCATCCATTACAACCTGCCTTACTCCTCTCTCTACGGCCGATTCAAACGTGTCAAATACGAAGCTGATGGGCTCTCTGGGAGCGAAACCGACAACTCGGAACAAACAACTGTCCTCCAACCGACCCAGCCGCCCGCGCATGCGCACACGCAACCTCAATTCATGCTGGTCCAGTATCAACAGCCTCTCCACATGTACCAGTCTGCTACATGAGTGTTCCAGCCCACGGCGCACTTGTATATTTCGTAGTTGCGCCGTGTGGGCCCCTTCCTAGAATTCTTCTGGTTTGTTTTCAACTTCGTTCAAAACCTAATTGAAATATTTGCCTCATCCCTTATTACGTTTGGCCTAATGACATCGAAAAGATAACTTATACTGAACTCCCAGGTTTGCAGCACATAGTTAACTAACCTATTAACCATCTAAATGCACCCCTTTCATAATGGAATCATAATCTTTTTATTTACCGCTATAAAAAAGTTAAGCATGTTATTTTTTATTATTTACAGCCAACGTATTCATCACTCATATGTGTATGGTGCTTAGTTATCTACTAAAAATTGTTTTAGGGTGAGGCAACGTATTAAATTCGCTTCCATCTCTTAATGAACCCTGGCATTTATTTGTTATAGTTATTACACGTTGTGACCTTGAAATGCCAAAGAAATTGAATTATAGATATTTTGATGAAATTTGACTTTAATTGATTGCTACGAGTATCATCTATAATTGCGGTAATAAACCAAAATTTAGTTTGAACATTTATTTTGTAGAACAGCAAATTTCGTATGTTTCTGTGATCGACTGATGGCCAAAGTTATAAAACGACGTTTTTCTTTTTATTTAAATGATTCATCGTTAACGTCAAGGTTCTTACAACCTTCCAAAGAAATAATCAAAATGAGTTTATTTACGATTTTATTCCAGTTATTTATTTCTTACTAAGGTACCTAACTATTTACTTTTCAAGTATGAATTTGTGTCCTTTATTTTGAAAGAAAACGTTCTCAAATTATTATACCAAAGTCTATGCAATGTTTATTGTAAATGTGTAAATACCAAAATCAGAGAGATATATTTATATTTTTTATGTAATTTTAAGATAGAAATGTAAATAATTTTGTTTTCTTTTTGAAAGCATCCGTTACAAATTGTGGTTTCTTCCAATCTGAAAAATACGACGAAATAATTAATTTCTAATGATACCAAAAATATCGTAAATCGTTCAAAACAATTATTTATTAATGTTTAGAAAAACATTACAATTAGATCTAGTCTATAGTGAGCTTCTTTGATTTTCCTTAATATTCTGTACCTAGTAGGAACTACTGTATTTTTAGAGATTCTGTATTTTATCTTGTCATCATTGAAAATTTAAAATGAACAAAAATACGTTGAATATTGTGGTTTATAGTTCCAGCGCATTTGACTATTTTGGCTTAGGTGATGTTTGGCTAATTGGATTTGGCAGAAGTTCTTAACCTGTGCTTTCTATCATTGGGGGTTTGATCTCTTGGAATAAAAATATTGTTTTGCTGCAGAGATGACTATTTATTTGAGTGTTCAAAGTTGAAGCAGTTCATTCAATTGTACCAAATTATTATTAAAAACTTTGTTTACTCAAAACTTAGATGGGCATCTACCAGATTTCAGTTTTGCAGATGTACCGAGGCATTCATTCTTGGGTTTAATTTAATAGTGAAATACCTGCCAAAAAAGTTTCGGATGGTTTTTCTAAATCTGCATAATTTCGCTATCGTTTAAGAAAAAAAAATATTGTTTGACTTTTTAAATTTATTTTGTTTCTATCCGTTGTCTGAGGTGAGATTTAATCATTTTATTTTACAATAGTCCAATTTATTTTCTCAGTTGAACAGGTCAAATGTTTTCCACTGGGCACTTATGTACCTATTGAACTAGTCTGTGAATAGGATGCGATCACAGTTATTTTAAACCAATGGGCAATTCCGTTTATTTCACACGTTTTCGTTATTTTAAAGAATTCATTGAGAGCTGGCATAGTAAGGGAAAATCCAATGTTTGGAAGGCGTTTACGTTCAACAAATAAATTAATTAAAAAAAATAAATAATAAATAAATAAAAAATAATAATCTGGTACACTACAAACATTATACACATTAATTTAGAAATCTTAACCTCGCAAAAAATATTGAGAGAGGCATTGTGTTTGAAGAATATATCTCATCTTGTGCAATTCACGGGTTAATTTGGACATCTTAGACGTGTTAGGGATCAAATGGTTGTAACGTACGAAAGCCCGCTCTTGGTTTCACATTTTATTTTGGAGAGTGTTTATTAACAGGATCAGGTTGTTCAAGAGCTTCCCCAGTTAGTGGTTCACGCGATGAATATTCACAAATTTATATTTATAAACTGGTTTTACCTATTTGAAAACCCTAACAGCTATGGAGGAATGGTATGAATAAAATATTTAGGTTTCAAACGTATTGTTGCTAATATGTTCTTCTAGCAAGGCAGACGAAACTCTCTGCCTGAACTAGTGCAACTTGGGTGCCTCTTGGCTCAGAATTCTAAAGAGCTAAGACTGGCATGGGGGGGATTTCTGCGAGTAGGGTGACGGAAACGTCAATACATTGAATCATGGTTTCATCTCAAAGAAGTGCCCACCCATCTTGTTTTTGCTTGAAGCAAAATATTTTTGCAGATGCAGGGGGAATTTTCATTATAAATGGTTGGTGAAGATGACTAGTATATGCCCCCACCTACCTATTTACTAACTTCAACTTTGTTCCTAACTTCCCCCATCTATAAGAATCATTTCATAAGACAAGAGGCGTCTTATAAGGGGAATGAGGTACCGGTGATGGCTCAAAAGAAAACAAATGGACTCTACTTTAAGAAATTATGAAGTATTTCCTGAAATCCCTTCATCTCCATGTGCAGAAAATATTGTGCAAATCGGCAAAACAGACATGCTGCGCAGTTGCAGGGGTCCTTTTTCTTTCCACCTTAAAGATCCGTAAGGTGCTCAAAGGCAATGCCTGTAAGTCCTTCAGAGTTTAGCATCACGGCCTGTCACTCCATACGACAAAGAACAATGAGTTTTTTCTCAATCTTATCGATTGAGCATTGATGGTCTACGGAGGCGTGGAATTGGGGCTGAAGAGGCGGCTTGTGTCTCAATGCTCACGCAAAAAATGTTTCTCGTCTTCCTACAGGAACGCCCTCCTAATCTCATCATAGCTCAAGTGTTGGAGTTAGGGTACTGTGAATGTTCATGCTCACAATTTCTTCTTTACAACTTCTAAAAACAGAAATCGCCCATTGCCTCTCGTCCATTGCATCAGTATCCTCCGAATTCCTAGTAGACGAGATGGCTCATCGGAACGGGTTTTCTGATGATTCTGATGAAGACCTTTTTGCTTTGGAGTTCTCTCCTTTGATTGTTGATGTATCAAGCACAGGCTATCTCAAACTGGACGGAAAATGTGAGTGAATATACGCCAAAAGAAAAGAGTTCGGGGAATTTTCTCATTTGTGGCATGATCTTCAAATCGACGGTGTCCACCATTTTTCCTATTTTCGAAAGAGAAAGGATACATTTCAATAAATTCTTACTAACTGGCAGAATTAACTTTTCGATGTCCATTTTCGTCTTTAATTCGCACTTGTTCGCAACTACGATCCCAGCAAAACGGGATCAGTTCGCAGTTCGCAACTGTACGGACGGAAACTGACGAACGGTGCGGGCCCAGTGGACGCGGTCCCCCACCGAGCTACGTGTTGGGATCGTTCGTCCGTTTTCGTGCGGGTTCGGCCGAATTGATTTCGCAGCTTTCCTGATCCAGTGGACGAGTAGCCTTATGCGGAGGGCTCCGATTTATCTTAGGTAATTGAATTTTCCTCTCCTCGCTTCGTCATTCGAAATATTTTGGAGGGTTCATAAAACAGCTTTATTTAGATTCCTCTCAAATTATTCAATTCGTGGCTCTGATTTGAAACCTGTAAGGACATAGTTGAACAATTGTGAAGATGAAGCTGTCTTGTCCGAGAACTGTGAACAACGTATATGCACTCACCAACCTAACGGAATTGCCTATAGTTCTCATACATTGTTTAATGATTGATTTCTATTACGATGTTAAACACTTTCTTCGAATTTGGCTAGTCCCCAAGAGTTAAGAATGCTCGTAAGGTTACAAACTTATTTATTTCATGTTGATGCTTGTGTAGTTTTATTCCGTTGAACCATGCAATCCCACCTTTCATATTGTTTTCTTTATTGTTTTGAATCTGGGTGGAAAAATCATGTATAATTTTTACTAGTCTCAACTTATTAGTGAAATTCAAAATAAATTGTTTATACTGTTGTTGAATGGTGGTTTTGATTCTACTTTTTCTTCCTCCTTTCAAGTGATTTTCGCTGCCAGGGAACACCTAATAAAAATTGTAAACCCAAATGTTATTTAAGAGGAACTCAAGTTTACAGGATCCGTCAACTGTAACCCAACTTATTTATTGTCAGCATCCACCCACCTCGGACCGCCAACAGCGACTTGCCCCCGGGCGGTAACTCACCGGAGGTCCTGCATTCGCCGCGCCCCTGGGGCCGTGCTCTTACTCCGGCGCCCTGCATCCCTGCTCCTCTAAGTCTTCTGTAACGGCGATTTGGGTGGCGAGCTCATGAAGTTCCTGGATGTAGCACCTCAAACGGGAGAAGCACAGGCCCGGGGGCGGAGCCGCTGAGAGCTCCCTGTCTTACCCATATACTCTGAACTAGGTGTAAATAGAACAATGGGACCATGTAGGGGGTGTGTAAGGATTCGGTAAAACTCAGAACAACGGTAGTTCGGTGGCTGTTTGAATGGTTATAATAGGGAAATACTCTACAGATTGGCCTATGGAGTTTACGTCCGTGCTGAGCCCCCTATAGCCTCATTCCTAGGATCCAGGAGGGCAAAACTAATAAGATCCCAATGTGAAATAGGAGAGGGACATCCCACTACCTTGGTGTATGGGGCATGTCGGCGGCGGGTCCACGGCGGAGAGGCGGGGGCGTGGCGGTCGGCCACTCCCGGCCCCTGGTCTCCTCGGGGATGGCGTCGGTCTTGCTAGTCAAGAGCCCAATTATCTTCAACCTCATGGCTGACGTCTCCTCGGTTCCCCCCCCTTGACACCGTGTATGTCCCAATCCTACCTCCCACCAGAACCATTGACCAAAACGGCCGTTTCAAACAAAGTTCACGGTGCCTCGCCCCAGATTCCAAAAACTCGGCTTACAATAAATAAGGGTCACCCAACACCTACCCACCAACCAACTCCGTGAAAATACAAAGGGAAGAGAAACACGCAGACTCCAAAGCGTAGTAGAAATTCAAATCATGAACGCAAGCCGATTGAATAATAAACCCCAGTGAAAGAATTTGCAGCATTTTTTTTATTGAACCTCAATACCCCCCCACAATAAAAACATCTATAATTTATCAAGTCCTTTGGCACTCGTATTGCGTTAAAACTTCCCCAAATCCAAATTTAAACGATGTAGCCAGTAGACAGATGTAGAGGGGGCACACAAATATCATCAACTGATCAATCCAAATAGGTGTTTTGGATGAGAACCGATTTACGTGGTCTATGCATATCTCCTGAAATTCGATAATCGCTCTATCACCTGTAAAACACGCACACTCCGAAGCTTAGTACAGATTCAAATCACGAACGCAAGCCAATTGAATAATAAACCCCAGTGAAAGAATACTTATTTACCCCAGTAATAATATTGAATAATGAACCCCAGTAATAATATTGAATAACATTTACCTATATATTATCAGAATGCTTCAACCCGTGTATCGGCTACTAACTACACTACAAGTATTCACATCGGCTATCACTTGGATTAATAAGGCCACTATTGAAAATACTACAAAACGAACTTAATAAATCCACCTGTAAACATTGTGAATACTGCCGAAAAGTTTTTTCGTCCTTTGCTGCCCTAAACATAGTGGAGGAGGTTGATACATTTGAGAAACGGTGGTTGAATGGACGGAGCTCGAGAAATGGAACACCGTTGTGGACGGGAAGCTTTAGAGAGGAAATGAGTAATTAGTTAAGTAAGTATGGGCCAAATTGTCGGGGAATATATGGTCAACTCTGACATCTCATTCCTAATCGAAATAAAAATTTCATCTTAATAAACCCTACCGAATTGGTGCTGTAGCAGCAAAACATGAACCACATTATCGTGATTTTCAACTTTCTACAACAAAGTCCTATGTTTAGGTGAGGTCACATTTTATTAACGCTCCCCTATAAAACAGGAGAATTTGAATTGATCACTCATTCAATGGGCGACAGATTTATATAAGATGTTGCCTAGCTGGCTACTGGTATGTTGGATTTGGATCAATGCTTATTTTCTTCCGACAAATGTTTAGAAACTAGAACATAACGGTGCAAGTGACGTATATGAACACACTTGCGGTACATCTTCCTTGTTGAACGTACTACCGATGTGAATATTCGCCTACGTAAACAAACTTAAGGATTTTATTCAAACCCTGGAAGATTCAAAAGGAAAATAAAATTAAAATTAAAATTGAAAACTCCAACGCAATAATTTAGTTGTGGAAATTAGAATATACTTGTGAATATACTATGAAAATATTGGATGTGGATTGTTATTGCCCATGTGAAGGGTTTCTTTTTCAATAAGGGAGATAACAATAAAATAATTCCATGAGACACCAACTATGTATATATTTTTCAAAATCATAACACTTTTTATCCTTTCATCTAAACACTTATAAACATATAAATATTACCACGATATTATCACAGATTATTTAGTCATTTCAACATCATCGCAATATTTTACAACCCCTCGTATGAGGCTGATGAGTAAACAATTACAATAAAAATTCGTCTTGCTCCATCGCGTTTGAGGGATTGTTTTTGTAAATGGATACATTCATTAGGCTAGTAAAGAAAATGCTTTTGGCACCTTCGACATGATGTTTAATGATAATTTATGCCGATGTTTTTGACTACGGAAGACAACTAAATCTAAATCGGCTCACAATCGGTATTTTCCATCTAATCTTCAGTGATATGTGATACACCTAGACATTTGACCAAACCACCCAATAATATTACCATGACGGGTTTATATTAAATTATAACTTTTATAATTTTAATTTTTGGCTACTTGGAAGTAATCCACAGTGTTTCAATTAGTGTACAGAAAAATGGTTGTTTCTTCTTATTTTAATTCCTTCAACTCGCACAGTGTACATACCATTTTGTACGCCTGAATATAAATTTGAATGATGGTTTCTACCAATCGAGTAATGCATTACATTTAAATATTGTACGCTCAACTCAAATGGCTATTGAGCTGGTAGGTAAATTCCTTTAAAAATGATTCCAACATTTAGTGAAATCAATAGTGAAATACATTCTTCATAAATCATCTCTCTTTTTTCTGTACCCCTTAATCATAAATTTTCCTTAGAACAAATGAAAAATAAATACGATTTGATTGTTAGGCGAAAGACATGATTACCTGTACAGGTAACTCTATCTAATATAGGCAAAATATACATCATATATAAACAATAAAATTAATTAAAATTTAATTGTTATTGATGCTCTTGAAGGCTAGCACAAGAAAATTCAATGTGTTCCCACTCATACTCATGGTCGTTTAGCACATAACATTCCAATACAATTTTACCTAAATACGAATAAAAATCTAGAGGTAAAATTTAGCACAACAACTTTTGGTTTAAGTAATTTAATTTGAGTTCTTTTTTCTCCTAATGTAATCCCCAATTCTATGTTAATAGAACTTTCATGATATGAAGCTCGTTTAGTTGAGCATTTTGTAAGAATGTAGAGGAAATCCTATTTCTTACCAGATAACTGGTCACTTGATAAATATTATTTATCTACCTTGAGGAGAAGGATTATTGTGCGTGAGGTATCGCTAACCTATTTAACAAAGCGCGGCAAATTATTTTACAAAGCTTCATGATTTCCATTTTGGCTTAACAAACGATTTAGAGTCTTCCTGCCTCCTTGAGTAGTGTCAGCTTTGTTTATTTGTACCAATACTTGTGATGAGGGGCTCTTCACACCAGTTTAACATACCAATCTATGGCTAAACGTGGTTTGACTGCGTTGCATTTTTCGTGTTAGGAACTCCAAAAGTTGAGTTTGAATTGTACCTGGGCCTTTCATTACCTGTAAGACTATTGTTAGTTCTATAATATCAGAAACATTGCTCTTGAAGAAACTCATCACCGAATCTGTACGCACCTTTAATAATTGCTTCGAAGCTGGATAAAAACGTAATTAAAAATTGATAAATTTCAAAAGTGGGGAATGTAAGCCGCTTGCCAGTTGAGTAGGTATTTTGAATATTGAAGAAAAAATGTAATCTAGAAATTCGGAATACCTCCACACCTTACAATTTAAACAATCTACGAATTGAGGAGAACTGTCCGTCTTAGCTGCCTTAAAATCAATCCTTCGGCCAATAAAATGAACAAATTTATGTAAATTTCAAATGATTAACAACCAAAACAACAGATTATGCAACATTATTTTGATTAATGTTTACGTTTAAATGTGAACATGTGTTCTGAATATGTGTCCCTATTTGAGTAACGTGATATATCCGTAGCTTAACCATATCCAAAATTATCGTCGTGCAAGAGGGCCATTCTGAATTTGGGCTTTGTACTTGGAGATTTTTATCAAAAGTGACGACCACACACCTACCTATTTATATGATCTTCATTGTGGTTGGGAAATCATAATTTAATGGAGTACAATTTATTCGTTATTCAAAGATATACCAATACGTTGTTATTATTATTAAATAATGTCGTTTTTCTCTATATTTTCAAATCGTTTTCCACAGGTCAGCGCAAGGATCAGGAGTTGTCCGGTTCGATGACTATGATGTCGCAGGGATCTTCCAGAGGGGAGGCTCGATCCGCCGATCTATAATTTAATAAATTCAACATTAAATTATGATATTAGAAGTGGGACGTCATTCGAATATTGGTTTACGGTTATCTGTCGGTTGGTGTTTTTCAAAGTCATACAGGGCTACAAACTACGTTCAACCTTAACGAGAGGTGAGCAAGCTGATGGGTGATTTTTGATATACACGTTCTGCCACTCTAAAAATAGGATGCCGGATAATAGAGGACCTTCCTGTATGCGAAGAGAAGTGGGTGGCTGGAAATTTGTTCGTTACCCTAAATTAAAATGTCTACTTTCTTTTTTGCCCTTCACAGCTTTCGACGCAATGAACAATGTCGGTTTCGTTCTGCCTGTCCGATAGTTTGCATAACGAAAGTAAATCCTTGACCTTGGAATAACTGTAGTACATTCAACTTATTGCTAATGATGTTTCCATTAAGTGGAATGTACTGCTGAGCGCTCAATGATGGGATGCTAGGTAGTACAGGATCAGGGTAGGCCAGTGATCTACAGGGAAAAGCAATTTAAAAAGTTGCTTTCTTAATTTATTGGACTAAATTTCAATTCAAACAATCGACGAACAGTTGTAGGTGAGTTTAGAAATGCGTGTTTTCAAAGGCTTTTAGTAGACGTGTCGTTATTAGCTCAGCTGTCGAAGAAGTAAGATGAGTATGTACAGAAACAGGTTATACAGTACCCGCATGACTGCTGTGTATTGCGGGTTTTTAATATAACCCGTAACTCTCTAAGGGGTCATCGGCCTTGAACCGATGTTGATAAATGTAGCAAATGATTACACGAAGATTTATTGTTTCTGTCTTAGATATCCCTCCTATGCTGATCAGTGGGAACACATAATCATATTGAATTAAGGGTAGAGATTACTGGCAATTCCTCGGTATAAGCAAGATTCTTTAATCAAATTTCATGAACTTTGGGGCAGCCGTTTCGCAGAAAAGCTTCGGCCTGCTTACAGGAGATGTACGGATTTATATTATTGCTGTTCTAAAATCTAAAATGGTTTACGTACCAATAAATTTGATGGGTGAAAGAACATTTTTTTCTTGGTGAATTCAAAGGTTGACTCATAGATATCAAAATAAGCGAAAACAAAATATGGAAAGGATCTGCCATGCTACCTGTGAGGTTTCGCCTCCCACAGCGGAAGATTTCTGAGCCAAATTTTGTAAACTTTGGTCCTGTAGTTTTTGCAATAAGCTTTGGACGGTGGACGGAAGAATTTTTTAATAATTTGATTTTTGAAATCTACGAAGATATCTTGAAACGTTCACCGAAAAACTTGAGGGAAGGGGGCTAAAAAATGTTCTTCTTGGTCGGTGACAAAGATTTTTTAATTGAAATTAATAAGCCAAAGAGCTATGAATTACACAAAAGGTTTATTCTTTCTTCATTATGATTCCCTCCCACGTACATGGCAGGTCTACAGGTACGAAGACTATTATGGTAAATTAACTAAATACAACTAAGTGGACCCTGAATTAAGTGGCACATTCAGGCATAATCAACGTCGGAAGTTTCGTCGTAGTTTCGTTACAAAACTTTTTTTCATTTTATGTTGTCTTAAGATTTCATAGATAAAGGTGAAAGAAATGTTGCCGTATTAAAAGACACGTTAGTTAGGTACCAACCTATCAGACGTGGACTTGGAGCCAGAGGATCTTCCCCGCATTTCGCGAGCTCGCCTCTTTTTCACAGATTCTCCTGAACTTGTACGTGACCTCATCTCGTCCGGAATTCTGTATAAGCGAACAATAAGTATGATTTGAGTATCTAATAAATTGGTGATTAACGCTATTTGGTAATTTCACTTGTGTTTTGAAAGTTGAAGGTGAACTATTGAGATTTGTTGTACCTCAACAAAGATGATGAAAATGGGCAAATTAATTTGTACGAATTTCAAAAAGTTTCTTTCCCATTAACTTGAATCCTTGATAGCCACTCTTTACAGTTATGTTCCCAAATAACTATTTTCGCTATGAAGCAGACAGTTGTTGCATGATTTAACGAAATCAGAGAAATTCATTCAGTGGAATTTCTTTGAAATGAAGGTCAAACTGGAAATTAGAAATTAAACTATTGCAATGCCCCCAAAATGAAGAAAAACTGAATTTCTGAATCGTTTCGTCGTCGAAGTCCGTGTTTATGGTCCATTTTAAAACAATTCCTGGATTTCAACGTGGTTCTTATAATAAGTGAATAGATGTATAATTAATAATGTGTGTCATTCCTAACGGCATCGGATCTTCTGCAGTTTGGTGAATTTGATAACTACAGAAAAAAGGTAATACAAAAATAGTATGTAAAACTCATCATGGTATTACGCGACTGGTATCTAGTTTTTCAAGAGTTGTCAGTCAACACAATACTAATGTTTGCAATAATATTTAAAATAAGAACATAGATTAAAAGTTCCTGAAAGGTTTCGAGCAGTTGGACTGACATTAATGAAAAACATGTGTATACGTACTGTACGTAAATGTGCTGTATGTCTATGGTACTTTAGGATGAAAATTTTAACATACTCACATGGAGCACGAACTAAATCTGAACATTAAAACACAAAGGGATTCAATACACAAAAGGGACCTTGGTTCGGTAGGGGGACAGAGAAACAATGGGGACGTGTGAATGCAGTGGCGTGCAGAACAACAATGCTGGGTCATTCGAATGGGTTCTAAACACTGGTGGATCATCCAAGAATATCACAAGCCGTAGGTACCTACACAATTATTACAAATTATTGGGTACACATCTGTATTGGTTGTTTTGATAAGTTCAGTGATGATAACTTCAGTGTTTAACGACTGCCGTTAAATGAACTGATACCGTATTCATACGAATCTGTCTTTAAAGAATAATAATATATTAATACAAACGTACGAGAATTGTCTTTAGGAGATTCGGATAAGGTGGTGAAGACGTACCTAGTTTAAACACGTGGGTTAGAAATGTTCGAGTAAGCACACCATATGTGTTACTTCACCGTGCACGTAGGGCGTTTAATTTAAAACAGATATAAAATGAAGCGGACAATATGCATATATCTTGACCCTGGTTTAATAATTCATTAGGTACTAATTCAATCATTACTGTGAAGGACCAAGTTAATCGGTATATCGATAACTAAAGAGAGATAGGAGGGGTGTAGGTTTACATTCTATACTTCCAGCTGGAGTACCGCCAAAGCCAAACAGTGATTGATTTAGTTCCATGTAATGTTTCAAACTTGAATATCGTTGGTTTAATGCTTCAGACCATCTATCATCCAGTTGAAGGGTTTTGAAATAGTTGGGTTAAATAAAAATTATTTCCTTCCCTCACCGAATCATCGGGATGTGATCGATTGCAGACGGGCAGTCTGCTGAGCGTACTCGAAGGCAGCGCCCGTAATACCTAAACGACATAATCAGTACGTTCTAACGACATGTGATACGGTTTTCTGAATTTAATTCAGATAGGTGATATGGTTACCTAATTAATCTCTGCTCCATACTAAATCGCACCAGAATCCCTACTAGGGTCGCTTTTGAAACAGTCAGTTTTGGATTCATGGCGGTCGAATTGTAAAATACGTGTCTACTGAGACAATGATTACTTTTGGGTAAATCGATATCCAGGGAATAAGTTTACAAAAAATTCCAACTCAATGGAATTGTCTAATTTGAAGTAAACCAAGAATACATTTTGCAGAAAAAAAGTTCGATATTTTCTCATCTTCAAACAGTTGGAGGTCCGATTGGTATTTTTCAAGGGTTCCACAAAATTGTATTGGCCATAGAAATACTAAGTGACAAAACTGACTTGATGCTGAACAGTTTTTTGAAATTCTTTAAAAATGAGTTATTATTTATTTATTATTATCACAGCGAAACATTTATTTTTAAAAAATTACGTTCAAAATTAAGGAATCACTGTTTTGTGTACTTTTGGGTTTTGAGACGTGTTGAGCTGAAGAGGAGTTAATCTTTTTTTTTTGAAGATTGTATTCTTGATTTTTCAGGAATTGAACACAGTTTCTCAACGATCTAACCAGTTTTTAGGAACCCTTGAAAATACCAATTAGACGATCAATTGTTTGAAGACGCGAAAACCTAATTTTTGACATTTTATGTCTTTACTTTGCTACATAAACTCAAAAATACCGATGAACGCTGTTGACGTTAAATCACCTCATGACCAAAGTAACCACGGGTGTCGGAACAATGAGTCAACACGATCGCGAATTCAATTAAGTACCCACGGGTGGTACGAAGTGCGTGGTGTGTGTGCGGGAGGGGGCGCAAAAACATAAAATGTCCCTCGTGGTTGCGTATTTGTACCAAGCTGTTTCAGAAAAATATGTTTTTTTGTTTAAATAGTAAATTTTTAACAAGATGTGCACTTGGTTTCCTTCAGATGTGACCATTCTATCCATTATGGATTTGCCATAAACTCATTCTCCAGATGTTTATTTATGGAAAAGAAAAATTTGTCTCAGTAAACGTGTACACGAACGGCAAACAAGAATCCAATACTGAGTTTTTTCGGCTTTAATTTTGGTCAGCAGTGTAGTTTGACCTCCGTCACTCCACGTAGTAAATTACGTCCCAGGCACCAACTACTGGTACCAACTGCATCCAATGGGCTTCCACCGCTTTTGAATTTTCCATTAAGGTTTGTTTGTTTTTCTTATGAGGTTTGCTAAGTAGGTGTTGTGTGGATAATTTGCGGAAATTCCTTTGCTAGATTTTGAAAACAATCAATCACTTTAAAAATACTAGGTATGGAAAGTTTATTAGCTTATTCATGTACATATTTGTGAAACTGATAAAAAAAAATTAATTAAATTGGAAAACACTCAGACTATACGTTTCAAGACTTTCTATGAATGTCTTATTACACCGTCAAATATTCATTCTTGTTGTAATAACAATGGTTCAGTTTCTATGGTCCCGATTAGTGACGTTTGAAAGTTATTCACCCGCATGAACATGTAAATGATGAATGTTATGGATCACGTTACCTTGGCCGGTGCTCATCGCAGCTTCCCCTGGACGGCGTCTTGACGAAAGAGGACCTCCTCGAGTGCGGAGTCGATCGCGGCTGCTCCACGTCCTCCCTGCTCAGGTACCTACGGCCGAAACATCGGGCCCACCCGATCTTTTTGGTAATCTGGTTTTACCACCACATTGGCAATTGGTAGTATCGTTACTACAGTAATAATTACTACGGAGGCCCCTATGAAATACATTCTCATGATTTGTAACCTGGAGTCCTGTGATAAAACCCGTGAAGGGACCCCGTAGGTTGAACTGTGTTGTTGGTCGGCGGTGTATCAGCTGTCGGATCCCTGTCCGTGACAACAGTCAGTTCGTACTATACTGCAGTTAAGGAGGGTGGTTAAATGATTATTCTTTGGGCAGACCGACTAGTGCTGTGCTCCGAACAGAACCCCATTTCTGTAACCGCCAAACTTTTTTTTACTTTGTATTTCAGATGCCGTTTTCTTCCCCTAAATAACAATATACCACCCACGTTTTCGCTCGTTAACTGTGTCAAAAACCATGATCACCTGCGTACCTTTTATTCATCAATCAAAAAAGTTACATAGCACAACCTACTAATACAATAATGTAGATATAAATAATATAATAATCAGGAGGAATCCTGCATGTGATATGGTGATGAATCTTAAATATTCTCAACTTGGGAACTAATGTTTAAAAGTCACCATGGGTGGCGCGGTATTTTCGCTCATTGCAAATTATTCTCGAACATTCTCTGTGTTTCAAGAATCGAGAACGTAAAAGAGTCATTATTCTGAAGGTAGGTATTATAAGAAAATGATTCTGATGATTAAAAATTTTTTCGATAAGAGAGTTTTGACATATGCCCCAATAAACGGGCAAAAGGGAAATGTTCAAGTGATTTGTGTTGACGTATACGTGTAGGGGAGAGGTGTTTTTTTGTAAACATGTTTTAAAGAAGGGCTTATATTAATGCAATTTCGGTTTGCTTATGGATTTTTAAATGTTCACTCAATAAAGTGCTTCTTCGACGAATAGTCGTTTTTCTATGATTTTTAAAATATAAAATAGTTACTAGGTCAAAGCATTTCTCTCGCCTGGACCGGTTCACTCTAGCCAAGTTCAGAGTGATCATCAGAAAGTTTGTAAAACTAAAAAGAATTAATGCTCGTAGGATATGCAGTTAATGTCAACATTTTCCGAAATAAAGTTTATTTGAATTGAAAATATTAAAAAAGTGAAAACGAATACTCCATTTGACTGTTATAAGAATTTGAAAGCAAACATTATAAAAATTGATGTCATTCTCATCACGCTCATAGTTTTTGATGATAACAATTAAGGGACAAAGATATTTTTTTTTCATGAATGGCTTATTTGAGTGACGTATCCACTTCGGTGAAAACACTTCAACCCTCAACTCCATCTCATAGTCAAACAGAATCATTGCACGTTAAATTCGTACTTAGGTTAGCGTGTAGTTTGCTGGATTATCTGATAATTAGTGACAGAAATGAAGCCTTATACCTAATATTGCCGTAAGGAGGGGAAAGCGCTTGCGGCGAGTAATATTTTCGTAGAGTAGAGATTTCCTTAGATGAAGGGTTGATTCGGAATGAATTTCAGTTTGTATTGATAAGTTTTTATCAACCGACATGTAGTGCCATTGGGATAACGGCTTCCCCACCTGCTCCTTGTTTCATCGAAGTGTTAAACAACAGTCTAAACAGACTAGGAATGTCAAAGTGGACTCATCGCGGAAAGTACTTACCTATGTAGTAGTAAAAACACATCGGTTCTTTTACACCGATAACTTTGTTGACATTTAAACGAGCACTATTAATCTTGTATGTGGTTTAAATAACATTTTGTTGATAAAAGGGTTGTAACTACTGAACACATAATAATTAAGAATTTATGGATGAAACCAAGGGTTTCCAAATCTATACTGTGACAGAGGGGTATTATCAAAATCCACTAAAGATTTGTAGGTAGCGCCAAGAAGAACTAAAGGAAGGTACAATGTGAACGGAACGATTAGCTACAACATAAGAAACAAATCAATTGAGAATAATACACGATATACCTGAATAATTGATCAAAGCTGTGTATAACTGAAAGCACGTTAATTGCTACATAACTTGTTACTGGAGTTTGAGGTAAACACGTAAGTGCAGTACGTGCTTGGGGTGGTGCGAACAGCTAAAAGTAACCGTACCATCTTAGGGACGTCGAAAGGTGGTGCCTTAACCGAATTTAGGGAAACTCTCCGTCAAATCTTGAAACAAAACACTCAATTAATAAGTAGATGTGGTGAGTTGTAAGATACATGAACCCGCGAGTAGGTACTGAACTCATTGAATTAGTCGAATGGTCCCAAAAATGTTAAATAAAGCGAAATTCAAAAGACATTTGGTAGTTTATCTGCATTGATGTGAGTTTGATTTCCCTAATTTTAACGGCCTTCAAAAAACGATAACTACGTTTCTGTTCTACGATAACCTCATTTCTCTTCGACTGCACCACAGTGGTGTAGCAGTGCATATAAACATTAATGAAATTTGTTTCCTTTTTCAGCTTCTTCACTATCGGAAGTAAAAAAGCAAAAAGTTCGTGCATGAAGTTGAAAAATATTTTTTCCTATTAGAATAGAATTTCGTCTTGCTTTTCGTTTCAAACTTTGGTGATCATGTTGGTGTCTTGTACGTATGAGTATCTAATGACTTCTGTCTGTGACAAATCCTTGTGGAGCCTGAAATCATACTACGTTTTAATGAGATTTTGATGAAATTTCGTGGAAGTTAGCTAGACGGAATTTCATTTCCTCGGATCAATAGAATGACGAAACGCTAATTTCTTGAAATGTCGACTTCTCATGATCAATCAGTCTGATTTGATTCAAACTGGAGACTTAAATACCCCTACGGTCATCTCGAGGGGTAGTTGGACGTATTTTTATTGATGGTACCCATTTTATTGCGATTGATTCATAACTATTGCATACATATGGCTAAATTTGTGGGAAACACCGAGACTAGTGTATCGATATTGATGGACATTTCAGGGTAAGCTCCTAGTTTTTTCTCCTGTGTATCTAAAATGTTGAAAGTCGTTGGACTTTTTGGGGTGTGCACGGATGTACTAAGATGAATTATTGCTCTTTTTCCATACTCGAGTGTGAAAGTATTTTTTTTCCCGATAAGGGATGGGAGGAGCCCCCGGTCACTGAGACCGCTAGGATCTATTGTGACGCTTATCTATTGTGAAAGTATTTGAACAAAGAGTTATCTTTTTGCAAATAAAATGAATAATATAATTCAATTTTTTTTCAAATAAAATTAATCTTTCATCTTCTCAACGGAATCAATGACACCTTAGGGTTTAAAACTTCAGATAAATGGCTATGGTGAAGGTTTAATTTTATTTGCAAAAGGATCGATTGTATTCGTAAATAGGCTACCAGGTCTGGGAAATGGTGGTTATTTATGACTTTTGTGAATGGCAAGTCTCTAGTCACAATGAGTGAATGATATATGTTGTAGATTAATTGTTCTTGGTGAACGTATTTGGTTTTTTACATGTTCAAATGTTATTTGAGAAAAACCAAGTCGATTTCGTCTTTAGGGGTTGTCGATGGTGCGGTTACCTGGGAGACCAACAGTGGGAGTCCAACTCCTCGAGCTCGACCTGCCGCTGGCGGACCAACCTCCGCGACTCGGCCCGGAGCGTCCTATCGCGGATCTTGAGGGTGACGGGGCAGTCGAGGTGGAGGTCCATCGCCATCGACGCCTGACTCCCGCTGCCGACGCCACGACCGCCTCCCAGCTCGAGGCTCTGACGGCTCCGCCCCGGCGGCGAAAGGTAGCCCCCGCCCGGCCTGTAGTCGGGGTTGTCCACAGATAGCGCCTGTCTGGAACCGATGATACTCAGGTCAGGGACTAATTACCAGAGTTGGGACACAACTTGCTTCTACTACTAACATTGTTCTTCAATTACTTGAGAAAACGCTGCAAATTCTTTCACTGGGGTTTATTATTCAATTGGCTTGGGTTCATGATTTGAATTTCTACTAAGCTTTGGAGTGTGCGTGTTTCACAGGTGACAAGGTAACGGCACCGGTAGTGGCCACTGCTCCAGTAGTGGCCATTTTAAAGTTTATATTTGAGAAATAAGGATTCCCGGTCTCCTAGTGGCTTCAAACTTGCAGGAGGTACAGCTCATGTCATCTTGTAGTCAGAGGTTGAACTAGGAGTGCGCAGAGCATCATTGGAAATTGTGGTAAACTTCTCAATATGACCCTCCCTAGTTTCCTCGTTTGTTGGGCTGTATCCTGGAGCTTCTACTGGATAGAATCAATTTTGTTCGTCTGGTATTGAATTTAATGATATTAAACACGTAAGGAGGGCAAAATGTCAAGTGGCCACTACTGAGACATGCACGTGGCCACTACTGGAAATTTCGTAATTTGATGTGGCCACTACTAGATCAAAATAAAGGTGTGAGAAAAAATTAATAAAAAATAGAAAAAATTGTTCTTTTGATAGTTTTAGGCAATGGATATGTTAGGGAAGAGTCGGGCTATATTCTAAATGAGTCCTGAAGAAAGTCAGTACTACTGTTGGCCCACAATTGTCAAAACTAAAGAAAAAAATTATTAACTGTGGCCACTACCGGTACCGTTACCTTAGAGTGATTATTGAATTTCTGGAGATATGCATAGAGCACGTAAATCGGTTCTCAACCAAAGTACCTATTTGGATTGATCAGTTGATCATATTTGTGTGCCTCCTGAAATTCAATAATCGCTCTATCACCTGTGAAACACGCACACTCCAAAGCTTAGTAGAAATTCAAATCATGAACGCAAGCCAATTGAATAATAAAACCCAGTGAAAGAATCCGCAGCGTTTTTTTTTTTAATGGTTATCAGAATACTTCTACCCGTGTATCGGCTATAAACCTTTTAGGAGTTCACTCCAATATTTACGTTCGCTACATCACAAGGGGGTCAATCCATATGAAGTGGTCCAGAGGAGGTTGCTGTAATATTTTTATTATTTTTTATATTTTTACCCAAAAAAGTAGCACTTGTTACAAGTCTAAAAATACACTTAGTTCAATTTTTGTACTTGTTGTTTGCCAGTGGCGGCCATTTTTTTGTAGTAAGAACGCTAATTTTAGGCGATTTTAGAGCTCTGCGTAAACGTATTTAACTCAGCTTCTATTCATCCTAGAACATTGAAACAAAAAACGATGTCTTCAGAAAATGCTAAGCTATAATAAAGCTGATTAGACCCAATTGCTCAAACCTAGGCCCAAAGGTCTAAATACCTCTTCAAAGTTTAACTTACTCTTTTAGCAAAAACCCTATTTTCAACAATTTTTTTTCTTAACAAGGCAACAGGTAATTTGCTTGTTATTTTTTTATTAGAAATGTATATATGTATGCTCCAAATTCTCAAAGTTTCAAGCTGCAAACTAACATTGTTTTAAAAATATAAATTTTTAAAAATGTAAAATTCTTAAAATTTTGAAAGTTTGAGGTTTAATATCTTTTTTGGGCATGAAAATAAAAATTCGAAATTTGGTCCACTTTTAGCAATAGTTGAGAGGAACAAGCTGTAAAAATTTGGTTTTGCAGACTCTTTTACTTCCAGAGATATGAAATGTTAAAAAGTAACAAAATTAGTAGTTGACAAATATGCCGTTGTGTCCATATAGTCCTGTCTAGCGATTCGCTGTGCATATAAAATATTACAAACAATATAGTAGACAATACAAGAACAATTATTCAACTATTATTATTTACTTCCTTTTATTTTAAGACTGGTTAGCATTTAGCAATTGTGAAATCTCGTCGCATAAACTTTGCGTAATGTTGTAATTGCGCCCAGTTGCCGTTGTCAGTTCAAGTGGTGTGATTTTTCTTAGTACATTGCTTAGATGAACCCATGCCTCATCTTGTTTGCTTAATTTAAAGAGGTTCTTGGTCCAGAGGGTTCATTAAAAAAAAACAGTCGTTGTGTTCTAGGTTAACCGATTCAAGTTTTCCTAGCCAACACTGCAGGTCGAAGGAACAGCCGATGACATCATGTTCCTCCAAACTTAATGAAATCTTTTTCTCTCTCCCAGCAGGCAGTAAGTGTGCTTGTCTTAACATGAAACGTTGAGCTTGTCTTTACATGAGCTGCTCTTGTCCAGAACTGAACAGTTTGACTAAATATACAAGGCTAAACTCTCAGACTATGAAAACATTATGAAGGTGAAACTATCAGCCCGGTTTGGTTTATTAAGTATTAATAAATTAAAAACTGTGTTATTAAAAATCTGTGTATTCATTTCATTAACTTATTAATTAATAATTGATGCACTTAATAAAATGGCTGAAAAAAAAAATGCATCAATTATTGTAATAATTTTTGTACACATAAATATTGTAGTTTTATTCCATTGAAATGCATTATATTTTACAGTAATCTAAAATATTCAAAATAAGCACTTATACAACCAATAAGGATATGGTTATTTACTGGTCAAACAATACTGGTGTCGTGGTAAATAATAGTACTCTTTAACATTTCATACCTCTGGAAGTAAAAGGGTCTGCAAAACCAAATTTTTACAGCTTGTTCCTCTCAACTATTGCTAAAAGTGGACCAAATTTCGAATTTTTATTTTCATGCCCAAAAAAGATATTAAACCTCAAACTTTCAAAATTTTAAGAATTTTACATTTTTAAAAATTTATATTTTTAGAACAATGTTAGTCTGCAGCTTGAAACTTTGTGGATTTGGAGCATACATATATACATTTTTAATAAAAAAAATAACAAGCAAATTACCTGTTGCCTTGTTAAGAAAAAAAATTGTTGAAAATAGGGTTTTTGCTAAAAGAGTAAGTTAAACTTTGAAGAGGCATTTAGACCTTTGGGCCTAGGTTTGAGCAATTAGGTCTAATCAGCTTTATTATAGCTTAGCATTTTTTGAAGACATCGGTTTTTGTTTCAATGTTCTAGGATGAATAGAAGCTGAGTTAAATACGTTTCCGCAGAGCTCTAAAATCGCCTAAAATTAGCGTTCTTACTACACAAAATGGCCGCTAACGGCAAACTAAAAATTTAAAAATTAAAAGACGTGCATTTGTACCTTTGTAGTAAATAGTACTTCATAGTACAAAAGCATAAAAAATATCAAAAATGTTGAAGCAACCAATTAAATTATTTCTGGACCACTTCATACGGATTGACCCTAGGTTACTGCAATCAAAACAAAAACAATTATAAACCAAAATAACGTGAATGTTGGCAACATAAATTGGGCCATACATCGGGAATGGAACTCCGCTGGGAAAGTAAAAAAATACATTACTTTCCACTATAAAACTCTGCTGTGAAAGTAAAAATGGACATTATTTTCCACTATAATGAACTCTGCTGGGAAAGCAAATATACTCATTACTTTCCATTATAATAAACTCTGCCGTGAAAGTAAAAATGGACATTACTTTCCACTATAATAAACTCTGCTGGGCAAGTAAAAAAGGGAATTACTTTCCACCATAATGAACTCCGCTGGGAAAGTAAAAAAATACATTACTTTCCACTATAAAACTCTGCTGTGAAAGTAAAAATGGACATTACTTTCCACTATAATGAACTCTGCTGGGAAAGCAAAAATACTCATTACTTTCCATTATAATAAACTCTGCTGGGAAAGTGAAAAGGGAATTATTTTGCTCCATAATGAACTCCGCTGGGAAAGTGAAAAAAGACATTACTTTCCACTATAAAACTCTGCTGTGAAAGTAAAAATGGACATTACATTCCACTATAATGAACTCTGCTGGGAAAGCAAATATACTCATTACTTTCCATTATAATAAACTCTGCTGTGAAAGTAAAAATGGACATTACTTTCCACTATAATAAACTCTGCTGGGAAATTATAAATGGACATTACTTTCCACCATAATGAACTCCTGCTGGGAAAGTAAAAATGGACATTACTTTCCACTATAATGAACTCTGCAGGGAAAGCAAAAATACTCATTACTTTCCATTATAATAAACTCTGCTGTGAAAGTAAAAATGGACATTACTTTCCATTATAATAAGCTCTGCTGGGAAAGTAAAAATGGACATTACTTTCCACTATAATGAACTCTGCTGGGAAAGTAAAAAAAAATGGACATTACTTTCCACTATAATAAACTCTGCTGGGAAAGTAAAAATGGACATTACTTTCCCATAATAAACTCCGCTGGGAAAGTAAAAATGGACATTACTTTCCACTATAAAACTCTGCTGTGAAAGTAAAAATAGACATTACTTTCCACTATGATAAACTCTGCTGGGAAAGTAAAAAAAGGACATTACTTTCCATTATAATAAACTCTGCTGGGAAAGTAAAAAATGGAATTACTTTCCACAATAATGAACTCCGCTGGGAAAGTAAAAAAAGACATTACTTTCCACCATAATGAACTCTGCTGGGAAAGTAAAAATGGACTCATTACTTTCCATTATAATAAACTCTGCTGTGAAAGTAAAAATGGACATTACATTTCATCATGATGAACTCCGCTGGGAAAGTAAAAAAGGACATTACTTTCCACTATAAACTCTGCTGTAAAAGTAAAAATGGACATTACATTTCATCATGATGAACTCTGCTGGGAAAGTAAAAATGGACATTACTTTCCACTATATAACTCCGCAGGGAAAGTAAAAAAGGAAATTACTTTCCACCATAATGAACTCTGCTGGGAAAGTAAAAAAAGACATTACTTTCCACTATAAAACTCCGTGGGAAAGTAAAAATGGACATTACTTTCCACTATAATGAACTCTGCTGGGAAAGCAAATATGGACATTACTTTCCATTATAATAAACTCTGCTGGGAAAGTGAAAATAGACGTTACATTTCATCATGATGAACTCCGCTGGGAAAGTAAAAAAGGACATTACTTTCCACTTTCCTGGGAAAGTAAAAAAATTAATTACTTTCCACTATAAAACTCCGCTGGAAAAGTAAAAAAGGGAATTACTTTCCACCATAATGAACTCTGCTGGGAAAGTAAAAAAGGGAATTAGTTTCCACCATAATGAACTCTGCTGGGAAAGTAAAAATGGACATTACTTTCCACTATAATAAACTCCGCTGGGAAAGTAAAAATGGACATTACTTTCCTCCATAATGAACTCTGCTGGGAAAGTAAAAATGGACATTACTTTCCACTATAATAAAGTCCGCTGGGAAAGTAAAAATGGACATTACTTTCCTCTATTCAACTCTGCTGTGAAATTAAAAATAGACATTACTTTCCACTATAATGAACTCCGCTGGGAAAGTAAAAAATGGACATTACTTTCCACTATAATGAACTCTGCTGGGAAAGTAAAAATGGACATTACTTTCCACATAATGAACTCCTCTGGGAAAGTAAAAAAGGACATTACTTTCCACTATAATAAACTCTGCTGGGAAAGTGCAAATGGACATTACATTTCATCATGATGAACTCCGCTGGGAAAGAAAAAAAAGACATTACTTTCCACTATACAACTCCGCTGGGAAAGTAAAAAAAGGGAATTACTTTCCACCATAATGAACTCCGCTGGGAAAGTAAAAAAAGACATTACTTTCCACTATAAAACTCTGCTGTGAAAGTAAAAATGGACATTACTTTCCACTATAATAAACTCTGCTGGGAAAGTAAAAAAAAAATTACTCTCTCAACAGGTTATGAGCGCATTCTAGCGGAATTTGGTTCAACCAACATTACGACGTAGTTCAACAAATTGCCGCTAGAATGAGCTCAACTATTGCTGGGAAAGTATAAATGAACATTACCTTTCCATTATAGTAAACACTGCTGGGAAAGTAAAAGTAAATTACTCTCTCAAGTTATGAGCGCATTCTAGCGGAATTTAGTTCAACCAACATTACGACGTAGTTAGACAAATTGCCGCTAGAATGCGCAGGAAAACCGCTAGGAAAGTATAAATGAACATTACTTTCCATTATAATAAACTCTGCTGGGAAAGTAAAGAAAGAATTACTCTCTTAACATGTTATGAGCGCGTTCTAGCGGCAATTTGTCTAACCACGTCGTAATGTTGGTTGAACTAAATTCCGCTAGAATGCGCTCATAACTTGTTGAGAGAGTAATTCCCTTTTACTTTCCTAGCAGTGTTTACTATAATGGAAGGTAATGTTCATTTATACTTTCCAGCAATAGTTGAGCTCATTCTAGCGGCAATTTGTTGAACCACGTCGTAATGTTGGTTGAACTAAATTCCGCTAGAATGCGCTCATAACCTGTTGAGAGAGTAATTTTTTTTACTTTCCCAGCAGAGTTTATTATAGTGGAAAGTAATGTGCATTTTTACTTTCACAGCACAGTTCTATAGTGGAAAATAATGTCTTTTTTAACTTTCCCAGCGGAGTTCATTATAATGGCAAGTAATGTCCATTTTTACTTTCCACAGCAGAGTTTATAAGTGGAAAGTAATGTCTTTTTTACTTTTAGTTCTTTCCCTTTTACTTTACAGCAGTCCATTTTTACTTTCACAGTTATTATAGTGGAAAGTAATGTCTTTTTTTACTTTCCCAGCGGAGTTCATTATAATGGCAAGTAATGTCCATTTTTACTTTCACAGCAGAGTTTTATAGTGGAAAGTAATGTCTTTTTTTACTTTCCGTGCGGAGTTCATTATGGTGGAAAGTAATTCCCTTTTTTACTTTCCCAGCGGAGTTATATAGTGGAAAGTAATGTCCTTTTTTACTTTCCCAGCGGAGTTCATCATGATGAAATGTAATGTCCATTTTCACTTTCCCAGCAGAGTTTATTATAATGGAAAGTAATGAGGATATTTTCTTTCCCAGCAGAGTTCATTATAGTGGAATGTAATGTCCATTTTTACTTTCACAGCAGAGTTTTATAGTGGAAAGTAATGTCTTTTTACACTTTCCCAGCGGAGTTCATCATGATGAAATGTAATGTCCATTTTTACTTTCCCAGCAGAGTTTATTATAATGGAAATTAATGTCCATTTTCACTTTCCCAGCAGAGCTTATTATAGTGGAAAGTAATGTCCATTTTTACTTTCACAGCAGAGTTTTATAGTGGAAAGTAATGAGTATTTTCGCTTTCCCAGCAGAGTTCATTATGGTGGAAAGTAATGTCCATTTATAATTTCCCAGCAGAGTTTATTATAGTGGAAAGTAGTGTCCATTTCTACTTTCACAGCAGAGTTTTATAGTGGAAAGTAATGTCCATTTTTACTTTCCCAGTAGGGTTCATTATAGTGGAAAGTAATGTCTATTTTTACTTTCCCAGCAGAGTTCATTATAATGGAAAGTAATGAGTATTTTTACTTTCCCAGCAGAGTTCATTATAATGGAAAGTAATGTCCATTTTTACTTTCCCAGTAGGGTTCATTATAGTGGAAAGTAATGTCCTTTTTTACTTTCCCAGAAAGAGTTTATTATCCCAGGTGGTTCAAAGTAATGTCCTTTTTACTTTCCCAGCAGAGTTTATTATATGGAAAGTAATGTATTTTTACTTTCCCAGCGGAGTTCATTAGTGGAAAATAATGTCATTTTTCACTTTCCCAGCAGAGTTAATTATAATGGAAAGTAATGAGTATTTTTGGTTTTCCAGCAGAGTTCATTATAGTGGAATGTAATGTCCATTTTTACTTTCCAGCGGAGTTCATTATGAGTAATTATAGTGGAAAGTAATGTCCCTTTTTTTACTTTCCCAGCGGAGTTCATATAGTGGAAAGTAATGTCCTTTTTTACTTTCCCAGCGGAGTTCATCATGATGAAATGTAATGTCCATTTGCACTTTCCCAGCAGAGTTTATCATAATGGAAGGTAATGTACATTTTCCCTTTCCCAGAAGAGTTTATTATAGTGGAAAGTAATGTCCATTTTCACTTTCCCAGCAGAGTTCATTATAGTCTAAAGTAATGTCCATTTTTACTTTCACAGCAGAGTTTTTTTGTGGAAAGTAATGTCTTTTTTTACTTTCCCAGCGGAGTTCATCATGATGAAATGTAATGTCCATTTTTACTTTCCCAGCAGAGTTATTATAGTGGAAAGTAATGTAGTTCATTTGAGCAAAACTTTCCCAGCAGAGTTCATTATAATGGAAAGTAATGTCCATTTTTACTTTCACAGCAGAGTTTTATTGTGGAAAGTAATTCCCTTTTTTACTTTCCCAGCGGAGTTATATAGTGGAAAGTAATTTCTTTTTTACTTTCCCAGCAGAGTTCATCATGATGAAATGTAATGTCCATTTGCACTTTCCTTTTTTACTTTCCCAGCAGAGTTCATTATAGTGGAAAGTAATGTCCATTTTTACTTTCACAGCAGAGTTTTATAGTGGAAAGTAATGTCCTTTTTTACTTTCCCAGCGGAGTTCATCATGATGAAATGTAATGTCCATTTTCACTTTCCCAGCAGAGTTTATTATAATGGAAAGTAATGAGTATTTTTGCTTTCCCAGCAGAGTTCATTATAGTGGAAAGTAATGTCCATTTTTACTTCCACAGCTGAGTTTTATAGTGGAAAGTAATGTATTTTTTTACTTTCCCAGCGGAGTTTATTATGGTGGAAAGTAATTCCCTTTTTTACTTGCCCAGCAGAGTTTATTATAGTGGAAAGTAATGTCCATTTTTACTTCCACAGCAGAGTTTCCTGTGAAACACGCAGACTCCAAAGCCTAGTAGAAATTCAAATCATGAACGCAAGCCGATTGAATAATAAACCCCAGTGAAAGAATTTGCAGCGTTTTTTTTATTGAACCTCAATACCCCCCACAATAAAAACATCTATAATTTATCAAGGTCCTTTGGCACTCGTATTGCGTTAAAAATTCCCCAAATCCAAATTTAAACGATGTAGCCAAAGGTAGACAGATGTAGAGGGGGCACACAAATATCATCAACTGATCAATCCAAATAGGTGTTTTGGAATGAGAACCGATTTACGTGGTCTATGCATATCTCCTGAAATTCAATAATGGCTCTATCACCTGTACAACACGCACACTCCGAAGTTTAGCACAGATTCAAATCACGAACGCAAGCCAATTGAATAATAAACCCCAGTGAAAGAATACTTATTTACCCCAGTAATAATATTGAATAATAAACCCCAGTAATGATATTGAATAATATTTACCTATATATTTCAGAATGCTTCAACCCGTGTATCGGCTACTAACTACACTACAATTATTCACATCGGCTATTACTCCAATATCCACATTCATTACAACTCGACGCTATCGGCCGGACATCACTAGGTTACAAACAAACAATAATAAACGAAAAAACGCAAATGTTGGCACCATGAATCGGGCCATACTTCGGGAATGGTTTGACCTACGGACGTGGGGAAGGGCTCATTCGATTCCTAATGGTATGTTCTTCAAATAGGAAAATATTTAGGCCGATTCGACTAGTTTTGAGGTTTTCAGGGATTTTACAAAACTTTTACAGCCCTTAAAGGGCACTTTAAATTGGGTGAGGGAGCTGGCTCAAGAATTAGGGGGTCGTCGGACCAAGATGGATTTTTCCTGAAAATTTCAGATTTTTTGCTCCAGCCGTTTCGGAGATATCGTGCGTACGGCGTACGGCGGACGGACGGAAAATTTTTTATTGCAGATTCGGATTCTACACCCTTTGAAACGTAAACCATGAAATTTTCAGGGGGGTTAGAATTTTTTTTTTCCAGAGCGATTACAATGGTTTATTATTGAATAATAAACCAAAATCGACCAATATTTTACAGCAATGGAGGAAACCAGCAGTAAGAATGACGTACAGGGTGCGGCAGCATAACTTCCTTTTTTTTTTAAACTTAATAAAACGCATTGTATGAGTCAGCAAATTTTCATTCGTTTTTTATAATATAGGCACATACATAAAGTTTTGTTTTACCCAGTTTTGAAGATCAAATCAGGTAGTTGACGTCACCCATTTTCCACACACTGAGTTAACCGATTCCTGGCGTTTGTCATGACTCCAGCCTGCATAGCAGGCGTTATGTTGGCAAATTCTTCCTGGATGTTCGTCTTCAAATCTTGTAGGGTCCTTGGACGGTTCAGATAAACACGGGATTACAAAAAACCCCATTGAAAAAAATCACAAGGGCTCAAATCGGGAGAGCCGGCCACTCTGAATCGCCCCTAATTGAGATAAGGCGCTCTGGGAAGTGTTCCCTCAAAACAGTCATCGATGCTCTTGAAGTGTGTGCCGTCGCACCGTCTTGTTGGAACCAAATGTCCCCTAAGTCCATCAATGACTGTTTTGAGGGAACACTTCCCAGAGCGCCTTATCTCAATTAGGGGCGATTTGGAGTGGCCCGCTCTCCCGATTTGAGCTCTTGTGATTTTTTTCAATAGGGTTTTTTGAAATCCCGTGCTTATGTGAACCGTCCAAGGACCCTACAAGATATGAAGACCAACATCCAGGAAGAAATTACCGACATAACGCCTGCTATGCTGGCTGGAGTCATGACAAACGCCAGGAATCGGTTTACTCAGTGTATGGAGAATAGGGACGTCACCTACCTGATTTGATCTTCAAAACTGGGTGAAACAAAACTTTAGATATATGCCTATATTATAAAAAACGAATAAAAATTTTCTGATTCATACAATGCGTTTTATCAAGTTTTAAAAAAAGGAAGTTATGCTGCCGCACCCTGTACAGAGCATTTTTCAGTAAATCGGAACCTTCTTTCAATCAAATGAAACCTTGTTCCATTAAAATAAAACCTGTTATCTACCAAATGAAACCATATGCCAATTCTTAATATGCGCGAAGATACTAGACAGATTAACGCAGTTGCTTTATTTAATTTCAAAAATGTATCCCACATTATCAACAAAATCTACAGTTGATATAATTTGTTAATTATACATCCAACAGTGGTATGCGTTGAAGAGCTGTAGAATACAGCAATGATAAACCTTTGTTTAATAATTTGAGACTTCTTTTTAGTATTAACTATTCTATTTAATAACTTGGGGAACCCTAGAAGCTTATATAATAAATAAACCCAATAACGTTCTGATAATCATGCAATCTCAGTGCAAGACAATTGATCATTTATCCACTTTTGATCATTTATTAGCATTAACAGAATTTAGAATGTAGAAAAACCTTGAACCATAATGTCGTACGTGCGTACTGGTTGGCTCGCATTTCAAATTTCACATATTTAACATAATACAGTTACATACAATTACATAATTACAGTTACTGTAATAATTATAATTTTAGTAGAATGGATATTTCCTAACTATTTCGGCAAATCATGTCTCACTTGTTTTTATTTAGACATGTACTGAAATTACCAGTGATAACAAATCACGCTAACCATACGAAGAAGCTATTGCGGTACAACTGTGTGGTAAGACTACAGTTGTTTTTACTTGGTTTCTGAATGGAGTTTGGGCGAAGGAGCAACCACAGAACGGGTTTGAATAGATTTGCTGCCGGGAAATTCAATTATGAAAGGAAAACCAATCATCTACCTGCAAGTTCGAACCGCTTATATTCAATTTTCTCAGAAACGTCGAAGGAATGAGTCCCAGAGTGCGGGGCGGGGATAATATTGTTACAAAGTTGTCTTTACTTGGTTTCTGAATGGAGTTTGGGCGAAGGAGCAACCACAGAACGGGTTTGAATAGATTTGCTGCCGGGAAATTCAATTATGAAAGGAAAACCAATCATCTACCTGCAAGTTCGAACCGCTTATATTCAATTTTCTCAGAAACGTCGAAGGAATGAGTCCCAGAGTGCGGGGCGGGGATAATATTGTTACAAAGTTGTCTTTACCTTTTAGCCAAGCTCTCGTGCCCGTGTTGCTATCAGCCAGGAAATATGCTGGGAGAGAATATAATGAATTCGTCAAAACTAATCGTTTGATGGACACTCTGTACATGTATATGCACATGCCCATATGTATAAATACTGGCATAAATGCCAGCAGGGCGTTGGGCCTAAGTATGAGACCGACCGAGTTCACTTCAGCAAATTTAGGTACAAAATTAAAATACTTCAATGCACTTAGGTAGCACGTTTTGACAAGTTACAAAGGAAACATTTTACATTCACAGCACAACTGACTCACAATACATGTCAACTAACCTTTAAAAATAATTGAACTCCCTCAAAATTTGTTGCGCCGACATTACTCTCCAAGATGCGTGGAATCCGAAAATCGAATGTAAAAATCTGTACGCGATATGGAGCTTATATATATGAGACATACTGGGTATGATGATGAGCTTACATTGATGAGATATGATTTGATTATTATTAGCTCTGATATTACAAAAACGTCTCAATTCAGGATTTCGTGCGCCGAGACCTGAAACAGAGTTTTGGAAGGGTTCCCCGCTTTCTGAAATGTCGGAGCCATTCAATTAGAAAATTTGTTTTGAAAATTCGTCAGAATAAATTTGATTTTGGAAAGTTCTGGCATTTGACAGTGCTCAGTTTGTTTGGGAAATTCTGAATTCGCCAGGGTGATTGTAATACTTAGTGATAGCTGGTAGGCAATACCTATTTTAATAAATATAGAGGTCAAAATCAAATAGTTCAACGCAGTTATATGAAAAAACACACTAATTGGACAGGAGTAGATAGGTACTTATTTGTTGTCTGTCTCCAGAGCACTTGTACCTCCACGACAAAGTTAGTTAGGTGAGGAACTGGAAAATCTTTGGCTTCAAAACTCTTTGTAAAATAACTCGTCATTCCCTTAAGAGTTACTGAAGAGACAGTGTACTGCATCCATTCTGACGTAAGGATAGATTCAGGCCTGTAGTGGCCGTGTCCTCCAATGTACTCGTCATTAGACTTACCCAACGCCTGTCGTCTCCCGGACCAAAACCAGGCTGAGAGGATCATCTAGCGTCAAATAAAACTTTCCCTGTATCTCAAGTTCCAAGCTAGGAGGCCCGCTTGAACTTCCACTCTGCGAGGAGCGCAATGGTGAACACCCAAATAAACAGTGATTTACATCGATGATTTATCTTGACTCGTCCTACCTACTTAGGAAAATAGAAGATGAGATGACGGAGGCTAACTCAAATTACCTCTGGAGGAGATAATGAGGACTGAGGAGAGACTGCTGAGGACGGGGAACTGGGAGCGGGGCGGCGAGGTCGGGGGCGGAGGGGCTCCTCCCCATCTGGACACCCGGGCGGGAGCCGAGGTCTCTGGAGAACTGGACGAAGGCCATCGTGAGGGCGCGACGAGACGCCTGGTCGCTCCCCAGCGGCGATGGCACGCGACCTTCCCACTTCGTCTGGCACGACGTCGACCTGAAAGACCACCAAAAAATTCATTAGAAATCATAATCAGCATTATCAAACGTTGTGTCTATTCGTTAAGATATAATATTTACCAAATTTTCTTAGAAAATGGCAAATGGAACTAAAAATGTTCAAAATTTTCCTACATGGAAATCCATTTCAGGCATTCTGAAACAATTCCTGGGTTTTGACGCTTAAGCAGGGTGTCCAGCACTTGCTGTTCGACGTGGAAAAAGATGAGTGAAACTAGACCGAAAATAAAGCAGAATCCCATAGTTTTTTTTTTTTCTAAAGGAAATACACTTTTTCATTTTAAAACTCGGACTTCCCCTATTTTTGAAAACATTTTAAGGTTTGGGGACCCCAGCAGAAAAAGATTGACAAGTTGGGTATGGCACATAGCAATCTCCTACGGAACATGAACTTGTAGATATTTTGTTTTAGATAATCTCGAAAGAAGTGGTATATAACCTTGTTACTATGGATGTCAAGAAAATATCGATATTCTTCCATCGATCGATTGGCATTAAATGCACACTATCGGATCCGATATTTTTCAGCCGCGCATAACTCCATCTTGTTGCCATTACCGCAGAGCTGCAGATAGGTTTCTCCAAGCCGAATTATTGCTGTTGACGGCCAGTTTTTGAATAACTGAATCAACAATTGTTAGGTGTACAATTGTAAATATTAACGGCGCCAGGTTATACAGTACCTGCACGACCTCCCGGTCTTGATGGTACTGTAGCTCTTACTCCTTCAAATATATATACAGGGTGTCTAGTAAAATTATGGGACAAACTCAGGGAATCGATTTTACGTTTAATTTTTAATCGAAAGTGTCTGTTAGCACTTCGTGTAGAGGCTTTGTTTTCCAGCAATTTAAGTTCCAAGATTTTTTTTACTTTTCAGACCTTGTCTCACTAAAACAGCAGTAACTTTGGTCTAAACGAAAAAATAAGGTGACCATTGGAAAGAACATGAAATGTTTTATTATCCTGATATAAAATTTGATTTTTTTAGCCAGACTTTATTGGATAAAAAAATGGCCAACTTTTTCAAACTGAAAATTTCTTTAAAAATCGTCTTTTTTTTTTTTTTTTTTTTTCGCTATCTGTAGGGAGGTTTTTCGTCGGACACTCCACGGGAACAACTTGCCCAGACATTCAGCTTTAAAACGGTATACTCTTTTTCCTTCAGCCTTCCAACTCGTTTTTATCCTTATACTCGTTTTTATGTTTGGACGTGTTTTTGTAGGAGCAAAATGAGTTAGAATGAAAGAAAACGTGGTTTTTTGAAGCAAAATCGAGTTTTTCATGATATCAACAAGGTGGTTCGGGTCAAGTTAGTATCGTATTCGTACATGATTTTTCACGCTCACTCATTTTTCTCCTACAAAAGGACGTCCAAACATAAGAAAGAGTATACCGTTGGAAAGCTGAATGTCTGGGCAAGTTTTTCCCGAGGAGTGCCCGACGAAAAACTTCGGGCTACAGATAGCGAAAAAAACGAAAGAAGAACGATGATTTTAAAGAAATTTTCAAATAATGCGTAATTCGGAATAAAGTTTGAAAAAAATATCGATGACCGATAAATCGGAAAATTGATATTTTTCTTGGATATATCGAATTACTAAAACGACACTTTGAAAAAATATCGATATCCTTTGCCGATATTGACATCCCTGCTTGTTACGATGATTCACAGGACAGAATTGCCGCGGAACATTTTCCAGCAATATATCAACGTCTTCAATAGGCTAGTCTACGAGTATTGCGATAATTCTGTAATGTATATAATTAGGCTGATGTTTTAAGCATTGAAACTGAGCAAAGATATTTGTTTGTCATCAAGGAGATAAAAAATCGAATGCTCTTTCCAGAGGTATTCTTAAATTTGAGATTGCTTTGAAAAATAAAGGAGTTATGGCCGTTTTTGTGAGTTGTGGACGAAAAGACGACAAAAACTCTCAATAGTGAAATAATTCAGAAATGAAGCTGTTCGGAGCCTTCCAGTCCCATTTGGAGGCGTTTGAAGTCGGCGCGAATCGCCAGCGAATCGCTGCGTTTCCCGCTTCTGATTCCTCCCCCCTTTCCCTCTCATATTACCATCTTTTGCGCTGGAATGGTCACTTCGGATCGTTACTCGTACATGGTCGCATCTTCGTTTCCTCACTTCCCCTTAATTCTATCTGGTTGTGAATTTTCTAAAAGAATAAATTCTTTATTTCACCGGTTTATATTCTCGGCTGAGCGAGAGAATCTGTTTCAACTTCGGGGAAGAGGATTTTGCTACATCGACGGGGGCCCCCTTCATCTCTGGCGACATCGAACAAGTGAGTCAGCGCACATTCCTTTACCTAAGACATACCCATATTTCTTTGCTGATTCCTCAGATAATTCCAGCGTTCTCCATTTGCGGTTGGAGGGCTGGTCATCATACTGTTCGGCTTTTATCGGAAAAGTCGGACAGTTGGCATAGGTACGGGACCTATTCCGCCCGGGTAAAACCATCGATCCATTCGTTTAAAATCCACTAATAATCAGCGCTCCTAATACAGTCCACTAACGGGGGTACGGGACACTCCCATCAACAGAAGCCTTTAAAAAACATCTCTAAGAGAACTGTTGGTCACGAATGAGTTGTGGAATTCATCTCTGAACAGGTTTCCACCCTCAAGTGGGACACCCTATTTAATACCAAAACGTGCCATGAAAAAATGTCTACATGGAAGATTTTTTCTAATATCTAAAATTTGTTTTAGAATGCCATGGAATAAATTAATATGTCAAAACTGTCATTTTCAAAAAATATTCGAAAAATTTCATTACAAAAAATGAGCTGCATTCCCTCGAGGTGAGAGATAGAAGATGCTCGAAATTTCTCCGGAGAAAATAATTATATACTATACAATGTATAGCTACCTAACGCGAAAATATATTGATGCGTAAGCGTATGTGTTATGTGCGGCATAATTTACAGCACAATCAGAGTTTTTTTCATCATGCCTCAATCATAACCTTAAGAAGTTTTCACTTTTATAAAAAGAAGGAAAATATTTTGGCATGTGCAGTGGCTGTTATTGTTGGTTTGTGCAAAAATATTTTGGGGGTTCTTAGAAGTCAAATTTTAAGAACCCCCGAAAAATGCGATACCATTTCTTGAAAAATGGTAGCTTAACGCGCTGAGAAATTGCTTGTACTGCTTAAGCGCAGTGACTATCTAATGCTGATCTAATGATACCAAATGATATTGCTGAAAATTTCATAGAAATCACTCTAAATACAATAACTATAGATGTTGAACGCGTTCAACGGAATTCACTCAACACATATCAATTCGCAATTACTGTTGGCAAAGCAAAGAATTTGATTGAGGAGTAGCTACGGCCTAACTCCCCAACATCCTTGAAAATGTAACATTTTTCTTAAAAAGGGAAATGAAAGGTATTGAGAAAATTCAATGTAGGTATTGCTCTCGCGAAATGACTACTACAGTTCCTATTACGGCGAAGTTATTAGGAGAGTATTCGTATCCTGAACAGAATGCATATTTTTTTAAACGGTTTTCTAGATATTACGATATTTGATATTCTAGAAATTCAATTTAGTGTCTGTGGACTGCCTATGGTTCCGAATGGAATTTTTGGGCGAGAATCAAGATCGTTAGCCCCACCCTGAGTCACCAAATCGGCTAAAAAATGAGAAAGCTAAGCGTGTTCATACCCAGTGACAGCAAAGCATACTCATACGCATGCTAATTACAGTAGAGTTCCGTATATAAGCCAGATAATTTGCGGTAATTCTGTAGAAATTAGAAGAAAACAATTAGCAGCTAACTTTCATGCATGTTTCTAATGCTGTCGGAAGTAACCTAGCCTAGCACACCATGTAAAATGACATTTAGAGAGCCAGCGATTTTCGAGGTCTTGAGAGAAGAACCTGAGAGATCAAGTCTATTCCGGATCTTCAGGTGGACTATGCGAGTTGAACATGAATGAGATTTTAATTTTTTTGGCGATATGTAAATTGGTGTATCGGAAAAGTTCGGGTTTTTATTTGTGGTAGTTCAAAGTAAGACGAAGGTATTCCAACATCTCGAGATGGGTTTCGATCTCTATGTTAATCGATAGATGAGGCTGATTTCTTTGCAACTGTTCAACGTGTAGAAGAACGGTTTGAACTCAACGATTTGGCTGGTTATCGTATGCATCTTTCGTATAACAAATGCAATGGACAAGTGTGAAGTAACGCGTTAGAAAACAAAGATTAATACGATTTTGATTAGGAAGTAACTGTGTCCGCATAATGAGAAATATTCATTAACCCTCTTAGTGTGAAAAAGGGGGAAAAAACCACAATCCAACTCAAAATTAACGCACCTCCATCAATTTCCCAATAAATTTTTTTGTTCCCATATCTTTTTACTTATCAAGTTTTAATCCGTTCAATACACAATATTATTATTATTTTGTATTCTCTATAGTATCAAGTATTATTAATTTACAATAATATTTTGGAAATATGGATAAATACTCTAAACTAGAATGCATCAGACAGTTTTGTGATTAGTTTACATAATGCTTCCTGCTTGATGTGGGATCTTGGCCGATGGAGGTGTCTCACAGCTTGTCGCTTATATAACAGAATCATTTATCGTTGCGATCTGAAGCTCGTGATGGAGACGCTAATTTCGAAGATGGAAAGACGCTTAGACAATGTTTCTTATTAATTCGTTCTGGAATCTTTGGATGATGTCAAGTTTGTTATAGATTGACAGCTTTCAAACTTAGCCTGGCGTTAAGTTCACACCAAGGTATTTGGCTACATTAGCATTGGGAATCTCTTAGTCGATAAAATGGAGTGGAATTATCCGATTCTCTTATTGATGAATTCGACATGCACTGACTTAGTTTCATATGCGTTGATCCTCAGCTTTGCTTTCCACAGTTGTTCGCAAGATAATGACCGTTGCAACTTGGTAATGGTTTCAGTTTTACTTTCTCCGATTGCCAAAATCGCTGTATCATCTGCCAAGTTGGCTGAATAAACAAAGACAAACGGATCGAAAAAAGTTGACAGCGAATGTGAATCAGAGAACCAATGCACAGTGGCGAGATAACTTTCAAAGGTATGCAGTATTGTATGCGGTTGTACGCAGTATTTGTTTTAAGTCAATATTAAGGCACGCTTTTGTATAAAAATACATTGACTTATTTTATCAAATACAGTAAATATCCTATATGGAATTATACATAATAAGTTTCCTCTTTTTTTCATAGCATCACTGTTTTAGTTCAAACGAGACAGAATGGAGACTATAGGGTAGGGATATGGACCTTTGTAGATCCCGAATCCCGCGCGCTGCTCACACAACTAACTGGTAGAGAAAAGGAGGGAAAATTCATTACGGTGAAATTAATGAGACACTCGTAAGAAAAAAAGGAGGGAGAAAATAAATTAAAAATATAGGGGATAAACAAACTTTGAAAAATGCGGTCGAGTGGGTTGTAAAGGTTAAAACCGCCTCTCCCTCCTCTTGAACGTGATTAACTGTTCGAGGTTGCATAATTGGACGTCATTACCCGAGAGACAGGATACAAGGAATACGGAAACAAACGAGAGCTCAACTCCAGTGAGAGGGAGAAAATGTGGAAGGAATATTACACATAACTGAATTAATCCGTTCTCTAAGGCCGATTTCATTACTCTCCATTTCTAAATCAAATTACGGAATCTAAACGTTGATTCCCGGGGGAAAACAATTAACTAAATGGATGAGGAATACAAACATAATTCCCTCGCCGTACGTTATTTTCCATAATGCATTCATTGAATTTATGATCGATGTGATTTTCTAGATTAAAGCGGAGCGTGTTTTCTTCTTGAAAAATGTGGAGTTATATTTCCTGAGAAAGTTATATATTAGTATAAATGTATTCGTTGTCTCTTGAAAACGCTGATGAGTTATTATTTAATAAGAATTTTGATTGGATGTGTAAATACTCTCAAATTGCAAACCATCCATTATCGACCGACTTCAGCTTTTAATCGAATTGAACGTTAAAATTAATCGTATCGTCTCCCTTTTTGTTTATTACAATAATGTAATGGGTGTGTCTCTTAGCTTTCTCGTGTTCTTCACATTGATGTCATGCTGATTGAAATCCCTATTCTCGGGCTTACGATTTATTTGAAATCGTCATAAGGGTATCAATTAGTAACAGTTATGAAGAAAATGAAGATTAAAAAGAGCTTGTTCACTTTTTAACTGTCATAGGTTCTGATGAAAGTTTCAAATAAACCAAAAGCTCGGTGATGAGGATTTTCAATCAGTTCTGACCCTTATAATGCTTTCTTGACATCAATGGTATAGCTTTCATTCGAATAAGAACTTTATTTCAAATCTCTAAAAGCAATATTTTGTGTCCATTTTCTTAATTTTCACCCGCTACAATTAAGCTACTGCGAGGTATTGATAACATTTGTATCCTTGGTTACTCACACTTGTCTCAAAATCTGAATTTTGGATTTGAAGTGGGAAGTAAAACGGCCTTTTCCTTGGTTTTTTATTTAGTTTACTATTTTTGGTCAAGACGTGTTCCGTTTTAAGCGGTCCTTATCATGTACTACATATTGGCTAAACTAAATTATCAGTTCTAGTTCCATGCTGTGAAACAACACAGCAAAAAAAATGAACAACCGTCTTATTTAAACAGATAACAAGTTCGTGGCAACGGACGTTGATCATAACGAACAATTAATTAATGATCACTGTACAACTAACAATATGTAAACAATCTACATTTGACAGAGGAATCGAGGTGAGAATATCCCAATCAAATTTGTAACTACTTTCGTGACAACCCCAACCTAACGAAGCAGAATCAACCCTATAATAATTTCCTTCAGAAGGGGGATTTTTTTTTTATCAATAAATTTATAATCTAGTAAATTGCAGTTAAGTACTTACCAAGCTTTGTATAAAAACAAACTGGTTTATTCAGAATGGTTAGTGGAAAAAATGTTGGGACGTAAGGAGCAATCGAATTTGAATGAGACCGGACGGGTATGCCACGGAAAAATGACATTTAAAGAATTTTTCGTTTGCAAAGTGATAATTAATAATTTTTCAGTGATACAATTTGCCACAGTGACCATTTACTGCCTTGAAAAATGACCTTTCATCAAAATCGGATGAAAACTGTGGAAATTGAGCTAGTTACCAGGGTTCACCAGCTACTGCGCAGTAGCTGAAAATGACACAACCGTCTTGATATTGATACAAGAATATTCTTCTCAGAATTCCTTGAAGAGAGAGTGGACGGCCTGACAAAAAATGAACATGATGGACTGCCAAAGAAATGAGCACTGACATGACTACCTGAGAATTAGCAAGATGAATGCTGCTCAGAGGAATACTTCTTTCATAAAAGGAGGTAGAGTAAGTGTGGTCAGTAGAAGTCTGTATTACTTATAGGTAGACTAGGAAGCAAAAGTTTAGTAAGTCCATGAAATTGGGTAAAAAATAAAAATCCATCCATCCGGCGATCTGAGGAATCCCATTAATTCTGTAAATGGGATGTTCATATTGAATGGTTTACCAACTTTTGATAATTACGTAGTATTCCTTGGAGGAAAAGTGTCGGGTCTGACAAGAGAAAAGTATGATGGACTGCCATGGGAATGAAAACTAGGATGGCTGCCGGTGGTTGGGCAGTATGTAAACAGCTTAGGGGAGGTTTCCTTGTGTGAAAGTGGGCGTTATGAGTCCTGCCAAGGAGGGTGGATGGTATAAAGGCTTGAATAATATACCAACTTTTGATATATAATTAGTATTCCTTAAGGGAAGAGTGGAGGACCTGATAAGAGATGTGCATGATGGACTGCAAAGGAAATGAGCAGTAGAATGACTGCCTGAGGGTAAGCAGTTTGAAAGTTACTGGGAGAATACAACTTTCATAAAAGGAGGAAGTGTAAGTCCTGCTACTAAAAATTCATGTCACCAGTTGCTGAGCAAATGCTACGGTTAGTACACCCACCCTGTAGTCGGACAGCATGGGTTCTGCTAAGGAGGATGGATGGTACGAAAGGCTTTGGATCCTCGTGTGGATGGGGTAACCAACGTATTATGTAATTTAATAAAATTTTGTACGTCTTCGCATAATTCACCATACTGCGAAACAAAATTAGTTTTCTCAGCTGCTATTGGTATGGTGACGTCTAAGCAAACTTGTTTTCACCCAAACTGTTTCGAGTCTCTTCCAGTAAGCGTTGTAGATAAAGTTAAAATATCATAAATTTTCGAGAAATAACGTACGATCATTTCCTAAGTTCTTTGCATCTACTAAGCGGTGATAGCAATATGAAATGATGGTGTGAAAAAACTTACGTTTCCAATATTCACCTCGTGGTTTTATGGTTTTTGTGGTATTAATCATTCCGAGTTGCTTCATCACCTAGATTGGAAGGTACCTGAGATGGAATGGTAACTGAGAGCGTTACTGTTTAGTTTATATGACGTCCTTCTTTTCTGAGTTTGATCTACAATCAATCTCGTATCACGGTTGTCTGTAATTGTCGTGATAGGGAGACATATTTTTAATGATAAACCTGCAAACATAGTATGTGTGTTCTTCAGTTTTGGATGTTTTTTTTAGAAGAGAAACAACTTCAACTGTAAAAAATAAGGATAATCTAAATTTCCTCGCAGTAATAAATTACATGCGTACTAATACATTTCCGTAAATACTAATACGCTTATAGTATAAAAGTATGTGACAAAATTTTTAGAATTTGAGGAAAATTAAAGTGGTTCCAGGGAAAAGTGATTTTTAGTGTAGAGTAAGTGTTGGAACACTAGGCGTTGCTTCAAATTGGGCGCTTTCTTTCCTTCATTTCGTGATGAAACATTTTGTGCGAATGTATTTTATATTTCATGTGATAATTCTGAACTTTTCCCTCAAATATCTTTAATGAAAAAGGAAGAACAAGAAAAAGGTTAACAATGAAAACCACGTTTATTTTAGGTTAGTCAGCATACGAGAGACCTCAAATACAAAAGTTCTGTCTCCTGTACAGAGCATTCAATTTTGATTTTTCTTTTTGGTTAATGCCTAGTATATTATGTAGGTACTCTTAGTATGTAGCAATAAAGAGCTTAATTGTCGACGATTTTATTGGAAAGTTTAATGTAATAGTTACTAACTATATTTACACATAATTACATACCGGTTACTCTTACTTTAAAGAAAAACCATATGATGATAATGGGAGTAGATTGGTAGAATGGATCGGTGAGTAAGAATCACCTTGAAAGTCATGAATTCACATGGGTTTATTTACAGAGTTGTGTGAAGTTGGACATGTGATTGTCATGTGTCACAATGATGATTAGGTGGTAGGAATGATGGGTTGTCTCTGATTACGTTTGCTTGATGTGGGTCTATAAATGTTGTACGTGTGTTTCCTCCAATCGCAGATGGTCCTTTACCTATGACGAAATGATAAATGCGCTAAGTACTTCATTCGAACTTGGCTTAATTAAAACATTATGATAACAAAATTTCGTTTTCTGTCATAGAGAACAAACCGATCATAGGGTGCAATTTAGCTTATTATTTAAACCGAGAAAGTTTGGATTTTTCGAAGAATATTGAATAAGAATTCAAAGAATAGAACTTCTCATTTAGGTAAACTATTTATGGTCCTAGTTTTAATTTAAATTCTTCAAGGCGCAAGTCTGATTTACCTCTCAATAAAAGGTACTGTATATAGCTAACTTCTTTGGTACCTTTGCCCAATCACTGTCATCATTCTATGCATTAGTTCGAAAGAATATCAATCTTCAAACTAAATTTGTTTCAAGCAAACTATTCTCAAGCAGACTCAAAACTCAATCATGGTCTTGATTCATTCTCATCCGTTAAAGTAATTATTTTCCCAACGATTCAAATGACTAAGGGTTGACATCAATAAAATGTGATCAAACTTGAATATTCCACCATTATTTACTTAATGCTAAATGCAAAAGGAGGGGGCTTAATCCAGAGGGACAGCTAAAATCAACCATTTTTATTTACTTGAAGATTTCAAAAAATTCAAGTTAACTCAAAGTTGTTTGCGTTTGGTTATCAGAAGGTCAATTCAATCTTCATTGTAAATTTCATTCGTAAATAACCCATTGAATCGTGTACATCGTTGGATAAACTCGCCAGGAAAGCTTCGTCTGTCTGATGATTGTAAGCCTGCATTTCTATCATGAGGAATCGAATGCCAACTCGATTCAATGGAGACCACAATCAGTGACTTGTTCGACCCAGTTGGGATTTTGAAAAATGTAGCTGAAATTGTAGTTCCAATCATATCAGGATACAAAGAATTTCATTCTCTAAAAAAAGGTATCACCAGATGACTCGTCGCCGAGCTACTCCAAAGTGGATGTTACTCTGAGGTTACACCTCATGACTATCACCTGAAAGACACTCAACATATGCATCCCATCTCGCCAAACAGAACTATACTATTTGTCAATGATTAGTTGTCCTAAAGCCACAGAAAGCTGCATAGTACACGTTTTTAGTATACACTTCTTCTGCCGGGCCATTGTCCTATTTATGTATTTTCTTGGATTATATCTTCTTGTGGTAGGAAGTAACCTAAAACTCCTCCTTGCAACCAACTGTATTTTCATCAAATGGTTACATATTTTTAATCAACCTTGCTTGGTTACAAACCCCTTGGGGATGTCCCACATGTAACCATCCCAGTGGAAACGAACTTCGGTAAAAGTAGGGCTGCGTTGATTTATTTCGGCATTCGAGCATGCCACGTTGTCACTAACTAGAACATTGTCAGGAAGCCAGAGACATTAAACCCGGCGGAACATGTTCTTCTTGATAGCTCATCACTCTGGTGAATCGAAGTAAGAAACATCAGGGAACTCTTAACGTAAGAACATTAGGTTTGCCTGGTCTCCATCGATCACTTCTCATTTCATATCATCGCTTATCAATGTTTTGTACATGTCATACACTTCGCATTACGGAAACGTAGACCCTTACCGTCTGGAGTCTGCAGATCGCATGCTTCCCTGGAGCCTGGCCGATTTTTGCCTCGCTGGGTACTGGCTAAGCTGGCGGGTCCTCGGAGTGGGCACTACCTTGGCCGCCGAGTCCCTGGCCTCGAACGTCATGACGCAGGCCGCAACCACGATGAACCCTGCAACCAGAGGAAATTTTATTAACTTTCCTAACTGCTGAAGAACAAAGTAAAATCATGTAACCGGCCGGGTCTGAAATGAGTGAATCCTAACCCGTTTGATCTCCGAACATCTAATTCAACAAATTCAATGTGAGGATCTGTGAGGACCACGGAGGACTTTTGACGGAGGATTTTGTGCAGAAAATTTAAAAAAAAAGTTACTTCTAAAATTGTTTCTTGCTTTTGTGCGCCTTTCAAAAAAGCTCTTTCAAAAATTTTGATGTAGGTCTGTCTATTTTTTATCCTCGACAGAACTACATTATATCATCTTTTGATTTTCAGGGTTTATTCAATGGCCTTTACAATTGCGGCGTTGCCCTTTGAATAACAGGGCATAATTCGTTTTCAACTATCTAACGCTCCAAATTTTGCTATGAATTGTAGGGTACTGAGGGAGTGGTGGGTGGGGTACTCCAAATGACTGCTTATAAATTTATTTTATAGGAAAATAGTCCTAATGAGCAAATTGAACTTTTATTGCCGAAAAGCAGAACTTGAAAATATTTGGTTCTATTTCCAGAATTCAGCGGGTTGGCTTCGAGAAGAGTAAGATTACTCGTAATACAGGTAGGTACTTCTTGTTTTATTCCTTGTCCTCAACAAATGCTTTTTGTCTCGTGTTGAATAGGAAGTACTTCCCACCAGTCCAGGCAGGTTTTTTCAATTGGCGAATACTTCTCGTCTGAACATGCGCAGATACAGTATAACTTCAAATAAAGTCACAGGCTCTGCATGAGTTTCCACAAGAACTGAAATTCTATCACATATTGTGAATAATGAGAGAGTAAAATGTTTTATTTGTTAGCATTCGCCGATAGGTGATAATTTTTCCCCGAATGTCACGGTGGGAAGTTTAAGACCCTGCTCAATAAGGTAATACAAATTAAATCAAAGTCAATTTGTTTGATGCAGGGGTTCTAGTTTTGTACTTCGTGTTCATATACGGTGTATTACACCATTGTACGTATTTTGGTATCCATTACATGGTACAGAGTAATGTTAATGGATATCAAAATTAATGTTCAGCGATCATTTGAAGGAGCCTTGCGTCTAATTTCGTTCCTTATCCTAAAATGCTGTAATACAAATTTGGCTTATGGCATTTAGAGTGCCATTACGAGATATACAGACGCGAAGCGCCGGGCTTAGATAGTGTACCACAGACTAAGTCCGATGTACACAGATCAGTAATTTTCGTAGAGAGGTTATTCCATCATAGAAATAATAAACCTCTTTTGAATACTTTGCAGCGTATTTTCCTTGAAGCGTAAGACAACATCTACAACTCGACCGATTAGGGATGAAAATTAAAAAAACTTTACAGGTAACGAACGACTTGTATAAACCAAAATTTAAGTATGAGTGGTGATTCCATTCTACAATCGTTCCGAAAAGACGGTAGGTAAATAGGTGGCGATGCAGATACCATTGGCTCTTCTTAAGAATTGTAATTAAACCAGCCATTATTAAAACTTTGTGTTAGTGTAGTTAGCAGCTAGCTGGCAAGTCTCTGCTATGCAAGTACATCAAAAGGCTCACCAGGATGGTTCTGCACAAAATCCTAGAAACTGAGATTATGAATAAGTCTGTATTTTTGCGATATTGAACGTCAGGTGAGCGAAAACGAAGAGGTTATAGTTTTCCACAGCCTAGGTTATTACGGTAGGGAAAATGAATATTGCTGTAGAAACTTTGTTGTATTTTCGTTTGTTCAAAAGACGTCAGTAAATCTGTTTTTTCTTTCCTTTCGATAATAATTATAATTATGTAGTACCGCAACAATAAAACACTCCAAACATAGGTTAATCTCCGAGAAATACGATTGAATGAGAAAAGAGAAAATTTGCCATACAAACTTTGTTTATACTTAGTTCTTGCTTCCTTCACTGTTGGTCGCAAGTTAGGACATACATACGAATGAGGAGAGTTGAGATAAGTCAAGAAACATCAACCACAAAGCTAGTTTAAGCTCATGATAACCATAGCGCAAACAAACTGAAAACTAAGAAGTCGAATGAGGAATTCAACTAGGTACTTGAAGTTTGATACGAGAAACCACCATTTAACGCTATGTACCTAATCCGTGTAATTAGTTGTATCTGTCACTCATTCATCTCCGCAGGGTTTAGTGAAAAAGGGGGCAGAACAGAAATGTGATGGATTCGTTGAACTAAACAATAATATTTTATGTACATTGCATAATAAGTTATGTTGCAAAATCGTGTGTTTCTGTTAAAATTGAGGTTATTCCAAAAGTCTCGACGAAAAAGGGTTGGAGGCGGGATATACGTAACTTTTCTCGCTGAATCGAATGGTGACAACGCCAGACCTCTAAAGTGACGATTCAAGTTGGTTTTGTCGGATGCATAAACCCGTTCGTAATGAATTGAAAGCAACTCATCGCAATCAATCGTAAATGAACACAAACAATAGCCGTCTCTCGGCTCTTCGATTATCCTGACTTTGGCTGGACAGCTTAGGAATGCCGTAGACGCTGTTTACAAACGGACGTTTTCATTCATTAAATTCATTTTCATTTTTCATTTTTAAATCTTTATTTTTCGTTGCATATCTTAACAATCTTTTTTAAACTCTAACTCTTTATATGAACTCGATTTAAACCCCAATATCTTACCATTGTCCTACAACTGGATAACATGCTCGAGTCAACAAACATTTTACTAAAACTGAATTTGGTCGGAAACAACAAATTATCAAGATTGCAACACCCAATGCTACGGCCACATCAGATTGGGGTTGATACTACACGGCGCACAGAGCAACCCCTCCTTCAAGACCGGGGGGTTGTGCGGGTCATTGCATATCCCGGCCCCTGACCAAGACAATGAACAACCCGACTCGTACGTGTTTTACAGCTCATTTCTCAACAAAAATGCCTCGTAGCAATTTTCGACAGAGGTCTCGTTTCCGAGTCATTCGCGATTTAAGATTTTTTTCGTGTTTTCGATCTTATGTCTTTAAAACTGTCATAACTCCCTCAATTTTTCAGGTAGCTCAAATTTGATGACACTGTTGGAAAGAGCGTTAAATTTTCTATCTATTTGATGTTAGAAAACATTTTTTTATTGCATTGAAGATGTGCGATTGCTGCGCGAAATGACAGTTATGTCAAATTGCCGTCTCTCGGGACAGCTTAAGAATGCCGTAGACGCTGTTCACTAACGAACGGGTTTACGCATCCGACAAAACTAACTTAAATCGTCCCTTGAGAGGTCTGGCGTTATCACCATTCGATTCAGGGAGAAAAGTTACGTAACTCCCGCCTCCAACGTTTTTTCGTCAGGACTTACGGAAAAACCTCAATTTTAACAGAAAACACCGTTTTTCTGCAAGTTAAACACCATTTTCTTAACTAAAAATATTTGTAAAAACCAAAACGACTACACCGTTGTAAAGCTGACAGTTTGGCGCACGTTTTACCAGGCCTGGACAGTTCTGCGTCAAGCATTAATGGGGTTTCTAGGCGAGATGAAAAACAGGCGACTTCAAGATTTTTACAAAACTGCCATTTCGCGCAGCAGTCGCACATCTTTAATGCAATAAAAAAATGTTTTCTGACATCAAATAGATAGACAATTTAACGTTCTTTCCAACGGTGTCATCAAATTTGAGCAATTTTCAAAATTGAGGGAGTTATGACAGTTTTAATGACATAAGATCGAAAACACGAAAAAAATCTTCAATCGCGAATAACTTGGAAACGAGACCTCTGGCAAATAATTGCTAGGAGGCATTTTTGTTTGGAAATGAGTTGCAGAATATGTAGGAGTCGGATTGTGCATATCTCCTGAGAAACCCTGTATAACAAGAATTGGAAATTAATCTCTCACGACTACCAGCTTCTAATGAAGTTATTATTAAATTATGCAAATTGTAATATTTACAAGTTTTGTATGAGTTTTTCAGATTTATGAATGTGGAGACTATCGATTAGCATCCAAGACAATCAGACGGAGCTATTTAGCGTCCGATCCGCTCAACACCTGTGTCAAGGTTATTTAACAGACACGAGACTCTAATGATTCGGTCGACACCAAATACTTTTGACATAGAAAAGTCTTTCAGCTTGGGGTATTTGAAAAAAACTGTTTGACGTCTTTTCAGCTTGAAAAAAGTGTAACGCGATACCAATAAACAGGAAAACAACATGGCAACTTGATTTTTCCTGAAATTTAAGTCGTGTCTACTATATTAGTTGCGTGAAGCTGAAATTTGGTTTATAGCCACTAACACTTCTATACAAATACCATACTAACTGTAAAAAGCCAAAATTAAAACGGTTTCACAAACTATTTTCGCTCAGAATTCGACAAAATCAAGCATGTGAAGATGGCATATTATCTTTGTTTGAATTATCCGTGTTTTAAGCACTACGAACTTTTCTTGAGATTCCATTCAGGTAGTGCAGATGTGATCGTTGATTTGCAACGATGAGATTCATGTGAAACTATTTACTGTCCAACACACAAACTGATAAACAAGACGTCAAAACTGTTCGGACGGCAATGTGAAATGGGGGTGAAATTCTAGGTTTATTCTTACCTTAAGAAAAATATCACAATACTTCTATATTTTGGTAGATTCACACAATTAGCACATAAAATAAGATGTGCAAAGAACGTTTTAGAAAAGCTAGAAATATGCTTAGCTTTATTATAGATCCCAACCTTTCGTTGCCTTGAAATGTGTACAGTAAATACCAGTGTGGCATACGGTGTGGGTTACATGACCAAATTCTCGTTAAGGTTGGGAAGCAGAAAGGAAATGCAAGGGACTGATGTTTCTTTAAAATGTCGGCCAAGGGAAAGATTACCCGGAGACTAAGCAGGTCATTTATAATACCCGTCACTTGGAAAGAAAAATTAGGTTGCCTTGAGTAATATTGTCGTTCAACTCTAGTCGATATTGTTTTTTTTTCTTCACTGAGCCAATTCATTGATGATTCAGTTGTGTATATCATTCAATTGTAGAACTTCATATCAACTTCAACAAAATTTGAATTAAGTATAATTTCTTCAGCTTTTATTATCAGTAATTTACACTCGGATACATCGTTGCCCTTCCATTATTGGAAGCATAACTTGATCTACAATACGACTAGAAATAGGAGTACTACAATGTTTCAAGGCACGATGATACCGTTGCTCTCATTTCGCTGGGTAGAACCTTAATGTCATGTCTAACGTCATCAACTGTGCGAAATTTTAATCGCCGCAAAATGTTCTGGATTTGGAAATAATATTTATGATCCTTGTATTGTTCGATCCCAATTTTAGTCTAGTTGTGTCACTGACCTCAGAAACTTTGATTTTTTGACATGAGGGAATGAAGAGAGTTTTTGAACGCTGCTCAATTGAGAATTCTCGACCGATTCATGTAATTTTTTTGTTCAATTAAGGTTTTGATGTAGTATTTGAAGTAGTATATGAATATACTTCGGGACTTTCGATTTTCTTTAAGCCACGCCTCCACTATTTTTTTCAGATTTAGTTGATTTTTTTCAAGTTTTTTGTTTGACTCCAATTTCAGTCTAGATGTGCATCAAACTTCGAGACCGTTAAATTTTCCGTCTGTTGGGGGGAATGGAAGGGGTAATAGACAATCTATTCAAGTACTGCTCCATTTAACCACAGCTTATACTGCCGATTTTGCAGCTCATTTTTTTATTCAATGAAGAATTTAGGTCTAGCTTTGAAACATATTTCAGAAATTTTACATTTAATTGTGAAAGGATAAGTGGATAATTGTTATGTCATCACTATGTTACAGCCGATTTTCGTTATTGTTTCTCCGTTCTGTTAGTCACAAGGTCCAGTTCGAGAACTCATTCAAGTTTTAAATTTCATTATGAAAGGAGGTGAATGGAGGAGAAATAACGTTTTTCTAATAAACGGATCGTTTATACATGGGATCTTACAAAAATTTTAGTGAGGGGGCGACTCTGTAATCCTCACATTTGAGTCATAATGAATGATTATGGGCTCATTAGTTTCTTTGTAACTGATGAAGTTCTTCTCTTGAACTTACCTTAGATGTACGGATTTTGTTCTTGTACGCTGAACACGTAACACCTAGTTGCAACTCGGTGGTTGAAAGGTAAATTTATGGCCTCAAAGTTCACGAACTACTCTGACCACCCAAGGGGCTCCTAACTTTCAGAATGCTGAGCATATACACCAATTTACAATCCATACCCACTAACCCAAAGGTACAAGTTTCTCGCAAGTTGTATCATTCATTACATTTCAGTAATGTTTAGGTAGGTGTGAATCGATGAACATGAGTAAATGTACTTGAAGCAGGAGATGTGGAGGAGATCGGTAGGACTTGAAGATTTCCTGATCTTGTGTCGTTTTAATCTTGAACCCGGTGTATTTAAAGTACATAGGTTTTAGTCTCATGTCAGAATAAAGTTGTGCGATTTTCCAAGTTGCACGAATTACGGCGAAGGAGATGGAACCCCGCTTAATCTTTTTAAGGCGTCCGTGAAGTGAGGCGTGTTGATAGTGATAGATCGTTGTCTTCACTGCTTTTTTCCGGTTCCAATTTTTGTAAAACACGCCTCTGTTGTGCAATAAACCTCGGGGATTTGAATTTTATGTCGAGGCGAGGAGGGCTGGTTAATTGCCAATTCGTTGAAGCAATCCTCGTACCTAATGAAATTTTCAGACAATTTTTTTTCAAATACTTTTAAAATACTCATTATTTGTATAATTATGTTTATAAGTGTGATAATTTAAGAACCGGACATAGAGACTTCCCTATAATACATGCATTGCTTGATTCAAGTTTGAAAAACGCTGGAAAATGACTACAAAAAGGTTTTTAAATTAAAATATCGGATAGCCCTCCTAAGCCGATTAGTGTATTATAGATAGACTAAGTGTCGACATTACGGGCACATCCACAGTAAATATATGATTTTTCGGACAACTGTAGCAAACGTTGGTCCCGTAGTTTCGCAGAAAAGCTTCGGACAGTTTAGAGGGAATGGACTGGTTTTTTGTACTACCTAATCGTTTTTGCAAAACCTAAATATCTTGCTGGGAACGTAATCGAACGAATTTGGAGAGTGTTTTTTTGTTGTTGTCGGTTGAATATTAGTTCATTACTGAATACAATAAAACTAATATAAGGGGAGAGATCGGTGCCGCTATCTGTAAACTCCAGCATGCCGCGTCTGACTTATGACTCACCTACTTATCTGAATCGGGCAAAAATGACGAAAAACAGCATAGTAATATTATTAAAAACAACTGTACTGCTTCTTCCATCTATAAAACGTGTATCACTAAACTTTAGATTCAGAATGAATGCTTCACCTTATTCTCCTCGACCTGCTACACTAAAGAATTGAAGCTTGTGAGACAGCATTATGGATAGTATATCGTCTAGTACTGATAGGGCTGTCGTCAGCCACTCGTCTCGCTCAGCCCTCGCGTCCATTTTAACTCTCCGGATTTATTTTTTCAAATGGGGAGAGAACAGACGATTGTATAGCAATAAGGGTGGTATCATTCAAATCAATTAACTCATTTCTCACTGAATCCAATGAAAACGTACATCGCACGTTTTTGAGATTTCGATTTTCCCATGTATCAACCCTTAAATATTATCGATTCGGGCCCACCCCGAATAGATGGATTGAGCCCAATTTCCTAAAGCTTGGTGCAGTAGTTTTGAAGGAAAGCTTCTAACGGCATATACCGAAGGGACGGATTTTTCTTAAAAGTTCGATTTCAAAATCTACCTCTCATGAAACGTAAACCAAAAATTTTGAGGATTGAATTGTGTTTTTCTTGGTCGATTACAAAGGTTAATTACTGAAAATAATGAGCCAATAGTGTTAAGTGCAGCAAGAATATCCTTTACCTTGTCAGTTGGTAGCTTATTTAAAATCAATTCATGTCTTCAATGCAGTTCACTTTAAAAACATGAATGAACTCGGCCTTGAATAAGGGGATTTCTGCACTCCTCGAATAAGGAATCGGCTAATGTTATCAATTTATTACGAACCAACATAGTACTTTTCTCATTCTCTGAAGAATTAAAATAGAGTTTCCTTGAACGCAGATCAATTCATCATAATTATGGAACAGTGATTGTATATCATCGTTAATTAAGTGATTGAGTTATGTTCGTCTTTTATAATGTATTCAAAAGTGTAGTTGAAAGAATGGGAATTATACTTCGTTTTATGTTTTAAAAATCCAAAACCTCGTTTCGCCGACTGACAAATCAAACCTGACAGTGATAAAAGTAGCGACTTAGTTTCTAATTTACGAGAGAAGATTAAATTCCTCTCTTGTTATTGCGGGATAAATGATACAATTTCGAGCCGAAGACAGACGTGGATGGCTCGACAACGTAAACCTGGTTGGTCGTAAATTACTAGACGGATATTGCTTTTACGTCTCGCTCAAAGTTCTGGTTGTCAATCATCCCATGGAGGTAGAAGCCTCTTCAGATGGCTTTAACAGTAGCCATAATTAGTAATTATTTTAATAGCGTCATCTCAAATGTGTTGAAATTAATTATAAAATGGTGACGTAGGTTTTGAGCGTGATGGGTGGGGGTCATGGGCGAATCAGCCAAGCGATCCTCATACATACTTAAATTCATAACCAATTTTCGTGTTTTTAGTTGTTCGATTATGAATTTGTTTTTTTAAATACCCGTTATGTGTTTACAATTATGTTAATAAGTGTGATCGTATGCAACCTGCACGTTTTTTTTACATGGATAAAATGGTGATGTAGGTTTGTTTAGGAATTTTTCTTTTTAGTATAAGCACCTTAATTTCGATTGGGTGGCAGATTTCGGAACAGCTTGGTCTCGTTGGGTGAAGCAAATAATTTTACAAGAAGATATGCTCGCAAAGTAGAGTTGAGTGTAACACTTCAGAATTTCCAACAGAAACTCAGGTTTCGATCATGGAAATATATTCATAATGTCATAAATATCATGTTTTGGTGATTTAACGTCCAGCAGTTATGGGAGAGGGCGTAATGCTTTAGGTTTGACATGTGACTCGTTTTGTTTTGAGCACGTGTTTATTTTGAGTGAGAGTTTTTATTTCTGGTGTAAATGTTAATAAGGACGACAACAATAAATAAGTAAAAGATAAAGATCCGCCTCCAACTTGACATTAGAATAAGATAAATATATTTTTTGAATTAAAGAATACAAGACGGTCACTAAAAATCGCGAATTCAGGATGTTGGCTGAAGTTGGTTGAACTCGTTGGCAACAAGAATTTAGACTGACTCCGTTGTAAATTATGTTTAACTCAACTTGGAAATCGAAGCCAATGCTAAATGGGAGCTCAAAATTTCTGTACCATCTGCTACAAAATTGTAAGTGGTGTGTCTCCGTATTTATCTAAATTAAAGCTAAATCACGCTCTCTGCTATTCGGTTCTTACGCCTGAGGTATCACTACTAGGTATCACTACTAGCAACTTGCGTAAGATGCCATTCAGGCAAATGGTGAATCTCTCCTCCAGCTCTTATGTTTCAGTAAAGCCAACCCTTAAATATGAATATACTCACAAGCAGGTCCGGACTATTAATAAGGACCCATATCACATAAGCTGCATTTACCCGACAGTAGAGGATTCGAATAATACCCTCCGCCGAAGTTAACAAACTAGCTGTTAATACACGTGGTGGTTTGAAAGCACTGGATTTAAGAGGAACAAAGAGTCTTGAAGTTAATGAGGAAGTAGCTGGGTCGAGTTCCTGTTTGGGTAGTCGGAGTGACAATGCACAAGTTGGGTTCGTAGTTTTCTGAGGGCGAAGTTATGCTCTTTCAATTTAGTTAAAATATCCTGCCGTCCACCTCATTCATGATGTCTAAAGAGCATTCAGGCCAGCAGATAACTTAGATGAGAAATCAACTGTTCTTATCGGTCTCTTATTAAAATCTGCAACTCCTTCCTATCAACACAGCGCCATTAAGCAAGTAATCTCAAGATTTGAAATTTAACATCATCTATGGTGCCATTTGTAATTTCACTAGGGAAAACATCAATAGCTCCCTTGCAAGTTGATAAATTGCAATCTTGCGTTTCTTGCAATAATTCTAATTGTTTGTACATTACATACTTTTGATCGTGGATAATGTCATGACTTTGCACTCAAGAAACATGTACTGATTTAGTAGGAGACAACCGGTCTGATGTAGTGCGAATGTTGTGTTCGTTGCATACATCGGCTGTCATTAAATGCATTGTGACCATAAAATCATAACGTCATATCCACAATCAAGGTGTATTATACACAAACTTCTGGAGTTATTACGAATTGATACGAAGAAAGTACATGCAATACGGAAGAGCATACTTATAAAACAATACGCTTTTTCATTTCTTTCCTTTGGAAATCGTTCCATTCAACCCGGGGGAATGTTTCTTTAAACGGTATTTGCTGACAGGAAGGCCACAATATATCAACGTTGACGTTCACAGCTGACAGAGTTGAGAGGAAAAGCCACGACAAGTAGTAACTCCTCTTTATTTGTCTTGGGGCAGATACGTCTGAATTCTCGGTGCTCCCTGAGCCCTTATTGTGACCCTCGGAGGAATATAGAGTAGGAGATTTCAAGCTTGACAAACGCGAGTAGTAAATTGAGGAGGATATTGAATTGGATGGGTAGGTACCAACTCAACCTCTATCACAACCTCCTGTTTCCTGTTTCCTGCAATTCTACAGCAGGAAAAGTGAGTCATAATTGACATTCTGTGAGATCGTTTAAATTTAAATTGACAATTTCCACTTATAATGAACTTTACTCGCATCATCCTCCCTATTTGATAATAAAAAATAAGTTCCTTGAATCACTGTAATCATTCGGAATTTTTGGTTGAAGTTTTCAATAATGTAACTTTTTACTTGAATATGAAAAAATAGATGAAATTAATTACAAAAAGTTAAAGTAATACTAAGTAGAATTCTACCACCTTCAAAATTCGTTAGTTTTTTTTTCTCAAGATTCCTAAACGAAAAAGGCGGATGATGAAAATTCAACATCTAGCATGATCGATTTAGATAGATTAAATTTCAATGAAACCATTGAAAATGTCAATGTGAAGAAAATGTGATCGTATTCATAAGTTCTGACAACTGGTTAACTGGAATGTACTGAACTTTTTCAATATGCCTGGCCAATTTCAGTTTTTGAACTAGATTCCTCCTGAGAGAATAGTAGTTTCTTATGGAAGTATTGAATTTATCTATCTGAAAGAAATTTTTTAGGAAAAATAATAACTTCCGTTTTTACTTGGTTCTTTAGTTGTAATTGATTTAAATTTGTTCACAAAATACCACTTTTGTGTTTAAACTTCTTGGGGTAAGTCATTTCGGAGATTTAAATTCCTAATCACCCACCAGAAATGACCAATAGTTGATAAAACCGATCTATAAAAAGAATGAGTAAAATTCTGAAGTTAGTCGGGAAATGACGATTGCACTATCCCAGTCTTACATTCCATCTTGATTAAATATTTGTCCCAAACAAACGCAACCATTCCCCCTCTATAGAATCTTAAAAAAAAAAAATCAAAAAAAAAAAATATAAAACATTTCAATATATCTAATGCGAGGGAGCTGAGTACCACATCAACCTTGGCAGGGGTTTTTTAATGGCTTGACTTGCAGCAAAACCAAAGTAATAATTTAATAAGCTAATTTTTACTTTCCCAACATAGTGGAGAGTAATGTTCACTCATAAGCGCTCTCTTTCGAATATTGATACTGGTTGTGGACATTGTGACTATTAGTGGCTGATTTCAATTAAATATATTTCTTAACCGCTCAGAATTAAGCACATTAATTGGATTAGTGTCCCATCCCGACTAAATATGTTTCGGTTCAGCCAATTTTGCTTTTCCAACAGAGTGGAAAGTAATGTCTACTTTTTGCGTGTTAGATGAAAACGAAAATTTGTTAGTTGTATTGATTCCATTATTGCCCCAAACGTATGCAATGTATTTAACTGGATTATTTTCTCAACAGAGTGAAAAGTAATATCTACGTCACAAGCGTCTCATATGAAACGACAATTCATTAGATACATTTGAATAATATGTTATTTGATTAATGTTATCGTGTTAACCCAAGCTCAAGGGCGAAGACGCAGAACCCCGAGTTTTTCCCATGATTCAGCTGAGGATACCATAACCAATATCAAAGTGATTTTTACGGACAAACCTAAATACCAACTAGTACATCATGAATTGTAAATTTGTACCATGGATCCGTCCGGGGTAATGCTTGGAGAGTTCGAACAGAATCCTTATTCTCGAAGACGCTGGAGTCGCAGGCGATGGGTGCCTTATTTACTGCAGCAGAACGTCTAAATTCGCTGCCAACTGGCAGTTTTCCAGGACCATGATTTTTCTGCGAATCCCACTCACAGCTCTTGTACGCACTCGAGCTTTCTAGTAACTCGATATTTATTATTCCTAGATTCGGACTTTCAATGGATCTCAAATATCGGTCGAATGAATATACTGTCATGGAGACGTTGATAAATAAGAACTGAGGGAAAGTGAATATACTTGGCTTCCATCTCAACGATAAAAATTAATAACATTCATTCTCAATGCATGAATCTTAGAAGGGTTACAGTAAAGTCAAGTTATATGTATGGTTAAAGCATGAAATCGAAAAACGTGTCCGTATCCCGCTTTTGTAGACATTGGTTTCCACTTCTAACTCCTTTACACATTTCGATGCGTCCCGGATTTCAGCCTTGCGATGCGTCCACTCAATACATTGTTATTGCAAACGGATTGTACCTGTAAACTTAACTTCTGTTGTTCGATCGAAACAGATTGTTTTGTCGTGTGAATGTTTCACCTGAAGCACCCTAGTGTGAAATAGGTGTGTCGTTTTTGTTCAGAGTACTCTCATTTACGTGTCAAATCTTTACTTTTTAGGTCGTCTTTCAGAAGCATGGCTTCTTAGTAGAAGGACGCCTATTAGAATTGATCTAAGGGGGTGTGGGATAACCCGAACATGAGAAAAAACAGCTAAGACCGTGTTCTTGGAAAACACGATTTGTCAGTGTATGTATGTATGAATGTATGTTGCCTACTCTGCCCAGCCTGCAATTCTCGATCGATTTACGTGATTCTTTTTTGGTTCAATCCCAATATTACTCCAGCTATGCAACAAACACCGAGAATTTCGAATTTCACGACTGAAGAGAGCAATAAGAGAGGCAGAGAGCAATGCCGAAAAAAACGTGGTTTCTCGCTAGACATTTTGTCGACCCTACTCGGGTTACAATTCTCGAACCGATTTTCATGCTGTGGACAAAATCTTGGAAATTTTAATTTTTAGTGACAGGAGGGAGAACGGAGGGGGTAACAGCCAATTCTTTCAGCCGCTGCTAGAGCGAGAATCCTCGATCGATTCATGTTATTATTTTGGTTTATTGTTCAATAATAAACCATTGTAATCGCTCTGGAAAAAAAATATTCTAACCAGCCCTGAAAATTTCATGGTTTACGTTTCAAAGGGTGTAGAATCCGAATCTGCAATAAAAATTTTTCCTTCCGTCCGCCGTACGCCGTCCGCACGTTTTCTCCCAAACGGCTGGAGCAAAAAATTTGAAACTTTCAGGAAAAATCCACGTTGGTCCGACTTGTGTCAAGGAGATGGACAGCTTCCTCGTTGACGTGATATCTTAGCCGTTGGAGATGACTCACAGCTTGTCGCTTTATAGCCTCGCTAACTGTTTCGACCTGAAGTTCATGATGGAGACGTTCATTTCGAAAGTACCATGGTGCATTCACAACAGTTCGTATTTGATAACATTGACATTATTTGAAAACGTTGGATGATATCTCGATTTGATTGAGCTGTACAGCCCCACAGCTGGGCTCCATCGGTCCAAACCGGTTTCAGGACCTGGTTGTACAGGGTTAGCTTATTCTGGATCGACAGCTTCGACCGTCTCGTGGGAAGAATAATGTCGATTGAAAAACTGCGCTGATGTCACTGAGAGAGGTGCCGTGGATGTTCTAAATTCATGTTTTCGGTAGGTGTTTTATTTTCATTGAACAGAAGAAATTTACGACACCCTTCGACTATTCTCAATCCGTAAACTTCTCCCGTCCTTACAACTAGTGTGGAATCTGCTATATGGATCAGGTTTCCGTATCTTGCACTCATTACTTAATTCAAGCGGTAAATCTGAGTCTGTGGGGTCCTCTTGATTTTCATGTGGGTCCGCTATACAATAATGAAGTTACGGAGGGGATGGTGTTCGAGCAGAGGGAGTGGGAATTCCTGCGTTCGAGGCATTTTTCGATGGCTTGCTGGGGGGAGGGGCGGGATCTCAGCTTTCGGGAAAGGGGTTGGGAGCGGGTTGCGATATTCGAGGGTGGTTTGAGGGGAACTAGGGGGATGATGGGGGGTCAAGGGGTTACGGTGGGGTTTGAGGGGCCTGGCTGGTTTGTTGGGAATGGAGTTTGAAGGAGTTTTCATTTGAATGGAGTTTTCATTGTTGAAGTTAGTACGCCATAATATTGACGAGCTGATACGAGAGATGATGTTTCACTACTGAGCTCACTCAATGATTTGGTTAGAAAAGCTGGTAACGGGTCGATACTTTGGATTAACAGTGTTTCAATTGTTACTATAGGTGATGCTTGCAGATTTTGTTGCATTTCGCTGCAAACCAATTCAACAATACGTGGACCTAATTTGTATTATTTGCTTGGTTATTGCTGCTAACGTTGCATCTTCTATGGAGGGAGATTTTCTCATCTTTCGGTTAAAAAATCGCACACGTATTTTGATTTTCGTTCAAGTGAATTATTCTTCCAATTTTCGTACTTATATACCACCCACTTGCAGTCGAGGTATTATTCATTTAGCTGTTACTAAAAATCTGGTTTCTCGTTTCTTCTTCTGAGATTCGATTATTACTAATGCCTCATTTAATATTCTGATCGCCTGCATTCTGTTTTATTTTTTACTACGGGGGTTCAAAACAACGAGAAATGTTTGAAGAGTGGGACTTGTACCCGTCCACAGAAGGGTGTAACGTTAAATGTTTCTCGCGTTTAGGAAAATAGACTAAAGAAAATTAAACAGCAACCTTTGGAAAATATAACGAACACAATTTTATTAAAATTAATAATTTCTTCGGTTAGTGAAATACCAAAATAAAACTGTCTGTGAATGGGTGCACCCCTCCTGTCGCACGTTTGCCGCTCCTTCTTCGGGTCCAGGATTTGTTGTCAGCACTTAATCCCAAATATATGTTGGATTATTTGAAACAAAATCACCGAGGGAGACGACTCGATCTAACCACTCCACGTGGGGAACTAACTTCGTGCGCAATTCCTTTTGTCCCTCGATGTAATTGTTCTCGGTTCGAAAGGTCCATGCGACGAGTAGATTGTTGCTTCAACAAGTAACTCGTCGCAAGGGGAATTCAGGAAGGATTATGAGACGTATCTGGAAATTAATTTGGTATGAGTAATATTTAGCTTATTGCTTGTATATTTATGTTCTACAAATTGCTGTATCATTACCGCATCAAATGATACTTTATAAAAGATAGGTGAATATGATGAATATGTATATTTTTTTAACCTATTAACTAAATATAAGCATGACAGAAGACTCACTGTCGGAAGATGGAACCGGAATGGGGATGTTTGGTTCCGTCTAGTCCGCGATCCTTCAATTGAACCTAGTTGTTATTGTATTGAGCGACCATCTGTCAAAAACGTCCGTGTGGATATACAGAATATTGCTACATCTAAGCTCCTAAATATCAGTAAAGTAAAGGGACCAGTAAAGTTTTATGATTCGGGAGTTAAATTTATGAGAAAGTCATCCTATCATCTTCGTTATGTCTAGAATCCACTTACGAAGGGTGGATACACACTGATCAGCTAAAACGCTCTTTCATCAATCAAGGGCACAAAATTAGTTCTGTTTCTATTTTCCGTCTGTCATCAGCGTAAATTGGTATGAAGACGGCTGATAGTTTATTAAAATTACGTTATTCATCCTTTCACACACCCATGTTGAACCACCCGCCAGACATTTGTGTAAGACAGTATGGTGAGCTCCTCACTAATTTACAAGATAGGAACACGCTGAACCTTTTTCAAAGAGCTGAAAAAATGTTGAAGAATGATTAGTACTTACAAGATTTTTGTCTGATCGAATGTTGTTGGACCATATATGGTGAAGATTGAATTTGAACTATATTGCATTGCACGTAAATGTAGTGTCTGGATGTTTTCATAACAATTTTGCTTAGTGTAATCCTTTCTTCCTATTCACTCCACTCACTTCAATCCGTGACAGGCCCAATTTTCAGAACTGCAACAACCTTTTTTAAAAAGTCCGATGTTTCATTCTCATGGCTCTATCCGTCTTGAACTCAAAGTAGATCGTTATCGGGTGAAAGCCCTGGGTCAGGATTACTTCTCGCTACATGAAATAACTGTTCAGCAAACGACCCTGAATATTAAGATGTAAATTCAGAGTCCGTCTTGGAAAGGGAAGCAACCCCTAGGGGTCCATCTCCTTTCTTTCAGAATAAATGATGCCTCCGTTTCCTTCCGGCTTTTCCAGACAAATCACGGCGTAACGTTTCCATTCCAGAACAGTGGATGGGAAAGTCCATTTTCTCGAAAAGCTCTTCCAGTGATACTGAGTACGGTCGTATACAACCAAAAGATCTCCAAGGAGTGTTCGTTTCGGCCCCTCGTGGACGGAAGAAAGCTACAATGATGATGAATAATTATACTAGCCTTGCGGGAATGAGATCCGACGTGCCATTTAAAAAAAGCTCTGAGCTGAGTGATGTTGAACAAGGCCCCTGCATTAACCTCAACCTGTATGAGATGTACCATATTGAAATGTATACTGATTCGTTGATACCGACTGAAAACGTGACACTCTCTGAAGGTTGCACGTTGAAATATATGTTGCGGCGTTTTATTTTCACAATTTTACCAACATCAAATAAACTTTTATGGAGGTTTCTTTGTCAAACAAAAAATTGATTTCTTACAACAATAATCAGGCGGTTTCAGTGGCCACTTGTTCCCACTGAATTTAATTTGTACCCATTTATTTTCCTCCTTCAATATCTTTGGAGTCATTCTGTACACTCTTCTTTTTCAACCTGAATGAGACGTTTCTTAGGGCATTTCAATCTTTTTGTTCACACTATCAAAGATTTTAAAGCATTTTGGGATTTCGCAGCTTTCGTAACAATTCAAATTTAGTTTGGGTCTGTCGGTTTGTCAATATATTTCTTACTCTATATTCTGTTTATACTCCGGTCAATATTTTAGTAAATAAGATCCCATCTTGATAACATTTGTAAGATTTATGTTAGATGGTACTTCTTGAATTTCATTACTTTTGGATTTGTGGGATGTTTTCTGAAAACGTTTACATTGGTCAAATAAACGTGTAGTTATGTTTCCTAATATGGCTTTTGTAACTAAGTTCCAAAATGAATGTATAACATATTCGAGATAATGAGTAAAGTCTGAAATTTAATCACAAGATACCATAACAATTTAAATCATATCAAGCAAGTTGCAATATCATTTCGTCGTAACAATTAATTATATTAGAAACAATTAATCGGTACTTGTTGTTCCTGCGTAAATAACTTGTAGTAGGCAGGTAGGTAGGTAAGTGAAACCCTTCTGGGGTTTATGTGGATTTCAGGTTAGCTTCTAATTTACCTTTCCGTTTGATTTTCTTATGAATCAATGGTCTATATATTTTGGAAAACATATTTACTAAAATACGGGCAATCAGTGTTCTACAAGCATTGCATTTCTTCATTCTGTGTGAACAGCACTGAAAGTTTCGTCAATGGAGCAAATAATTAATTTGTGTACACTAAGGTTGCTGGTTAAACCAAAGTTGTTGGTTCCCTATGATTTCTCATTGTCGGTAATCATAACTAAATTGGCTCAAATATTTCATTGGATCTTCAGTGATACCTACCTGAGTCGTCGAGACATGATTTCAAAGCGCATAATGTGATGTACCGTTTTTCATGAGAATAGAGGTTTTTTTTGTGAATTGGTAATTTGATATTGTTGTTTAATTCATGTCACTTCCCAAATTAGTGAATCTCTGATTTCAGTGGATTCGGGAGGAACCTTTAAGGTCAATCCATTTGTTTTGCTCCACATCTACGTAGCGAATCGGAGCAAACCACTACGTACCTATATGCACAGAATGTGTGCCTTTTCAGGAAGTTTGATTCCGTTCGAGCGATCTATGTAGCATGACATATATCTTCGGTCACGGAAATTCAACTAGTTGGCCGATATCACAGCGTTGACATCAATTAAAGCCCGAGGCATCGGACCACCTATTGTCAGCTCTATTTGCGCTGAGCAAACATACAACACTGCGAAATGAGATCGACATCCAGCAATCTCCTGCGGATCAGCACACAACTGTAAGTACTGACAAGATGTTGGTTGCATTGTCAATATGTTTAGGATTCCGCTATTCATTGCGAAATGTTTAGTAGTGACAGGGGTGGCGTTTGGAACATCAAAATGTGGAGAAGAGGGTGTGCGCAGTAAAATGTAGTTCCCTCACCTTTTCATTCTACCTCATGTCAACCTTTAAACTGACCACTGCTGCACAAAAACGATTTTTAGCGAATACACTAAATTGACAAAGTAAGAACCAACACTGAAGACTACTTAATTACTAACACACATGATACTATATTAACAAAAGTACAAAAAAATTGCAAATGGTTTCAGAAAGTTATATAATTAGTGTATTAGATAGCCCTCCTGAGATCATGATCTACATATATTGGCTGGCACAATACGTGCATAGACAGTTAAGAAAGCGTATTTTGTTCTTTACCTAACACCTCGCCCCTATACCAAGCCTTGTTCATTGTACCCAAAACTCCGTATCGGTTCCCATGATCTCGCTACATTAAACTCTATTGGATTCAGCTAGCACTTCACGTTTGTTTCAGCTTTCACCTTGCCTGTTCCTCTATCTTGTTCTTATATATACTTCTTGGAGGGGGAAAACAGAAATAATAGAGCGTGTAATAATTTGCAGTTTATTAAATTCGATTTTAGAATACCTAGATAACGTCAACGACTTTTTAGGATGTTCAAATATAGTTTCCTCCGTCGACTGGAAAGGTTCATGAAGGATATCAATAAATCATAACTACAAGAAACGTTGCTCAATAACTTTCGAGAGATTTTAATCGATCAAGGGTAGACAAATTAACCGCCTCCCTCCCCGTTTAAAATCAACTGGATTACTTCCATCCGGAGCTTTTACCCCAACTACAGAACAAAAATAATGAGACTTATTAAAAAAGTGTTCCTGAATTCTTGGCGTCATGTGTGGCAAAATTTAAGATCTGAAATAGTCAAAATCAGGGTTTTGGGATTGTCGTAGGAGAAAGTGCTGTAGAGTTGTTGAACAGATTTTGCAAAGAAAAAAGAGGTTCAAAAGGGAACTATTAGCTTCAGGGCCTCCAAAAAATGAACAGGTGCAAGAGATGGTGGACGAAAATTCAGAGATATCTAAGGAATGACATACAAGAAAATGAAAACTCATTAAACCGTTGGATGGTCTCATGTCAAAAGAGGGTAGAATTCGCAGAAGGTGAATAAAAAGGGGCTTTGGTAAACAGAAGCAAGAAAAGGAATTGATTCGCCTGAGTGTGAAAAAATTCCATTGTCCAGGCGAAAAACTTAAGGAAAAGAAGGATTGCGCAGGGATGGCTTCCAGCTTGGGAATGTCCATAGAACGCAACGTGCTCTGAGGAAACAAAGAAAACATCGCAACTCACTGTTCAATCTGGTTGACTCTTTAGGCGCGAGGATGCTGATTAAATCAAAGTTAAAATAGTCGAAGATTCTTGCCTCCGAAAGAAGACCTCACTCGCCACCCGGAGTTTCATCCCTTCACCCAGTCCCAACTCGCCTCCGCATATTACACGCTTTACATATTGAATTGACGGGAATTGCTTCTTTATTCATGAGATCCCTCTTCCCGCTAACTCCTGATGCGTCAAATGTCCCGGCAGGCGGTCGTATCTAGACAACATGGATGGGGAACTTTGAAAGTTGGTTTGAACTCGGAACAAGCGAAACGGTTTCAGCTTGAGCGGAAGTTGGTTCTTCGCCTACGTGAGACGGTGCCGTAGTATAATAACTTAGTACATGAAAACCTAAGTTTGTCTCCACCTACTTATGGATCTATCGATGTCGCCTATAGACGCCAGAACTACATAACAGTTTTTTGTAGGTTGAACAGCGAACTTATGAGAAGTACCATTCCAAAATTCACTGAATCTCTACTACGATTCTGTACCTGCATAGGTATGTGAGGTCTTTCGGGCAGCGATTTCCATAAGCTAGATAGAATGTCCTATTTCAGTTTGAACTGAGAACATTTTCCCGACACTATTATGGCAATTATTATTTGGTGAAGGCTGTTTTTGCAACCACAATATCTAAAGAATTTTCGTGCTTTAGTTCAGTTGGGGCTTACATATTATCCAAACATTTGTGTAATCACAGAATTTTCAAGAATTATAATTACCACTGCCTTTCACATCTTATCTATTCCAAACAATAGTGTTCCAGATCATCAACTTCAGCTTCAATAAGTCATACAAAAAATTCCACGTTTTTTTGTATTTTACCTGACGATTTGACACTTGGCAGTATACGTTGTCATCCAGATCAGCTAAGTGAACCTCAAAGACCATTTTTTGAAAAACATGAAAGCCCATGGTATTGAAATTGAATACTAAACCTTGAGAAATTTAGGAAATGTCATTAGGCACAAGGCCACTCTGGTCCGAATGATTTCTGAAGCTGGTTCTTTCTGTCGTTTCACTCTAAAATATTGGTATTTGAATGTCGTTTCTTTGCTACTATAGGTATTATAGTATTATCTCATTATATCTTATTGTGTGGGGCATGAGCTGTGAGGCTATTTCGTTTTCGATTCAAGTTCCATCTAATTTCAATTTCCCGTTTTTTAAACTCATTTTCGGAACAATCATATTACTTTCTCCAAGCACATTGAAAATGGAAATAAATCAGGAGGATGGAACATGACTTTTCAGGTTTTTACTACTACTTTCCTAAGAACTGCAAGAATGTAGATTCAACATTTATGTTATTTTTCGGAACAAGTAAATTGTGACCAAACACGTTTTATTCAAACACGTAAGGTAATTGGGTTTACAATTAATGATGGTGCCCTATATTTCTCTCTCGATTGGTTAAGTACGAGTAATCACTTTTGCGCAATCCCTTGTCTGAAATTGTTTGGCACAAGCAAAACACCAAGACTAGTTGACTGATTTAGAGGCAATTTTTGGGATTATGAGACTTAGCTACTAGATGGTTATCGACGAATTTTATTTTTGTTAAATTACGATAAATCGGTCCAATTTCGTTCAAACTTAGGGATTAGTTGGATGGAGGGGTGGGGGGTTGTATTTAGGAATCGAGTCCTGTAATATTTATTGCAATTGGTTAAGTAATTACTATTGCTAATTGACATTTCTATAATTATCTGGAAGAAAACCGAGATGGGTGAATAAGGTAAGCTGTCGTTCTTTCAAGTTCCTATGTTGCAGGGTGGTGGATTATTGCAAGGATGAGGGGATGTGAAAACAAGAATTACAGCACATTAGCATTTTATTTTTCTCTTTTGTAATCTATCATTTTATCAAATTGATCACATAATTATGAGCCCATGTTGCAGAGAGCGAGATAGGTATAATGTCTACCAAGTTTATCAGACGTTCATGTGTAGTGTGTTCTATCGCTAAAACTATTAAGATTTTTCCGTCCAGCCGAATGAAACGCTAAATTTCTATGAGTGCTAAAGTCATGATTATTTCAAAACTGGTAAGTTGAATGCACAGTTGAATCCACATGCAGTTGATTATTATAAGTATGTGTTCAGGATGAATGGAGTAAAAGTGTTCCGAGTTTCGGGTGTTGACATAGTTATTTAAAAAGCAGTACTCGTAGGTAGTTGGTTATTGTGTATTCTTTGCTACATACGGTTTTCTTCCGTGCTACGTCACGCTTTTATCTGGCAAAATAAAGGGGAGAAAGAAATACGTCCAGAGCTCACGTGCTGTTCATATCCCTGTATTCCCAACTCACCTGCTATCCGTCTCGAAAATGCCTGTACATAATTCCAGTGGGAACAAAAAGAAACGAACAAAAGAGTATGCGAGTGGGTCTCGACTGTATTTATTTCTAGTACTCCAGCGCGAGTGCCTTATTTGAATAAGTGGATAGATGCTCATACTCGATAAGGGGTTGAATTCGATATTCGCTCGAATTTCTTCTACAGAGATACAGAACGTTCCCGACAGTCTTGTGTGACAATGGAACAAATCTGTGAAATGGAGAATTTCGTGCACTGAAACCATCAATTTCACAATGTACTGATCACAGTTAGGATATATTTTGTGTACTACTGAACCACCCAACAGAATAATCCGAATCTAGACTTCAACAAAAATCGTAGGGTGTATCTTTGAAGCTAGGTTACGTAGACGAGGCTACTTTGAGTTGTGTGATGGCTCAATAGAATCGATCCAGAGCTAGATGAAAGATGTCGTACACAGATCATTCAAATATACACTAAAGCGTTGATGATTATTTACTACTTGTAATAACTTTCGTCATACCAAAGTGCATATCAATATATCTACATTCCACCTAACTTGACATGATTATTTTACTTGTAATAATTTTTTATCTAACTTGGCAACTTGCAACTTGAACTTCAAGTCTCAATCAAAATCTATTATTATCTGAAGGATTTATAACAGTGGTGACATTGCAACTTGACATACCTTCGAAAAATTAACTGTTATACAGACAATAAAATTTGTTTTAGAAGTTCTGAAATTCAAAACGCTTGTCTACATTCATATTTGGACAAACATTTCCATATCATATAGTGATCACATAATTCTGAACCGAAATAGGTTTATAGTGACAAGCAAGAAGGTTATCCAGAATCATACTCAAACTTGGCTCATTATTGTGTATTTTATGGTGGCTGTTCACCCCTCGCATTCGGGGCCATTGAGCATATTCCCTCTTACTCTGCAGCCGAAAGAGTGTATTATACTTCTAGAAGAAGGCAGTCAAAGCGTGAAAAAATGGCATCCTAATGATGCCTCTACACGTAATTGCCTTGCTGTTCTCGCCCACACAAATTTCTCTCTTTACGGAGCGTTTTCCATTTCTTTCCTCTGACAAAACAAACTGCCCTGTAATCAAGTCACCCTTCCATTCCTTGGTATTATCTCTGAGAAAGTCGTTTATATCATTCGGAGTTTTTTCAGTTGCGAAAATATCAGTATTGGGAAAGATCAGAGAAACTGAAAGAGAGTGAGAAGATTAATGACACCTCGTGAATTTAAATATATACAAAACTATCATCAACATAACTATTACAAGCAGGCGGTCCATAAGCCTATCCTATTTTACACAACATGGAACATGATTTAGCAATAACTTAAGCTATTGTCTGAAAACACTGAATAGGATCAAAAGAAAAAGAAACGTAGTTGAGAGCTAAATTTTTTTCTGTTCACCCCAGGGAGTTTAAATTCGGTAGGTCTAGGACATCTAGGGACCCATATAATTACGGGTTCAATCCTGATCAGCTAATGAACTAAACGCTGTCCTGTTGAACCTAGTAAGTTGAAATTTGCATCCAATCAAACTAGAAAATGGATAAATATAATTGAATTAAATGTATTTATCGTAATATTACACATCAAAAGTATCAACAACTATCAGGAACATTCACCAACATGCCTCGAATCAGATTGAAAAATGGAATTTCACAAAAATATGCTAACGGATCTGGATGAAAAAACTGTAAAAGTTGTGTAAAACTGAATATTATAATATAATACCATAGAAATTAAAGTTATTCCACAAAATTTATTCGAGGTGATAACTTCCACGCAAAACCCAAACTTCGCAAACACCTTACATTCAAATTCAACAAACACTTTACAAACAAATTATTCAAAAAATTACAAAAATTGCTCATAAAGTAATGCTGGAACTATTTAATTTGGATTAAATTATTTAATCATGTTTTGATAAGTGGGAGCCTTCAGATACTCACTCTTAGTTGGTTAACGATGTTCTACAGGCTTCGTGAATTGTCATTAATCATTAATTGTTCATCGATTATTGATTGTGCAGAAGGGTGAATAACTGGGGAATTGAAAGATTAATAGTAGGAAATTTACCCGATTTGATGACTACCGAAATGATTAGCAACTCTTTTATCTGTTTCGGTGTCAATGATTGATGTTTTACAGGATAAATATTAACTTTTCATCTCCATTTACTTACGTTCGTCTGAAATATTGTGTGAATAGTTTATAATTACTTTTGGTTTATCATTTACTATGATGAACCTTTCTGATCGACCGAGATGAAACTTTCTACTCAACACTAGTGTTTTCATGTTCGTTATTGATAGACATCCCTTCAATGAACAAGATCTGTACTTTCAACCGTTCGCTCTCCCTGAAGCCTGGAACTTTGATTTAACAAAAAGAACGCCCACACCAATGTTAATATGAACCCCTCTGAACATGGTAAACATCGTCTAGTTGACAGTTGACGTTTCTGACAGTTGAATCAGCTGATCTATTTGCAACGGAATTTTTTAATCTCCAAAAGTTTATTTTCAAATCTAATCTCTTTAACTTATGATGTGTATTCGCGTACGATTGATGCATAGGTTGGTGTTTTATTTTATCTCGTTAAATTTCAGTTGTTCTATCCTAGGTGAATTTCTACGTCGTGTCTTTATAAACTGTTGTTATACCTTAGCTTCCCATTAACGACTAAGAATAAAATGCATTACATTTGCATCAATCGTTTGGTAATTCAGTGAATTTTTCCTGATCTCTGAACCTCTTATGGTTGGTTACGCATTAAACACTTACCACCTTCATAATAATGTACCTTAGTTTGATGCTATTAGGTACCTAACATCTCCTCCCTCCTAAGATGGTTCGTATGTGAACATCTTCTTTTGTTAAACGCTGACTCCCCTTCTTCACTTTGTTTACGTGCCGGTGGTGAGTTTCGGTGAAAATCTTCACCAGATAATGGAGATTTCCTTGTTTTTCGATGATCTTGTCAAACTCCATTTTTTTCGCTCACCACAAATTCTTTTGGATACATACTCTCCAATATCGAAATTCTTTGGGTTCCCCAGTGGCATTGTTCTGGTTTCTCTGCCATCTTTCCTCCCTGACAGTAAATGTAATCTTGAACAAAGTCTTCTTCTCAAGAAAAATTCCGTTGGTGACAGTCCTCTGAAACATCGTAGGGTGTCCTTCAGTGCCCTTCGTGTTGATCCTTTGAGTAGCATAGGAATATACACTCGAAGACACCATAAAAGGTCTCCATTTGGCAGACAAAACTCCGTGGTATCGCGTCCCAAAGACACATTATTGCCAACATTTGTTTTTTATTAGCTCTTTAATCAATACCTGTATAGTTCCATCTCATTCCAGTTGTTACTTGATATTTTTATCGGCGAATGGGTTTTGAAATTCCCGTAGCCTGAAGCAATATGACCTTTCCGTTAGCAATTATTGCACTTCGAGTCTTCAAACCCACATGTATCCATATTGCGTCCCACGCTAGAACATCGTTTACAGTATCTTGGCTCACTTCGTATAGATTTGTCAGTTCTGATGGTGTTACATGGCTTGCTAGTAATTGCTGACAATTCTACTGATTTACCAAAGTTAGGAACTACTTTTTGTTTGCCAGGGAGTTTCCCTCTAAATTGCACACATGTCGAGTCGTTTGTCAACCGTTGGCTTTAGCTTTTCCATGGAAAAGCTGATGAGTCGAATTCCTTATGATTAAGGTTTACTGGTACTAATCTACTCCTGATAACCCCACCCTCAAAATCGCCTGCTCCTCCGTCCAATTCTTCGTGACTGTTGGAACGGGGTTTTCTTCCTCTCCTTCTTGTTATCTCTTCTGTTAATTTATTCAAATTTCGAAACCTCTACAACCTCTACTGGTTAGTTAAGAACTTAGTAATAATGCACAACAGTTTAAGACAAGTTAGAAAATCAGCTTTTGTTTCGAGAGACAGAGAGACTAGTAAAGGTTGGTATTTACGCAGTTATATTTATGACGAATTCATCCTAACGTCTACATTCTAACATCTAGAAGTCACTAGCCATGAAGACCCTGATCAGCTGAAGGAACCTAATGGCTAATTTTTTTCTAAAAGAAATACAACGGAGCTGTTTTCTCGGAATCCGGAATAAAATTACAAGGTACAACGCGAGGCACCTTGTTTAGATGAAGTCTAAATTCGCTCTTTGAATACGTTGAATAAGCTTTGATGAATGATTTACGTTGAAGGGCTATCAAATGCAAAAACACTACACCCTTGCGTAATAATTCTCAGTGTGTCGTAATAATTTACGGTGTTATCAATTATGTATTTGTTATTCCTGTCGAATGAAAACGGTTACCATTCTATTTCTATGAGATTAACTACCAAGTTTCATATGTTTCATTTGAACATTTCATCGCTGGTCCGTAAACATGTTAGTAGTTAGAAACGGGGTTCCACAAACCCACCGCAGAAGATTTAGTTCCCCAACAATTTATTACGTTTAAATAGGTGGGATTCTGTGATAAATTCGTTGCCAGAGCGAGTTTTAACCGTTGGATTCCTCCCCCTTGTCCACTCGCCTCTTAACCCCCCTCTGAAATTCACCACGTCTCGCGAGCTTTCGTCCCTGTTATACCGAAATTGCGAGCCCACACTGTGTCCCTTTCCGTATAGAAAAGCATTTAATTAACACGGCGGCCGAGACGAGTCACATTGTGGGTGAGAAAGGGAGTAGATAATGGGGATGCTCAGCGGTATAACAGTCAAACAGCTTCCACCGCTGGTTGATTTTATTGACCGCGGCGTGAAGGCGAAACGAGAAGTTGTCCTACAGATGCGGGTTGGCAAATCAATTGCAATATCGATGCTGCACATATCCATGTTTCGTAATTATATTGTGATCAAGTTGGAATTAACGTTATAAATGATCGTATTGGTGAGGTGCATATGGCTCCTTGCTAACCCGAATCTTCAAAGTGAGTACATGTTGGAAGGACTTCTTCACTCTCAGGAGATTTTTTTCGCTGATATTAAAAATGTTCACTCCTTTTTCAAGTTTCTTACCCGTACATTGAAGAAGTAAGTACCTCTTATTATTGGGAGATTAGTTTTCAAGTTGTGTCAGTCACAAAGCAAGATGATTCGATAATGTTACTGGATACTTACGGAGGATTCAAAAAATTTGCTCAAATTGGGGATAGTGTTGTAAGACGACGAGAGACAATGAGTTTTTATATTGGTAAACGTCGTTGTTTGGTGGGTAAAATTAAAAACTCAAAATGTAAAATAACTCAGCAACCAGTGATTTGAGGAAAACAGCTCTAAAGCCAATTTTGTTACAAACTGAGAGCAGAATCAATTCTTCATGTTTTAGCATTGTGATCTTCAATACCCTGTATCGTTGAAGTTTGATATGTAGAAATATTATAGGTGCATAGTTTTGTACCTATTGGCTTTTCACATCCACAGATGAGCTTGTGAGGCATATGTGATCAAGTTTTTCCTATAATTTGGTATCTGTAGTAGAGCATGTAATAAAGAAGGACACACATTCACTAGCAGAGACACATGGACAGACAGACAGAGCAATAGTAAACGAAAATTGTTCCCAAAGGTCTGAAACCCTGAATCTTATTGGGAATTTGGATTTTAAGGAAAGATGAGCTCATCACCAGACAGCGGTAAAAGTCCTTCCGCTTCCAACAGTATTCCATTCAGTGTAGTGATTATCTCAGTACAAGACGGCGCAACGGTTATACCTGACCCGCAAGACCTTCAGGTCTTGATGGTGGGGTTGGTCTTGCCCCTTGCTGACCAGCACCTCCAAACATGGGATATAGGTACGCGGAAAAAGCAGTGTTTCCACTTTGGAGTAACCAACTTGATTTTCCTCAAAATCCACATTTCCATTAAAATTTTGCGTGTTAGACCTTTCTGAACAACTTTTGTTACGCGCCTGTGTGTGTATCCGCACGTCTATGAAGTCGATTTATCTGATTTCGATACTTTTTTTGGACATCAGGTAGATGGCCCCTTACGAGTTCCATTGCTTATAAACCGGAATTTTAATGGATTTGAAATCTCTGTAAACGTAGTGAATTGTGGATGGAATAAACGGAACCGAAATGAACCGAATCAGGATGATCTTGTCGTTGTAAGTGACACATGAACCAATAACCAGGTGTATCAGGTAATACCAGCTCTGCTACAACGTCTTTGTCGTATCCGTCAGTTTTTTATTTTTAAGAAGATGTACATTTTTGTAAAAATGCTGCATTGTCTTTAACATGGAATTTTTACTGCTGCATAAGATTGCTGTTCTATACAGATCACTGGTTCATTAAATGATAGTTTGAGGTTTTTTATTACTGTACTTTAACCGGGCTTATTTAGGGAAATAAGTCAGGTATCAATCAAGAATTAAATTTGGACCATCCCGTCGTAATGGACAACGTGTCCAGTCTACTAAGAGCCAATAAGTTTCCGAATGAAGCTGAGTTCCTCAATTAGGTAGTTACCACATCTCCATCATTAGTTTGTCTGTAACATCTTACACCTGATATACGTTGAAAACAAAATTTAAAAAGTTCTTCATGATCCATTTTCAATTCGCAATCTTGCGTTCGTGTATATCTACTCGGCTCTATACTTCATATCGTGGAAGGTATTTTCCATCGAAATCTCTTCATGATATACAAAACAATAAGTGAACAAAAACCTTCGGTATCTTCAACAGGCCAGATATCGATTCCACAACTAATATACAACAAATTCTGATTTGTAACAAAAGTGACCCCATAACATTGCTGACTAGTACCTTCAACTTTTCTTGCAAATTGGTCTTACAATCGATGCCTGTCCTGTTCATGATATCAAAGTTTAACACCCTGTATGTAAAGTTTTTAGCATTATGTTCTTGTAATACAGTTCTAGAATCGATTCTAGACGTTGATAATACCTAATGTGTTCTCTCTTTTCAACTCGTGTTGTTCCGAGTTATGCAGAAACTTTCTAACTAAAGTGCATTGTTCAACCCCTAAGTGAATGCTTCATGTTGGACGAGAAAACCCGTGTGACCGTTACTGTGCCAAATGGTTCTTCAGAACAACGGGAACTAAGAATTGGCGAGAAATCGTGGAAACTTTTTCCCAGTTCGATTGTTACCAGCCTCGTTTTCTATGTAGTTGATGTTCTGCACTCCCGGCTTTCTTTGTACGCTCGCCTTTTTTATGTTTTCTACCTTTCATTGGTCGACTGTAGGTACGAGTGTTTGTACGTTTAATATCCAAGGAGTTAATTGGGAACAAGACCATAATGCTAAATGCGAGGAAGCTGTCCAAAGGAAAACGAATCGTGCAGACAGACGAATACTTTCCTTTCTGACGAGGTAAACGGAAATTCTAACAATGAAACAAGGTAAATAATTACAATTCGAAGTTTTAGTAACTGATTACAATAAACTACAAACTGCATTACTTGGGTGGCTTTGAACATGACGCTGTGTCTAGGTAAATTTGGACCATCCTTAAACGTGTTTAGTAAGCGATTTAGTTAGGCTCATCCTATCTGTGTAGGCACATATATGGTGTAGTACACCCTGAATTTTTTCGAGGAGTCTTGGGAGTGATGTGATAGTGGTAGATTTTTGAGTAATGCACCATAATGTATAGACTTGGATTTGGAATTACTGATACATAGGGGAGGAGTATCAGAGGTGAGGGGACAAGAGACGGCTGTGCTTCATATGAAATCGGTTTTTCCACTGGGTCCACGGGATTGATATAGAGTGCAGCACGTGATAATGACACTCTCTACAAAGGACATGAGACTTTCGAGTAGAACTACTTTAGTCCTATCGCTAAGGGCCAGTGAGGGTGGGAATGGTAAGATAGGGTTCACCTTGCCAATGGGAGTTCACAACACTTTCTCGGGGCGGGATATTGAGTTCCGAGAAGTTCACATACTTACGAACCTGTCCTTTAGGTGTCTGTCGATTTACCACCTTGAGTTGTTGACAGAATATCGCCTTACCAGTATTGGCTCTGGTTGCAACCATTTTCACATCCATGAGGAGGGATTTGAGGGAAGCTAGTCAGCTAGTGATTTATTAAGTAATCAACTGGATTAATACGTCCATACTAGCTAGTCAAGCTAATTATATGCTAATCATTGTAACAGAAATACAATTTTCTCTCTTCCATCTTTCAAAACTGTTGGCCCTGAGGCCATACCTGAAGCTGTTAAAATTCCAGTGTATTCTCCAAAGTTGATGGCTAGTCGCCTGGACCATTGAAAGAGTTACTCTCTAATACTGACTGCCTGACCCTACCACCCCTCTCCCACATTGTTGCATGAGGAATTTGGTACCCCCTCCTCCCTCTCCACAGATAAGAGTGAAAAAGGCTGGACTCCATAATATCACTTTCTTCACATCATGAATTGGGTCAAGTCTAGCTAGTCAACATAGTGGTTTGCTAGTGATGGGATTTGGTCAATCTTGAATTCAGAAGAGCGGGGGTAATGGTGTTCACGTCACCTTGCTTAGCAAATTAAGGAATCATATGCCTTTGGTGCTTGAACATGGAGTCTCATGTCTCGTTTTCATGTTTGCTGTTGATTCCCTTCAAAGGATGAGTCCACTCGGATCGCTTTATGACGAAGTCATCCTGTCATCTTTGGTGTATCTTTGGTCCTATCCATATATGTATGTAATTGAAGTGTAAATTCATTCCTTTTCAAGCTAAATAATAAATAGATCGGTGATTTAAGGTGAAGGAATACATAAATAATAAACCATTGAGTAATAAATTGGAACGTTTTTACTAGTCCAAAATCCCCTTCAGGAAAAACCTGAAAGTTGGGAGAAAACATAGCATCAATAGCGATTACGTGGTTCACCATTTGTGCAAAAATATAAACGAATGGTATATACTACAAGACTTGATGTTAATGTTTTGATTTTAAAATATAGTATATTCTACTACCTTATCAGCCAGATGACCTGGCAACTACGATAATTTTCAGTACTAAGAACGTGTTTATTCAATCATCGTCACGAGGAAGGAAGAAGTGGGGCGACATCTAGTATTGACAGGAACTTTTTCTAGGACTTGCTGATGACAACGGACCAATTCGTATTAAAATCGGTTCAGCGGTTCGCCTGTCTACAGAGGATCAACAGTCAAACTTTGAGTTTTATGTACAACAAAAATATTTGTATACAATTTATTGAACAATGTTTAATAATTCCAGTTTGCTGTAATTAAGTAAGTTCTTTCGGGTACCTTGGTACATATTGCCCTAAAGGGCTAATTGAACAATTTTAAATTGCAGAAGTCCTAAATTTGAACGAATTAGATCAATCAATAAAAGGAATTAATTAAGTGTTCCTAGCTTGTTCACTACATTTTGAGTGTATTTTCTCAACTCCATCGCGAGGAATTCAATCTGTGTCAATAGTCGTCCGACAGCCAATATCATTTCAAACTTCCTTCAGAGCGGCATGAGTAAAACCGATTCAGTTTGTCCGGAACCGCTAGGAAACCGCTAACCCAGCTAAAACCGCGTGCAACTTTGAGGCTTCGAAAGGTTTCAACGGAGAGCGTGTCTCCGGAAGTTGTTTCAACAAGGTGATGCCGCGAACCGCAGTAACTTTCGGCTGTTTGAGTTATGGGACGAGTCAACGGGAAGGGAAAGGGGCTGAAAGGACGGAGAGGAGGCTGACTAATCCGAAAGGAACTTAATGTAGGGACTGGAGGATCGGGATTAGGGATTAGGAGCCAGGGGTGTTATTATTAACTTGGAAAGTGCACCTCCGACCGCCGATCTATCTCTTCCCCGCGCTTCACCACCCTTCGGACAAGTTTAAACCGCTGTATATCTCGTCGGTGTTGATTGCGCCTCGTCCCTGCTACTGCGGTTGACGGTCGTGGTGGTAGTGGTGGGAAGGGCGAGGGGGGGGGGTGTAATATCGCTTCTCTGATTTACAACCGTCCTAGATTATGTTCTCAAACCCACTTCCCCAAAGACCTTCAAACAGCTCCTTAACCCTTTGTCATCCCGGCAAGTCTAATGGGCTTCTAATTCAGATTGCTGAAGCCTCAGTCAGTGAGTGGCTTCATTTTGAGGGTACGGGGAGCTGAAGGTGTCAATATTGAATTTGATCTTGAAAAGTTCGAGGAGGAGGACATTGTTAAGGCCTATGGACGAAAATTGGCGGAGAGTCTGGGAACAAATCAAATCCTCGAATCTGACATCGAGCAAGCCTGGGAAATGATCAAGGAGTCGATTGGGAGAAGTGCTCAGGCGAATATAGGGAAAGTTGAGAGCAGCCAGGCAAACGTCGGTGGTCGCTAGCCCCAATGCCCTCTTATGCCCACTCCACCCAATCAATCAATCAATAAAAATCGGAGTAGTAATATAAAATAAAATAAAAGTTCTTCACACTTTATTTACCACAAAAGGTTGTTATTGTATTTACCACAAAAGGTTCTTTCATTCAAACTAATTTTTCTTAGAAAAAGACCTCCAAACATAAAAACGAGCATACCGTTGGAAAACTGAGTGCCTGGGCAAGTTTTTTTCAAGGAGTGCTCGACGAAAAATCTCCCTACACATAGCAAAAAAAAAAAACAAAAGAAAAACGATGATTTTTAAAAAATTTTCAAAGTTTGAACTTTGGCCATTTTTTTCAACAATAAGGTCTAGCTAAAAAAAATTAAATTTTATATTAGGGTAATAGAAAATTTTATGTTCTTTTCCAATGGTCACCTTATTTTCTTGTTTAGACCAAAATTAAGGGACCTACGGCTGTTTTAGTGAGACAAGGTCTGAAAAGTCAAAAAAATCTTAGAAAATAAATTGCGGGAAAACGAGGCCTCTAAACGAAAAATACTAAGACGCACTTTCGATTGCAAATTGAACGTAGAGTCGGTTCCCTGAGTTTATCCCATAATTTTACTTGACACCCTGTATAGTGATTGTAGGACTGCTACAAATTTTGAGCCCACACCCCACTTTATTAATTTGTTCCAAAGCAAACAATGATCTATAGAGTCGAAGGCTCGGCGGAAGTCAACCATAATGGCCACAAAGGACTGTCCCTTACTCATCTTCAGCAGACTGGCCACTGAGTGAAGTGTGAACGCCTGATCTGTACAGGATCTTCCCGTTCTGAAGCCAGCTTGTTCCTCAGGTAGTATTCTGTTGTCTTCCATCCATGAGGAAAGTCTGTCAGCAAAGACACTCGTGATAAGCTTAGCTAAGGTGTTGATGAGAGCCAGCCCTCTATAATTGCCAGGGTCCATTTTGTCCCCTTTTTTGTAAAGTAGGTGCATCTTCACTCTTCCCCATGATGGCGGGACTTCTCCCTCGGTAAGTATTTTATTGCACACCTTAAGGAGTGCTCTTCTCCAATTTTCCGGCAAAGACTTCAAGATTTCATTTGGAATGTTGTCATACCCTGGGGCTGCCCACTCCACCCATTGGAGGAAACGGGCTATTCAGAGCACTTACGGAGTTCTTTACCATCCACTGAATCATGCTGCATCACACACATAAAACACCAATTGTTTTTCTCGCGGATTCGGTATTAGAATGATCGGGAGCGGATTTGAATGCAGTTATAGTATATTTTTCTCTTGTATGGGTTGCCCCACACCCCCTGGATCAATCCTACTTGCCGAAAACTCGAATGTGATTGCGAAGGTCCTTGAGCGTAGTAAAAGTCGTCTAGTATGTGTAGATCGCATCAGCTGATGTAATTGCAAATGTCCTATGTAAAACAATTGTGGTATTATTGAAGCGTTGGTAGGTTGAATTTCAGTCGTTCAACTCGTGGATTGCTACGTCGTATCCGAATTCAGTAAATTGCACCATTGTGCTGTTGATATTCCACGTCTTTACTTTTAGCGGAAATTTTATGGTACATTCTGTGATGTGTGTGAAATCTGACGTGTACGCTCTTGATCAGCTGAGTGAGCCCAAGGGCTTTTTTTCGTCCTAATCAACCTAGAAAGCTGAAATTTGAATGACAATGATGATTTGAGGTAAATCGAGATCTAACTAACGATGTTGAATGACTCATGGTCTGGTGTGCAGAGCTTCGTGAACTATAAGTTTGATTTCAGCTTCTGTGTCGTACAAACGGACTAGTAAAAGTTAGTGTTCATGGAATTATATTTAAGAGGAAGTTATCTAACTGTTTTTGCACATCTAGAGGTGAACTAGAAGGTAAGGAATGTCTTCGCAGCAAATTTCTTTCCAAATCGATCCACCGTGTTGAGCAATAAATAGGGCTCTGTCATTGGTCTCCGGTGGGGTGTTTTTGGTCTCCGTAACACATTGACGCCGGACGGGCGGTCGCATGCATTTGCATTTTTGCTCAGGTTGAAAAAGTGAAAAAACGTATTCAAGGGGATGTGAAAGCATGTAATACTTCAAAAAACGGGAAGGGTGAAGCGTATCCATTACTAGCCCTACCTACTCTACAGTAGTCGGCGTGTTAGTTAACAAGAGCTTATACCTAATGTTCTACGAACATCCTACATGAAAAAGCGAGCACCTAATTAATCTAAATTAATACATCAAGATCATGGTTTCCGTACATTGCAAGATCTCTTTCACAACAAAACGGATTAGTTGGAAGCTTTTCAGAACGTTCGGCAACCCTCGGTAAAGACCTCGGAGATCTCCACCCCTTCAATCTATTCCCACTCTCAACCCCTGGCTTCACCAATCCAACAAGCTTTCATCTCTTCAAACCCTGCCTCCCATTGATTTCCGGGGTCTCGATTCTGCAATCAGTCACTTTTCGTTATACTTCCGCCGGAATAACCTGGTGAGAGGTATGCTATTCCAAACCACTAGGTTCCCTCCAATTTACTAGGAATCCCAATTCCGTAGTCCGATCATTCACTCTCTTCTCAATCCCACTGTAAATACTAGTTCGAAGCTGTGTAAATGAACCAATAAAGTTAAATGAAGAAAGTTAGTCAAAATACTAGGTAAAACGTCGAAATTCAGAATGATCTTTTCATAACGAACCCGACATCTAAACTTACGATTCCGTCTTTGCACTTCTGTCACACTTACGTATCTTAACATGCCTGATATCCTCCAAGTCCTCGATACCACTGACAGGTTTATGGCAGACCTGTTGGCTTGATTACTTCTTGACAGAGTATTGAGCACATGCATGTCCCTGCTGCATCTCAGCCACTGGATAACGGAGCACTTGCTTCCTTTTGGGAATCAAAAGCCATTACAGGCTTACAGCCATCACAAAGTCAGGAGCTGATATATCTTGATTAGGCTCAGTGAAATGACAGTTGGAAAAATCCAACCCCTCAAGAAAAAGGGAGAACAACCCTCTGAACGCTGAAAGGGTAATAACAAAATCGTTTAGAAGTAGCAAAGACTCCTATGAAATCGAAATTGGACCGTTGCCACTGAGCCCACCTTCCCCTTTCTTAGGGATGAATATTGTCTGGCACGGGTCAGGGCTTTTTGGGCTCTTTCCACTAGAAGAAACAGGTTTGTTTCGATGACCTTTTTCTATCGATGAGGTGAAATACTTCACATCACTTACAAAGACAATGATGCACTACGAGTCTCACTGGTCCTCCATAGTTTGAATAGGGGCATTCAAAAGTGATACCCAGTACTTCACAAGAAGAGAGGCTAAAATTTGTTTATCCGTAGCTCCCTCCATTTAATCTGCATCTACACGATCTGGATGTTTCCTTCTAAACGTCTGTACCATTGCATTGATGCTTATTTCTTGATACTCATGCGTACATCCTTTCATATGATAGTATAATCAACATCGGATGCAGATCAGTAGTATAAGAATACCGTCTACTACACAGACACTTGTTTTTTTTTTAATTAGAAAAGTAACGGTGATTGCATTTTTGCATATTCGTTCATATTTATAGACAAAGCCCAATTTAAATAATTAATATTCACAGTATTACATCGATTACGATTATATTTTTCCAAGATACATCGGATCTGGTTCGCCTACATCCTCGAAACAGTCTGAATTCTGACCGCCAGTTACGGTCAATTAGTTTGACCTATTTCGCTACCTGGAGTTTGATTTATTGCCCACACCTCTGACCGCTTGAACGCCGTGAGCTTACAAATTGCTTTTAAAATAACTTTCGACCTTCCGGGAAGTTAATGCTGATTGTACGGAAAAGGAATATAAAGTGACTAGGGCTCAAGACAAAGGTGATAGGGAAAGAGGGTTTCAACTTTTTATTTTATATTTTCTAAATTTTTTATTCTTCAAACAGTGAAGCGGTAATGACGTAAATAATCAAACTTGGAACTTTATTGAACAATACCTACCTATTGTTATCAAGAATATGTTTCAAATCTCAATACTGTGTTTGTGTAGGAGAACATTAATGTCACTTGTAATTTCTTGGCTCAATGTATTTATTCCACACTCAATAGTAAACTTCCACAATCGATTCTACTTTCACTACACTTTGAAACTAACGAATCGGTAACGCATGATTAATTTTATATCTAATAGATGTCCTAAGTTATGTTTTGTGAGTGTAATTATGTATGCTTATTGTACATTTGTTTTTGAGCTAGGTCCTGTAAGGGATGACTGGAATTTAAGATATAAAATAGTTTGCCTTGTCCACTCTAGATGGCATAAAAACGCCTATGTGAAATTCAGCACGTTAGATTGAATAGGAACGAAATTAGTCTCAACGGCCCTGATACCAGCTGATTACTGATCTCCATCCCATTAGTTGACTTGTAGATGTCCAAAGGCTGACTTCATCTTAAATATAGATAACTCCGTGAACACCAACCTTTACTAGTCCATATGGTCGAAACGAAATCACAACTTATGGGTTACGACACTTCGCAAGTGAGACCATGGGTCAATCGATACCTCTCAACATTTAACGATGGAAAGCCATCAACTAACTCTATCAATTAAGAAAATGAAGATGATGCAACGACTACAACATTTTTAAAATAAACATTTTCAAAATATTTCTTCGTAGAAACCAGTCTTGTTTCAAGACCAACAATATCTTCATCTCCAAAGTGCTCATGCTTCAACAGAATTTAACAAAAATGTAATACGGCAATTTAGATAAATTCTGCAAGACTGGAACTTTTCTCCTCCTTCCTGCTTCCCCCCCCCCCCCCTGATAAGCTAAGTAAGAGGAATATCACAATCTTCTCAAAGTCGGGATATGTAACGCAAGGATTCAGTGGGTTTTCAGGGTGATATTCAGTACAGAGTTGGTTTAAAAAACTGACAAGTGCAAGATTCAGTTCCAAAACCATAGGCAAAGTTTTGGTTTCTGACCATATTTCCACGGTGATGGGTTACACCATAGAAATGGTGGGAGGGGGAAATAAAAAGGTTATCTAAGATAACTTGCCACCTGCAGGGAATGATTTTACTTGAATAAGGGACCGAAACCATTCTGCCCTCTATTGTACGTTTTGCCCTTGTGTATTTACCTGCTTTTGATCCTGAATGCCAAAATTTTCAAATGATTCGGATGGTCAAACTGAAGTTTTTGGGTCTCTCGAATAACACAATCTTGAGATTTGAGAGAAAGAGGGATGAAAAACTCGGCGCTCCGCGCCTCGCCAGGGGCAAGCCCCTGGACCCCCTTTTGCTTTTATTTAGAGACTACTGCCACAAGTATAGGAACGCAGAATATGCTTTAGCCTCGATTGAACGCTGAACGTTCAACGATGATCATCGAATGTTAATTGTCGAACCGAAGGACGATTCGCGAACGACTGAAACTCCGATTTACATAAATAAAATGACTCACTTCAAACGTGTTTGTCGCAACTACTACACATGGATGTAAATACTCTTATGTTTATTGGTCTCGTGTCACCGTTTTCGTTCCAGGATACCATACCCTTTTTCGTTCCTGGATACCATACCCTTTTTCGTTCCACTCCCGCGTGACACTTTTCGACTAGTTAGTCCATGGCTAAAGCGTATTCTACGCTAAAATGTATTGTAATAATGATCTCAATTTAATAGATGGCTGAAAATCGGAGCTCCACCGTGAGCCGAATCAAGAAGCGTTTATCAGATCGATTGAAAATATCCAATCAAGAACTCGTTTGGTATCTTTCGATGTTGTGAACCGGTTTGCACTTGATAACACTGACATTTAAAAGCTGGTAGATATGGCTAACGATGCTGACACTTGTCGAATTACTATTATCACTGATAGTAGGTGCTGATCAAAGATCAGTCAGTCAAATTTTTATAACTATTCAAACTTGAAACAAATTAGATTAGCATGAATTAGCACATGGAATTCCAATAAAACTTCATGGAAAATGGAATAGGAAATACTTTTTTGGAGTTGCCAGTAGGTAAAGTGTTTAGTTGCCTGTTTTACTACTATTCTAAATTTAAAAAAAAAAAAAAAAAAGTGATGCATTTGGTCGAAAATTGGGACTGAATTTACCAGGTGTGACTATAATCCAGAATCAACTATGTTAGGATTAACAAAGATTTCATGCTCAAAAGCAGCATTTTTTATGCTTTATTCTCTCGTGAGGCGGTTACAATTAGTCAGACTGAATTACTACAGGTGTGACTATAATCCAGAATCAACTATGTTAGGATTAACAAAGATTTCATGCTCAAAAGCAGCATTTTTTATGCTTTATTCTCTCGAGAGGCGGTTAAAATTAATAACTTCGGTATCAAGCTATATTTCAATTCAACCGTCGGTGTGACCTCGAAAGCGTTTCAAGCGAGGGATATTGAAATCCTCCAAATCTCCGAATAAACCGGACCCTTTTCAATGTCACCGGTATAGAAACAACTTAATAGTGTAGCGGAATATGTAATCATGATGGCATGAATTGTCGCATATCATATATTAACTTCAAGGAGAGCTCCAACAACTGAGACCGTTGCTCAGTAGCCCAGATCTTGATTTGAAAGCAAAAACACAGCAAATTAGTAAATAACGATTTTTTCGAATGTTTGTTTAGGATGCTTCTACGCAATTTACTGTTGTATAATTATTAACAAACATCATGTAAATGTAATAACATACATCTTTTACGATCTTCACATTCACTTTCTTGTTGACGTTAAATTTTTCAGACAAAATGAAGCAGACATTTTTTGAGAAATGAAAATAGTATTGAACTGTATTTATTGGAGAGATGTAGGAGCATATGTTGGGGAAGAGGATTTTGGGCGTGTGTTCATGGTAAAACGCATCAACGGTCATGTTTGAGAATATGGGACATACACAGATTCTTTGAATTTAAAACCGGAATATGTTTTAACAGATAAAATCCCATTACGGATCACAGTTCGTTGTATAATACTACTGTTGGGCGGAATAATTCTACATAATTATTATGCAGTAAAATTGTGTCAATTCTAACTGCTCTTCTAGATAATATTCGTCCACAATTAGTCGATTTTTATTCAAGGTTTGGAGCCCGAATAATTTGTTGAACATGACACTGTTAGTTCAAAACTCCGAGTTTAGAGAGAATGACTGTACACAAGATATCGAAACTAAAAAGCATGTCCGATCAGTTTTGAGCCCTGGGGCTAAGGGATGATAAGTACGACTGTGGATTTTGTATTAGACAGCTGAATAATACAGTTGAATGCAATGTAAATTTACGTAAGAGGTGAACGTGCGGCTCGAAAACCATCGGCCCAAGCTGGTAAAAAGCGAAACAAAAGTGACGGTTTTAAAGGAACACAACATTAAACTGGATATGTGGGGCATTCAATCCTGTAGGGAATTTCCCTCACCTACGTGAACTGTTTCAAACTATAATGACCCGGTGTTTGACGGTGGAGCGGCCTTCCTGTGATGTGAAGGCCAAGGGAATCCGAAGGTGATTCCACCATACATTAATTTATAATTGGGTCGTTAGGCGACGTGGAAACATGAGTTTCAAGCGTATTTCCGAAAGGGAATGAATAGCTCACTCCAATCCTCTCTCCAGCCTTTGAGTTCCCGGCAATGTTTACACACAATTACTCCCTTTGCTCAGCATAACGAGACCCCCTGCCTCCTGCCGGTCCCATCTGCGGATCGCTAACAATGAAAACCCCGGTGAAACGTGGGGTAAAAACGGGGATGCGTTACCCCTGAAACATCAAACAATTTACAGATCGTTTAATTATGTTAATTTGGGTTCACTAATAATATGTTGGTTTCAGAATCGTCAGGTACTGCTCCCTGTGTCTCTTGGGTGATACACAGGTTTTGACCCTCCCATTGGTTGACTGCCGTTATAGATGTGTTACCGCTGGTTCATTGGTTATTTTCCGGTATTGAACTATAATGTGGGTGAGAACCAGTATAATTTAGTGAGAACCAGATAACAGAGAAGGAGCCGAGTAATCAGATTCGGAACTATTTCTAGTAAATTTTTACCAAGTGCCCTACTCTACTGTGCTGTACGGAAACGTTTATTTATGTTTATGTTTATTTATGTAATTTAATCGCGGAAAGGTGTGGAAAAAGCCGATGGAACTATAAATCGTGAGGCGTTACTAGTTAGTTGCCTTAGGCGCGGGAGTAGTAGCGCGTTTTTTGGAGAAAACTGAACTAAATCCTAGAGCGCAGCTTCGCATTGTGGTCAAACCCCTCAAATCCTTTCCAAAACATCAAAAACATTTTGCGTTCATATTTCGAGGAATTCGCGCCTAGTCGCTCCTGGCGCCCCGTACTGGAAACCGTACTAGCTAAGTCTGGAGCCTTGAAAACTAAGTCCTCGCTGACGTAATTATCAGTCTACCTTCTGCCGACTATTAACGTTCATCAGTCGATAGCCAAACGACAATATTGTTCATGGAACGATCCCCGAACGAGAATGAACGTTTCTCGATCGATCCATGAACCATTCAGAATTTGGACTATCAAAATTCGAACATTCTGAATTACTGAATGCGGAAAATCGAAAAGCTTAAGATGGCGGGCCAAATAGGAGCAAACTGAAAGCAGCAAACAGAAAAAAAGCGCGGATAAAGCATGTTCCATGTTTTTTTAATTTCAGCCGGAGGCCCTGAGCAGTAAGTTCTCAACGTTTCTGACCGATTTCTATGTATAAATATATAAATAAATCAATAAATAAAATTTCTGGGAAGGCACTAGGGAATTCACGTCTGATCGATTGCATACTTGCCTTTAGCCCTCTAGGGTGTTGTGATAGTGGTGCATGACGTTGGAAGGTATGTGTAACTACTACAGCTACCTAATATGGTTACGGTAGGTTACAACAAGAAGTGGAAATACTCACCGCCAACTCCCATAACGATCGGTCCGGCGTACGACAAATTGTTGAGGTGGAAACGAAAACCTTTCGATTTCGTCCTGATCTCCACGGTCGAGTTTCCCTGGACTTCGTGGCTCACGGACAACTGATCCGCATAGTATCCTGTAAAAAATGATAATAATATTTTCACGTTCCTTCATCTTTGAATTAATTATTCCAACAGGTAATCCTATCTTAAGCTTATCCACACCTTCATTCATTATTATAGTTTAATTTTTAGAGCCAGTTGCTGAGGATGAATCTGCCTCGGGTTCGTCAGTACGCGCGCAACTAGTGATGACCTAAGTCAGGGGTGCTTAAACTTAAACTGCTGGCGATCTACCTCAATATTTTTAGACTACTTACGATCGAAACTGAGAGGCTGTAAGTATTTGTGATGCAGGGTTGTTGTACATACACGATACACCCCACTTTTCCACCATACTTTTCATAACATGGTGCGTAACCACTGAGTGCTAATCGCTAGTATGATGGCATACGATCGTCAGTAAGTCGATTGCGATATTTTGACTCAATTATCTTCATTTCAGAAAATGCAGACTCGCACAAGTGCTCTCTCTTAGAACGGTAGTTTTGTATACTAGATGTTGGAACCAAACAGTTAAATGGATAAAGTAGATGGTTGTTTCCGAATTCCAGACAAACATGGGTATGAGAGCCAAGAAGATGCGTTGGATCTTATAAATGCAATTCGGAAAGGGGTAGGTAATAAGAATAATAAGCGATTACTATTATCCAATCAAGTAGGTTTCCGACCACACTGCAGAACAGGTGACCACGTCATTCACGTTTCACGAGCAGCCAAAGATAGTCATCAGCATCAGCTGTAAGCGTTAGCAGTGCTCGCATCGCAGCATTTCATCGAATGTGTAGAGAGCGATTGTTACGGATGATTGGTAAATTACCGGTTCACGGCAAGCTGGAGAGCTTCTTTAGAAAAATGTCTGTTTTCAAGGTTAATTCGAGTCAGAAATAAGCAGGTGTTTCTCTCCATAGACTAGACAAGGAGTTCTTCAGAGTGCTTTACTGAGCCTAACCCGGGTTTGTCTTATGATCCGCGAAATGATGATGTTTTGTATTATGATTTTATTTGTGACTTAACGTCACCTTGAAGTCTGGCTTGTATGATTTATTGACCGAAACTGATCGTCATATCTGGCCAACCACCGAATACATACCTGCTCTTAAGAAGCCTTTGAAAAAACAAAAAAGACTGAAGACCTTTTGGATGGTCGAATAGAAAGAAGGCGTTGGTTAATCTATCCAAAATAACCATCCAGCTCTTTACTCAAACTACCAGCATTTAAATATCAATGTCCAAACAACCAGGCAAGAGCATATCAACACCAGAATGCACTATCAGAAGATAAAGAAAAAGAAAAGCTAGTAACCGAGAAAGAAAAACTATTCCTCACTATGAATCAAGAATATCATCCTTATCCTATAATGGGAGAATGTTATGGAGCTTACTCTCCATATTATTTGTTGTGGTATCGTTCACATTTAAAACAATACACGACATAATGCTATTTATGCTATTAATATAACGAAGATATATTTGAAAACATGATAAGCTAAATATCATTCTTGAGTTTGTACTGAGGGACTGCTTAAACATTGCGCCATGCAAACCCCAACTTCCTTGAGAACCTTTCAAAAGTTGATTTTGTGCAAACAATTATTGCCAAACTTTTCTTTAATTAAAAATATCATACCAATACGAATTAGCACATTTTCCTAATCGAGTTACGGAGGAAGCCGAGGGACTGGAGCAGTGTGAGTTTAGTTGCTAAGTGGACAACCAAATTTTCTGAAACCAGTCACATTCAACTCATTTAAGGGAAATGATTAAGTAAGCGGTATTGAATACCTATTCAGAACGATAACTACATTTCGTGATAGAGCTTCTTCATTGCCATTCATAACTCAGGTTTTAGAATCCAAAACTTTTTCGATCGTTAAGAAGGCCCATTCGAGACGAGCTAGCTTTGCTTTCTTCGTCTCCATTTTCCTAAACAAAAATATGAACTCTTTTCATCTCCAACCCCAAGCAAACTTTTATCTAAAAGGACGGCAGAAAATGGAAGTTTTTATTTTCTTGAAAAGACGGCGGTCTTATTACGCCGGTCCGCGCTGTGACCCGGTCGTTGTCGTGAAAAAAGAATTTTCAGAAAGGGATTTTTTCTTTCCTCATCGGTTCTTTCCAGGAGTGGCAGGAAAAACAGCTTCGTTCAAAGTCACGCAGCCTGATTTTGAAGTGGCAATTCGACAGCGGGGCTCCTTGTCTCGGTATCGCACTGCTTCGAGATTTCCTGCGCTCGATGAATGGAAATCGTGTGGATCTGAATATCCATCAACATGCCAACGACAAAACCACTTAGTGGTGGCCTGACTCAGCTCGTGTTGTGACTACCAAGTTGTACCTGTACAATTTATATGTTTATTAAATGTAAAAGTCTTTTATTTTCTTTTAACGGTGCATGTGTCGTGAACGCGTGTTATGAATTTTGTAATATTTGGGATGGGTTTCGTCATCAATATTAGTCGCACTGATTTCATTTCCGTACGAATTCCAAATCTTCTGGAGTTCGATTATTAGTTTATTGCATAATTTGTTGGAATTTAACATATGAATAAAGATTCTTTGTTTGTACTATAACCATTTGTATATAATAATAAGAATAAGAAAAAATAGGAGGACATAGAAAAAGGAAGAGTTCGAGACAATACGAGTACCTGTAAATTTGGGTTATTAGGACAAACATTGGATAAATAAACCCAGGAACATCAGTCAATAATCAGCCAATATCTTCTCAGTAGGAAATTCAAAAGCATGTGTTTAAGTATTTCTCCAGTGCTGAACCAGAAATACGAGTCGATTGAAATATTTGGACTCCAAAGGTTCGGGTGGGCAAAGGGCCCGGATAAAATAGGGAGTCACTTTTCTGAAAGGCCCTCTTTTCAAATCTCACATCCCACTCACAACCGTCAAGGAAGTGGAGGGAAAATCGTATTCAAATTGCTCCTTGGAGCGGGCAGGACAGACGAAACTCAAAAGGGACCTTTTTCACCTTTCCGGTCACGATAAACTATCTCTTCATACGCCTTTGCTTCAGGGAAACAGTAATCTAATTCGTTCGAATCACGCTTTACATGAATTTCACATCGAAGATTTTTAGTTCTTCAGATCTGATCTAGTCACATACCTCAACTTTCATAATTATTGTCCCAATCAGTTTATAAACGTCTGACAAGGTGGGTGCGCGCGATAGCTCCATAGGAAATAGAAAGTGAAAAGGTAAGATTTGCTAGTGATATACTGATCAGACATAATTTTTGAATGTTACCTGCATTTCATATTATTTCCTACGTAGACTGATCTATTGTTATGGATACTACCGATCCGACGACGTTGACGCTTACTGGGAGACTTGCTGGAACTAATTTGCTAAGTCCCTAATTATTCAATCTAAATTAGTTGAATATATTTATATTTATATACATTTATTCGTTGTTTGTTGAAGAATGCAGAAGAGTAGTGACAATAACCATCCAATTGTGATAAAATTAATGGACAGGAGGAAAACGTTTTTTCTGGAGCAGGGGACACACTGCAACAGACAATACTAATCCGCACGACACATAAGTTATTCTCCTTACATATTGTCATAAAAAACGCTGCAAATTCTTTCACTGGGGTTTATTATTCAATTGGCTTGCGTTCATGATTTGAATTTATACTAAGCTTTGGAGTGTGCGTGTTTCACAGGTGATATTTAATTTCTTATTGAATTTCAGGAGGCACACATTGGAGGAAATTTTCAGAGGAGACTTTTCAGCTTAATCTTGTTGAAAATGTTGTCAAATCGGATGAAATGTGCAGGAGTAATGAGTTTCAAGTCGGTTAAATTTGCGCAGTTTTACAACCACTATGTTTTTCACAATTATCCTCCAAATTTGAGCAAGAGCGGAGAGCCATGTTTTGATTAGTTAGTATAATATGGAATCTAAGGCCAATTCCTGCCATTCACCGTGAAAATTTAATAAAATCTGAAAGAAACTGTGGAAGTTAAAAGCCGTTTTGAAAAGATTTTGTGAAAAACTGGCATGGTAGACGATTTACAAGGAACCAAAATGTATCAGGGGATACAAAACGATATTTCGTGAGGAAATTTTAAAAACATACAGTGAATAAATCCACGCCGAAACAAAAACGGAAAGTGCAAAAACTCTCTTGTAGTCCAACGTGAATGCATGAGAAGCTTCAGGGGCGAGTCGACTAAACACGCAAGACCTAGCAGTCGTGCGGGTCATAGTCTACTCCTCCAGGAACATCGTTACGGAAATTAAATCGTTGGTGAGAAAAAACTTGGTAGGTAGGCAACCACTTCCATAAAACGCTGCAAATTCTTTCACTGCGGTTTATTATTCAATTGGCTTGCGTTCATGATTTGAATTTCTACTAAGGTTTGGAGTGTGTTGATAGAGCTCATTGGTCGTCGATCAATAATTACTCATTCCCGTACCAGATATATGTGAATGGGTCGACAAGGAGGACACTGTTGGATCACAATTATTTAGTACAAAAGAACGAGAATAAAATATGAACAACCCGACTATGATACGAACAAGGTTAATATATGAATAACCCAATTACGATCTGGGCAAGATTACAATATAAACAACCCAATTATGACATGAACAAGATCAAAATATGAACAACCCAACTAGGATATGAACAAGATTTAAACATCAATTGAATAACAAACCACAATTGATGTGCAATCAATCATATTATGGTTGAATAACCACGTGAACAAGATAAAAAAAAACTTCAAACCTGTAGTTTTATCAAGGGATGACTAAAACTTTCCGACGCGCCTGAGTAACCTTACTTTAAGTCGACGCCCGTTTATTAACTGTTAGTTTTATCAACAGTCTTATCCGTTCGAGCACTCTACTTTGTACACTTTACTGATGTCCCGTATAACAATAGTCGGAATTCCACCAATCTTACGCGAATCCTGTTAACTAGCTCGCGTCCGACCGACTTGTTGGTTTGCGTCTCAACTCTTCTAGCCACGATTGTCGGTCCCGTCTCCCCATCACTATTTGAGCCCTCGCGTCAGCAGATTCCTGCTCCCCTCCGTAGGATGTTCCGCAGATCGGGAAAGATTCGCTTTATTTCCCCGTCCACGTCCTTCCTTCTTTAATATATGACAAATTTATGGTGTGTGTCTCAATTTTTTTGAGGTGTTCCACAACACAGCCAAGCGATTATTGAATTTCAGGAGGCACACTATGATCAACTGATCAATCCAAATAGGTATTCTGGTTGAGAACAGATTTACGTGCTCCACGCATATGTCCTGAAATTCAATAATCGCTCTATCACCTGTGAAACATGCACACTCCAAAGCTTAGTAGAAATTCAAATCGTGAACGCAAGCCAATTGAATAATAAACCCCAATGAAAGAATTTGCAGCGTTTTTTATGGCTATCAGAATGCTTCAAGTCGTGTATCGGCTACAAAGCCTTTTAGGAGTTCACTCCAGTATCCACATTACTACATCATCACTACATCACTAGGTTACTGATATCAAAACAAAAATAATAATAAACCAAAATGACGCGAATGTTGGCACCATAAATCGGGCCATAGATCGGGAATGGTTTGACCTACGGACCTGGGGATGGTCTCATTCGATTCCTCGTGGAGTGTTCTTCAAAAAGAAACAAATATAGGCCGCCTTGACTTTTTTGAGGTTTTTAGGGATTTTGCAAAACTTTGACAACCCTTAAAGGGCACTTTAAATTAAGTGAGGGAGCTGGGATCAAATAATGTTTTACCAGACATTTTCAAGATAAGCTTGCCCGATCGGTCGGAAGAAATGCGCATTTTACGGAATTCGAACCAGTGCATGCATCCACGCTTACATCTATGAAACTAGAAAATCCCCAAGACATAACCCGCATGATCTGTTCGGATTCACCAACAGACTGTGATCAAATAATGTTTTACCAGGAACAAGGAAATAACGTTTGCTTGACTTAGATGTGAAAGAAAATAAATTTTTTCACTTTTGCATCTATCCGGTTCACATCTGAATTGTGAAGAGAAAGTTGTGCAGGTGGATGGGCCTCAAATTATTGATGGGTATGGTGGGGGGTGATAATGCAAATTAAAGCTTGTCCCAAGCAGTTTTTCCTTGAATGAATCCTTTAATGCTGTTTCTAATCATTGATATTTAGCTCCTTCTAGTTCCCATACCTCCTCTCTCAATTCTAAAATGCTGCTCTTCCAAAACTGTATGAAATGAACTCGGATGATTCCACGATGAAGGAAGAAGTTGTGCGACATTTAATATCGACAGGAACCTTTTCTGAAACTTGCTGATCACAATGGAACAAACCGTATCAAAATCGGTTCAGCAGCTCGGCCGTCTGTAGAGAGCAAACAGAGAAGCATAAGAGATTCAGAAGTAAGACAAAATAGTTCCGATCAGAGCATTGATGTAATATACTGCACTCCAGGCTGTTAAATGGTTATATCGAATTCCATCCATGAAGAGGATAGTCATGCCATTTAGTTAAATCATGTGTCGTGGACTCATAACATAGAGAAGGAGAAGAGGTGAAAATATGGAAATGATATGATAATCTTTGTTGTGTCATGTTAATTGCCACAGTTTGAGAGCAACTGAGTAAAGTTTACGAAATGATTTAGATTCAATTCATGAAGACAACGTTAAGTAAATCAACAAACAGTTTTTAAATAGACAAAGTGAATAACTAAAGGTTACTTGTTAAGAATTCGAAACCCCAATACTTTATATAAACGTACACATAGATAACCATACGTGTACACGCTGTCTCCAGACATCATATCATTAATTCAAGACTCGATTCCGCAACTAGTTGGAAACAAAAAGTACATTTGAGAGATTTTGTTCTATTATTTTCGATAATGAACCTATGTAGTCGACCAGAAAAGAAAATCCGTCAACCGTCTAGAGTTTTTTGGGGTTATCCTTACACAGAAATAATAAACTTTTGAGCAATAATTTCCAGCGTCTTTTTAGAGGCATTGCTTCCAAAATATTTCAGTTTTAAGCTTTTTTTTTTATTCCGACTTTTCTTCACTAACATCTCCTTCACTCCTCTATTTATTCAATTCAATTTAAATCTGAGGATGACTGGCGTTAGATGTTCTTCCTACCTACGTCCCATAACAATTTTATAAATGAGCCGAGTAAGCGTAAAATCAAGCCAAAGTGAAAGTTTTGACCGTTGGAACTTTTTGACCGTGTTCCAGTAGTTTTTTACCTGTTATGAATATCGCTTTCGTCGGGCACTTCACAAGGAAAGCTAGTCCTAAATCTGACGGTATAATCAATCTTGATTTTACTGCTCTACTTTTACTAATTATGGAAGAAAACGACGTTTGAATACAAAAGAGTAAGAATTTCCTTTGAAAATTTATTAATTTATTGTATAAAATGAAATTTAACCATACTATTAAGAATAAAATTGAAATTCTTACAGGATAAACCCCTGTTCTATTTGTTTGAATCAAACTTTTAGACATGAACAAACAGTTTGAATAGCAATTTTTATTCAATTTGGGAAACCTAAGGTTTTTTTCGATCGGAAATTCAAGTATGAAAATCAATATTTTTTCAAGACAGAAAAAATCGGTTTACTTGCATGGAAGTGGAAATCGGTTTACAAGAACGCGAAGGTTCCCCTAGCTGCGAAAGCCACATCGATCCGTGTACTTTGTGGTATGTAGACACGTTCTATGCCAATAATATTAGATTTTTACACTGTCGCCATTTTGAACAATAATAGGATAATACAAGCCTTGTAAATCGGATTCTGAGCATCTCAAAGTAAAGAAGTACATTATGTTTTTTACGTGTAGGCTTTTAACAAATTATTGGTTGCTGAGTGTCAGTTGGGAGCTAGTGATTCAGATGGGGATGGCTGAATATAGTTATTACACAGAACACAAAATATGGATCCCACAGAACGTTAATATGATTGAAGCATTCATTCTCATGTAAATCAGGTAAAATTGTCTATTCGAAGTATTTTTTCATGCCTTGAATTTTGAATAGAAAAAAGTTCAGGGGTCTATCGAGTAGGAATCATAATGTTTTTTCTGACGCTATCCTCAAACTTCCATTTACACGGCACATTAAGGAGGTTGCGACGAATTTAATGATGAAAATAAAAAATACTATAAAATGAAAATGAATGTCCAACGTGTCTCACACTTGATTCAGAAAATTTTCTTTTTGGTGAAACTCAAATAGAGCAACCGCACTTTTCTTTCTCAACTCGTTCGCCAGATACGATTTGTTGAAGGTTGTTGCTAAGTCAACACGTTTAATGCTATAAAACCCCCTTCATTTCTCTACTTAAAAACGTATTTTAGCTTTTGAACAAATTTTTGGATTCATCGTTCATTCTTCCGATTCACTGCCAAAAACTTACTTACTTATAAGGATCCTAATTGCAGTTCCAACATTCAATATTAAAAAAAGGTTTTCAAAAATAGTGGAATTTCAACACCTTATTTAAGCAGCCTTCCAGGGTATGGTCGATTTTGCGATTCATGATAGATTTTAAAGAGGAATTCTAGTTTGATGGTGAAAAACCGTTGGGCACATTCTAAGATAGCTAACGAGGAACCAACAGGGATTGTGAAATGTATTATAATCAGTACACAACATTTTTAGATGAAATGTATGTAAAACCTTTGTGAAGTAGCACCATTAAGCAGCACAGTACTTATTGATTTATATTCCGTATTTATATTGTTTTATCCCTGGAGACCCTCGATACCTGTTAAAAACCAACGTTTTTTCGATTCAAACTGGAATTTCTCCACAAAATCGGTACGGAATCGTTAAGCTGACCTCACCACAGGAAAGAGTATGAAATTTGCATGCCTTTTTTTTCAATTGGTCAGTTTACACCAAGTTTTTTAGAAATGAAGCTTAAGCTCAAGTATTTTCATAAACTCATTTTTCTTTTAATTTTTGAACGTTCGAAATGATATTAGGGAGTTGGTATTTGATTATGGATGTGCGGTAGCTTAGTAGTAAATACTTTGCGGATAAGTGTGGTTGACGGCTTTTGCTCAATTTTCGGTCTTGTTCACTTAAAATTGTTTTACATCATGTGCGGGTTACCCTGTATACTTTTAGTTTCGAACTGAATAACTTGTTGCCTTTGCAGCGAATCGATAGTAAACGAAAATCGCTGCTGTCATCCGCACTACATAAATGACATAATTGCATGTACAAATCACTTCCTGACTGATCAATATTCAATGACAAAAGTTGATACTGCCCTTTGGATTTGGTGCAAGTAAGTAGACCTACCTTATGGGTGCATAATCTATGGCAGCTATCTATGCTACCTCCGAATTCCCTTTTTATGAAGTCTCTCATCACACCTACTATTCTTCGTCAAATCTAGTCGTAGCGCTGTATCGGGCGTGTACGCAGCTGATGCTCATCATCGTGTAACCACCTCGGGAACGGCGGTCGTAACAATTTTATTTGAAACGAAAGCCGGAATAAGCGCCCACTTGTTTGCGTTAGTAGTGACGTCGCTCAATGTAAATAGTAAATATTTTCCCTTGGCCGATATTGAATTTGCCGATTTACTTGACCTCCCACGTTATTCTTCAGTATATTCCCCCGCTCTCTTGAACGTGGGTTGGTACATATTTGCCATAGGTGCCTCCCTTCAGCACGTTTGACCAACGAGTTCATATAGGAATCCTGATTGTCATTTACTATCCAGAGTCACTTGTGTAACCAAGCACAATATTTAGTAAGTGAACAAATTTGCAGTACTCGAATGATGTGGCACTAAAAGACCACTTGCAGAGCGGGAAGACTAGTTTAAACCCTTGAAGTATGTATATAAGTAATCTGATTCCAAACTACATTTTAACCTACTTCATTCATCAAATTCCGTTTTAATGTATTACATCTTGCAATAACAAAAGTAGATTTTGTCTCGATTTCGAAGAAAGAAACGGTACAATTTATTACATAAAGGTTTATTGTTTCTGTATTGGACCTCCTCTCACCTGTTATTCATTAAAATCCATGTTTACTAGACGTTGTCTGTGGTACTGGGCGATTCAATAAATTATAATTGTATTCTAGATGCATTAAAATTGCTTTATTTATATTACAGCATGGTACATCGAGTGGGATAGAAATTAACCACAAAAGTTCTGCGGATCCGTCGTTACCTTGTAGTTGTCTTCTAGACGTCCCAAAGACTTTACCTTCATGAATTTAACTCGCTTACACTTAACTAGCCCCTCTGTACACAACAAAAGCTGATATCTACCTACGATTGGAAGCAATGAAATTTAACGTCATAGAATAAAACACCTACCTACACTTGTCTCCAACCAAAAACTATATTTTAAAAGGAAATCTTTAAAACAAAATTAAATTGCAATCATATCAGCTGATGCGCACATTTTACTGGGCGGTTTTTTCTAGATTCATGGGCCTTCACATTCACATGGTATTTACGTTCTTTTTTCGGTCAACGTTCTGCCACTTAGGGAGATTGAATGGATGAACGTTAAACGGCCTGAGTGCGCTTATTTGATTCATGGACGGGATGTCAACCAATAACGCACTTAAACGCATTAGAGTTATTGACGAATGAATATTTCATCGCTCTTAGTTTACCCTTTAATGTTCACATGAAGCGATGCCTCAAACTCAGTGCCAAGTAGACTCTGTTTTGTGATATTTTACACAAGTTTCTTCAACTTTGATCCATCAGTTTAAGAAAAACGCTCTGGACGCTGACTGGCGAATTTTTTTTATTCGCTTTTCGTATGCCACACATATTGTAGGGGTTAGGAAATGTTTTTCTAGGTCGGTTGCAAGTGTTCATAATTGAAAATATTAAACTAATAAACACAGCTAAGGAAGAAAGGGACTTTTATTCTATCAAAATTTTCAGGTAGATACCGAGGAACAGAATCGAGTTGATAAATATCATTAACCAGGTTTCGGCTATGCCTGTTTTGCTGAGAAAGAGAGAAAGAGAGTTATTTGGATCAAGGTGTTAATGAGGCAGGAAATATACTAAATATTTGGCAAAGATTAGAGTGCTCCAAAACAACTGATAGTAGACACAGTTTCGTGAGTTTTATCGGTTGAAACTCCTATGAGAAAATGAACGCGTCCATATTGAAATTATTGATCTTTAAAAGCATAATTGACGAGGCAACATTGATTTGGTGGAGTCGGACGATGGTCTCGTTAACTTGAGACGGCTTAAGATCCTAGCGCCATTTCGTCCCCTCTTTTAACCAAATGGATATATCAGAGAGAACGTAACTTAGGGTATTCCTTAGCGTTTTCCCTATAAAATTAAACCAACTTCAACTCCAAATAACCATTGACAGTCATTTTTCCTAATTCAGGTTCCTATTCGGAGAAACCCTCGTAAGACGCTGGGAAAGATGATTCCCAAGCTCATTTCTGATGGCCCTTCGATTTATGAGCCACCTGTTGAGCGTACGACTGGATCTTAATAAAATTAATATTTTTAGCATTGACACTATCAGTAATATTTCCGTATTCTAAGTTCCAGTAACTCGAATAGTGAACCGATTTTAATGGGGCTAGGTCGATGAGGATCATTCAACAATTAAATGTGATAATGCACAAAATTTAGACTCACCCAATCTCGTCAGCATTTTCCGGTTTCTCTGTGCTATTGACAACAATAACGATTCACTTGAGTAGGTTCTATGCACGATAAAGAAGATTATGAATATTAAATTATCTCTTGTACGGTTAACAATAACCCGGATCACGTTAGTTGCGCACTCATTGTTAATACTGATACAAGCTGAAAATACTATACGCATTTTTCATGATATATCGTTAAGCTTTGGGTGGAAAAAGAGGGAGATAAAAAACTCATTTAACCTACCAGCGATCAGGGGCTTGCCCTCAGCTCAATTAAAAAACCTCCGCAATATAAATTTAACTTTTTTCGACCCCTCTCTCACCACCTCTACTCCGGGGTCCCAAATGACTCCGAACCGATGACGAGAGGGTTACGATCTCGCGAACCAAATCGATTCGTGAAGAGACTCAGGAGATTCCAGGGGGGAGTTGGGGGGAAATTCACGGGTCATAAAGGTCGTTCGGGAAAGGCCGAGCTGACCAATTCAAAGGGGTTAACCCTTTCGCGCTCATTTTCCAGCCTTATTCCACACCCTCATCACTTGAAACTCGGGTAAAAAGATAGTCTTTTCACCTCTACCCCGCTCCCTGTTTGCCTCCGTCTAAAAAGGAGGTTAGAAAAATAACGAGAAAGTATCCTCAATTTTTAATCTTCCTTTTTTTAGGTACATATATATTTTACCTCGCAATCTCCTTGTGTTGTACGGCACAAACTCAGGAGACCTACGAGATGCAAAGAGTGAAGGATGATGTAAAGGTAAAGACGATTTTCGCGTCTCACTCTAGGGACAGATTCTGAGATTTTCTTCGCTAGCGTTTTTCATTTCTCTCTTCGCTGGTGCTCGAATTGCTGTTAGTGTTATTTTTTCACCCAACTCTTGGCATATTGAGGAGGTTGGAAAAATTTTCTCTCTGATCTTTTGAGTATTCACCGAGGAGATTTTTGAGACGTATCAGATTCTCCCTAGCGGGCGCACTGGCACTAAGGGAAGTTTGATTTTTCAAAATAAGCTTTGTTTCCCTTGCAAGCAGATGGCCACTTTATATTCACTACACTCTACATTCTTTATTTTCACTAAAAGAGATTTACGAACGTAAAAATTTATATGACTTTACTTTTATTCAATTAAATAGCTTCTAATGACGTGGTTAAGTATGGCTAACCTGAATCAGCTGATATTTGGAATGGCTTCTTCTGAAAATTGGTTTAGGGTATCTGTGTGAGTGTGCGCTCGTCAAGCAGCAGTTGTTTGGTGCGGCCTACCAACTCAAACTACTCCTAAACCTAGCCTCAGGCACCGCATGCAACGCTTCTGTGGAAACCATCACTCGGCTGCAGCCTAAAAGCGGTATGCTTCGTGGTAGCAATGGTTCCAGGAAAGATGGGGTAGTCTGATAGCTGACGGATAGGCCCTCTGCAGGTAGACTCACCCTGGATAGTGCCGGCATCCGAGTTTTGTGGTTCGCCGATAAGTCAGTTACCATCCCGCGTTGTTGGATGAGTGTGCTAGAGCTCTCAGCTCCATCTGTAGCGTTCGATTGTGGGTGTAACAGTTTTCCGCGGTGCCTCGCCCTCGTTGAATGGATATTCCCCAAAACCACCAGTGTTGGTTTTCGAATCTCAATTGGGGGAGATTGATTCCTAAGGCTTCTAAACCCAGCTAATCTGTTGAGTTTGCCGCTGCTCTGTATAATTCAGTGGATGACAAACAACTCCCACATCGTTTTGATTCTCTCATTTTCTCCTTGTGGGTAGAATGGGCGTTGGTTCCTGACTACCGACATTTTCATGCCTCCCGGATGGCTAAATCAGCCACTGCAGTGAGGTGTTCCAGAGATAGTCGTAGGAAAATTGATACCCTTTTCCTTGGCGGGGTGAAAATTAGAACCAGTATCATGTAGTGCAGGAGTGGACTGGTCCCGGAATGGCCCCCAAAAGTTCCAGGTTTATGAGCTGTTTATGGGCTATTGGGCTCGAGAGTGTGAGAAAGGTCAACATTTTCTCCCTCCAAAATTACAACTTCACTTCTCTCTGAAAATGCTTTTCTATATTGGCATTGTGCCTGGCTCACCTGTAACTTTGAGTGAGTGCGGAACATTTTGGACTGATTGCTAAACGTAGCTTGAAAATACTTCAAAATTTTGGAAACAATATAATACCCCCTAATTAAAAGTCCCTTGGACAAAAGTCACATAAACGGTTACGTATATGAGAGGTGACGTTAGTTGTAGTGAGAACTTGAGTTCGTCACGATGTAATCTTTTATTCAGTTCATGACTATGTACCCACGGACGTGATACTAGAAATTATCTTTATTTTGGGATTCTTGGTAGTTAACATCAGCGTATAGAGTATCTCGCGCGTGTGGCAACCACAATTATGGTAAAACATTACTGTCAGCACTGATGGCATGGTTCACGGTAGGATATGAACGTGCTGCCGTTCGAATCCAGACGATGTTAACTGGAGGTTGCCGGAGTACCATCCTGGTTTTGGGGAATTAAACTTCCTCGGCCACTCTTTGATAACATAAAGCGACGCCAGATTGCACTACCCAGCTATAAATCTATGAAGAAATGCCATGAAGTTGCTCAAGTTTTCCATCTCCTCAGTTCTTCGTAGTAATACCACCCGTGTCATTCGGGGCTCTTACCTTAATTGGTTGTAATTTTATTCGGGGGCTTTCTTTCATCTCTATTTTCCTCTTCTATCATCTTCAATTTCTAAAATCCCTAATTATCATCATTAATGACCGTCACTGATTGGACTTTTGGAAAAAAAAACGATTCTTGATTCCTTTATCTATCAAATCATTTTCGCAATTGGATTTCAGGTATTATATTTTAAATATTGCAGTTGAACTTATTCAATGAGAGCTGTCAAGGTGCAAGTGACTCGCCAGTCTTTACCTAAATCATAACAAATCATAGTTAACGCGTGTATGCCACCAACAAATGTGCGACATATTCCAACCTCTTGAAATTTTTTCAAGAGTCGGACTACTAAGAGGGCTGGGAACTTTTGTCAGATGTAGGATTCAGGAATCTCTATCATTACAAGACTAATTGGCTGATGTCTGCAATTGATCAACTTGCCGACTGTTAAAGTCTCCACCTGAAATGTACATCTGATGAGCCGTTTCCTCATTTAATCACTTTAACTCTGTGTTAGGCGGTGACAGGATTTGTTTCCAAGTTTATCGATAGATGGCCTAAATCCATCAAGCCTCTTTTCTCCATAGCCAATTAGTTTGTTCTCGCCGAAATTCAGAAGGCGGTTTAGAAGTAAAGATTTCTATAGGGTATACAAGGATTGCATCATTATTAGGTGATACTCTTGCTCGAACCTCATATCCTTGAAACAAAAATTACGTCCACTGTGGCGAATGTTAACGATTTTTTTCTTGTTTAAACATTTCGATGATCCTACGAAAAAAGGAAGCGATAAGTCACCCTAAATATGGCAGATATTTTTTAGGTATGCACTGCTGAATGAAGTTCAACATAATTTCACAAACAAGCTTAGAGGAACGAGTGTCCGAAACTGGTGACCTGCTAGTGGACTTGCTCAGGCAACTACCTCACGTCACAATGAGCACTAGCAATCAGTGTTCCATCACCTACAGTCCTTCAAGTCTTCGTTCATGTAATAATTTTCATTGTCCAATAATTATTTTTCAAAAGTAACTGTGCCTCACTTTGATCACTCGGATATTGAATGCATAATGTCAACGAGCAGTGTTGAATGAACCAGAAATTTAAACGGAAACTCCAAAATCCCGCGACCCTTCCAACTCGAACAAGATTTTTCAGTTTCGGTCCTTTCACCGATTTCTCTCTTTTCATAAGACTTTAAATTGGATATTAAAAAACTTGTAGGTAAACCGTTGGAAACTTTTCTTTTTGGAAAAGCCCCGATGCTTGGAAGTTGAAAGTGAGGCTCCGATGTCTCGCAGGAAGTTTCAAATGCGCAATTGCAGGGTTGGCAGGGGCAGACGGAGGAAAATCAAGACCTGGTTATTCAACTCGTGTTGACTTGACTTTCAACTTAGTCAACACTTACATTTTATTACGTTCCTTTGTTTTTAGAGGAAAACTGAACGCTGTACCGAGAAAATAACCTTTTTCAACAAGGGTTTCTATTACAGTACAAACCAGTTGAACCGGGGCTTCTCATCTTTCGTTCATCGCCTGACACATGAACCATGTGAGAATATCATGCGGCAATTGCTTGACTCACAAAATTTTAGGGAACATAACACAATCTTCTACGGTTTATTGTATTCGACTAGAAAAGAGAGTGAACATTAACGGCTTCATGAGAAATATCCAAAACATCTGTACTAGTACTATGAGGAGATTGATTATTTGTTTATATTTTAGAATTTGACTCAATAACTACGCGACCTATTTCAAAAATTTAACGTTCCCTGAATAACATAGGCTACGTTCCATTTTAAAATAAATTAGACATCCCTGCTAAACTGGAACAATGTAACCAAAGGCGATTTTTCTTACTTCTCGAGGCTTGATAATCGATTACTCTTCATATGAAACAGGGAATTCCGGATGGTAAGGGTGTTATAACGGAAAGTCTTCCATCTTTGCTCAAACTGAATTCGTATTAAGCCGATCTAATCTTGAATTTTAATATTTTCGTGAACATTTATGCCGCCTGTTTCTCTTACTAATAACATTCACATGTGTGTATTGACAAGTCGTGGAGAATAGTACATGGAACAACGAAGATATTTGAAAATTTATGTATTTTGTTGTTCATTCTCGTGTTTATAAGGAACAACAGGAAACACCTACTACTCACGAAATATTAACTTTATGTCCCCAAGAGTCAAAAAGTTCCTATTAGCAAACCAAATCAATAATAAAAGTTTGGGTGGCAATCAAATCAGTTGCTAAGGAAGGATGTTTTGGTGGCTCTGAGCTAGCGTGGGTCTCCCTGATCTTTTTACGACCGCTCCCGCTAAAATCGGCCCTGCAGTTTAGAAACATACATACATAGATAGATTCATAGATGCATAAATTCATTGATAGATAGAAACAAACATTGAGTTTTATATAAAAGGATTAGCTACTACTACTATTCACTCTATCACCTAAATGTCACGGTAATTACCTGAATGTGTGTTTGCACTGAATGCGTTTCAATAAATTATTTAATTCCAACCCATTCTTCGAATACGATATGTTAATGTGGGGTACAAGTTCATGAAACATCGAGGGTCTTATAACATCAATGCCAAATGTTATTTGCATATCAACTTCTTTGCGAAATTCCGGTGATGACAACGAGAACTTCTTGGATTATACACACTATAAAAATCGGAAATCGCACAAGAAAAAGGACACCCCTAAAAATAGTAAAATCTGACGTATACTTGGGGAAATTTACGAAATTTGGCTCAAAAATCCGAAATTGATCTCCGTTCTGCCAGTGATCTTGGAAACTTGATTACAATCCCTTAAGGCCGCCACACACGGTCAAACATGCTTGACAAGCATGGTTTGAAGAGTCGCGCTTGTCAAGCATGTTTGACGTTTGACGCCGCAACCACACGTTCAAACCAACCGCACCCGCCAATCTTCAGCAGTGCTCAGTGTTCATGTTGCGTCCAACCAGTCATGTTGAGAAACTTTAATTAATTAGTTATGGAGTTCGAGATCAGCCATCTCAGCCACTTGTATATTCTGATGAGAAGTGCTGCAGCCAAAAAAGTATCCCGGGGGAAAAATGAAAGGTCTCTTTGGAGCCAAACAATGGCTCATGAAAAGAGCAACTTTTGGCCACAAGAATCTCTTGGAAGAGCTGAGGTGTGCTCCACAAGACTGGCACATTACATGAGGACGGAAGAAGAAACGTATTTATATTTGCTCTCCTCTAATAAAAAAAGAGGATACATTAATGAGGAGTGCTATTCCTCCCCACGAAAGGTTGACACCAACTCTGCGTTTTTCAGTATACAATAATTACATGCATAGAAATACCGAGTTCTTCCCCAAATATCGGGAAAAATACTCAGTTGATTCTTCTACCTACTCTTCGGTTTTCCGGTTATTTAGTGCCCTCATGGCTTTAGTATTGAGTATCAGTAGTAGGTAGGTACTTTTATCGAGAAGGTATTTTACCAAATATTGTGAAAATAGGTACCTACCCTTAAATACCTACCCCTAAATACTATATAAAGGTGTTTTAACGATTATTTTCAATGCAAACCAAATAGTACTCATATGATACGATACTTGTATCGGATGTTTTAATACGATATTTGAGTAGAATGGAATATTTCTTTTGGTACTAGTATCAAATACTGGTGTCGGATCTTTTCTCGTAACGCACATCACTATTTATTACCCTTTTTCCCTTTTTTTCCATGCCTAATACCATTCTTTCTTGATGGTTTGAAGGTTTGACGGCTAGAAGCTCCCACACACGATAAGAATTGGTTGTCAAACCTCATGTTTGACAGCAAATTTTCTGGCAGTGACTGAAAACCATCAAGCGTGCTGTCAAACCTTCAAACAATGCCCCACACACGATCAAATCTGCCTGATTATTCTTGAATAAAGTAAATTTTAACTTTATTACTTACCAAGCATTAAAATTTTTAAAAATCGAAATCTCAAAAACTTTTAATGTGAGATTGTAGGTTTTTGGTTCGGTTTGGATATAAATTAGCTTCATGAATTAAATGAGACCACTTGGGTTGCTGTACGGTCATCCGTTCGTTCACCGTTTGGAAACCCTCATGTTTCGGTAATGAAACTCTGTCGTCTAATATACATAGATAATTGATTTACGTAAAATGGCTATCCAATACAGAAAGAATACACCTTTGTCCATAGAGGATGGATATAGTGAAACGCTCACTAGAAAATTGAAAAAAAAAATTATAGATTTAAGTACTTATTGAAAAAAAAAAAAAAAAACGGGAATGGTGAGCAAGAATGACAGAGCTCATGGCAGTTTCGATACCTGAAGCATATCAAGCCTGTGGCGTCACGAGAAATCCACCGATATAAATGATTATTTTTAGCACGATGTGAAAGCTATTGACGTTACTTGCTACGTATACTTTACGTTATACTATACGTTACTTGTTGACAAGTATATCCACTTTTATCATATTAGTGTGTGACCTTGCTTTATAAAAATCAATCAATTATAAGCATCAATTAGTCAGCACTCTACTACCATTGATGTGACGTGGTATTGTGTTTGGAATCGAATTACCTCTTCTTCACGTCAAATTAACATGCCCGTTCCGACTGTTAACTTGCAGCAAATAAAGGATAAATCAATGCTCCACTCGGTAAACTCCTAACTGACGACGAAATGGCAATTAATAGGAGTTCAGGATCCCTAAAGCCTCTTTGAGCCGGAAGGATTGAAGCTAATTCCGAGAGGTCTAACTCCCCGGCTCCCTGTCAGGCTGGCGAAACCAAAGAGAATGTCGAACGATAGGTAGTGGACTTCATTCTGATCCGTTGGCTGTTCTACAGAATCATTTGGAAATTGTTAATGGATAATTTTCTACACGATCAATCTTTGGAAGAGCAATCGGAAAAAAATTTACTCACCCAAAAATTTGGTTCAGTACTATTGTCAATTGTCAGTATTTTTTTAGTTTTTCATTTTCATACTAAACCTTTGCAATCGTCCGAAAAAAAAGAAAAAATTGTTCAACTACCTTAAAATTTCTGTTTTACGTTTCAAGATGTGTGGAATCCGGAAATAAAAGAATAAATAAATTAATTTAAATAAATAAGGGTGAAACCAAAGAGCTCAAATATAAAAAATCTGAATATTGAAAACTTTTGAAATTACACAATTGTTTTTATGTTCGTTTTTGTTAGACGAGCCGTGAAAAAATCGAATGAGCCCACCCGAACCACTTTACATTCATCCCTTCGCCCTCCCTCCCATTTTTTTCGGTAGGCAGTTGAGGAAATCTTCAAGATCCTAAGGTGAAAACGGATCTCGTAAGATACCCAGAAGAGACCGCTCTTCGGGTTATGTAGGATTCAAACCCACTAAAACCTCACTTTCCTTTCCCACGTTGGAACTCGGCCTGGAGTCAACACAACACGTTGATTCGTCCGTACTAAACGTGCCATATCTTGTAGTAGGTAGTACCAAGCTGGGAAATTTGAGTGAAGAAGGGGCCGGGCCTACCCCACCTTCACGACCTGACGGTCTTGCGGGTCGGGTATAACCACTTCGCCGTCCCGTACTGGGCTAATCAGTGTTGTTTCCAAGTAAACCCCTCTCGGGAGATAATGTTATTTGTCGTCAAGATCCATCTCGGATTTTGATTTAGTATATTCAAAGATGTACCTTTGTAATTGACTTTAAAAAAAAACTTGACCCTCCTCAAAACCTGTTGATATACGTTTCGAAATGCGTTAAATACGAAAATCGAGTTCAAAGAAATTTGTCTATCCACCGTCACATGTAAGTAGACCAGAGATTTTCTCCGAAACTATTGAACCACAATTGATGGAACGTGGTTCAAGAAAGTGGGTCACTTTTGGAGTATAGATAGAACTGAATTCTCGGTAAAGATGTTGTGTATTCTGAATTCTGAGTATAGATGGGGCTGGGTGAGCCCAAGGGCTATTTTCTGTCCTGATCAACCTAGAGAGCTCACATTTGAAAAGTAGGTTTTGTGGGACGTCTGGAATGTGACGAGCCAATTCACCTTGGTGTGCACTGGTTTTGTTGTCTCAAATACTCCCAGAATGTGTCGAATGTCCATGGACTACTCTCGGACTATCAATAAATTAACTTTTATGTTGGACATCAATCCCCCCAGAGATGAAGGTATAATGAATGAAGGTTCAAAAAATGCTGTCCTGTTGAGAGTGAAATATTAAGAACGTGAAAATTGAAACGTGAATAACAGTCTTTCTTTGAGTTTTATAGGAAACACTTCGGCTTGGTTGAGGCCCTGGCGTGGTACAGGAGGTTTATGTAAAGCCCAGCTGAGCGAGATGGGAATTGGTCTAAAAGCTCACTGGCTTCAAATTGCCTCAACTCTCCAACCCACTCTTTTTCCAGCGGACTTCCTCTACCTAGTTAATATGGGACAGAAAAACAGAATGTGTTCCTCCGGTCTTTACCCTCCAAAGTTTTTCCACCTAACCAACTCCTAAGCGACAAGCTGACAACGTGTTTCAATACGTAAGCTTTCAGGATCAACCATCCGGAAATTGGCATTAATAACGGTCCATTCCTCGACGAGGCTACAATTGATCGATCCATCTATATAACTTGTATTCCCTATCATCGCAAGTTGCTTTATAATTATCTAATGAGGATATAATCAAAATACGCACGCAAAACCCCAATCGCATTCTTGTAAATCTTCAAACCATCATGATCTTTTGGCTTTCAGACTCTGGTGTTAGCTGAAAAACCTTTTTTTTTCTTACAGTGTTTTATTAACCTGAAGTTGTCTTCAATATTTATGATGTTGTTATGAATGTTAATTTGAAAGTTACGTGATGTGTCGTACTTGTGAATGTTGTTAAAAATTGCCCTGCCTACAAAATGTAATATATTTGTATTGAATATTAGGCTTGGCTGTTCGTAAATATCCTTTTAGATTTTCCAATATATTCTATTACAGAAATATCTCTGCTTTACATCCTCCATGTAATGCCAGTTTACACACATTTAGAAGTGCTGTGTGTGATTGGGTTACGGAAGAACCAAACTTTTCAACCCACACAAGCAGATAACGGGAAACACCTGACTGCCAACCACAAATGAATTTGTAGGTCCCAATTGGTTAGGCAGCAATTCCAGAATGGGCCAGAATTCCACTTTGGGAAAACTACTACCTTGAATTTAATTTTAGTTTTTGAGTTAGGTAAATTTTAACAACCAAGAGATAGAATCTTCCATCTTTATAGTACAAATAAAATACGGTTAGCTAGGTGTTTACTGAATAGAACGAATTTCAGTTGGAAAGTTCAGTATTTATAGCTGGAATCGGCTTGCCTGTTGTTACAAGCTACTCAATACGTTTCCATGACAACACGAAGATTTTCTTTCCCGGGTGTAGCAGAACCACAGAATACGCTGTATCCTAAGAAGCCAAGCAACGGATGCCCGCCCCAGGAGCTTGGCGACTTTATTATGCGAGCTCGGCGGGGGGTTTTCCGTTCCTTTGTAAGAGGTTGAGGGGCTGGGCTCGCCTCAGGCAGGTTTCTCCTTTGTCGAAGCCAAGTTAAATGGAACAGAAAACCGCTTTCCCTTCCTTCGAGACCAGAATGCGAAATTTTCATTGAAATTCGGGACACCTGATGGCGTAACGCGTTTCACCCCGCAAGGATTATGTAAGAAAAAAGGAAACAGATTTTCTCCTGGGTGCGAAGACAGATTGATTGGGGGTAACGTTCAGTAGGTAATAAAAATCAATTTTACAAGAAAAGGAATAGAATGGAATAGGGAAATAATGGGGCGTCGTTACACTGATATTGACTTTTTATAGACAGATAACAGTGTCATATAATAACAATAGTTTTAAATTGAGTAAATTATGACTTGTCCTTTCTTACCAGAATGTACCATTGAAAATGTAAGCCATAGTGGATGAGCCTTGTATCTTTGTCACTTAGTGTAAACTCTGCAAATTATTATACAGTGGTTTATTATTTCTGTATTACAATAGTCCTTTTACGTGAATCCCTGATCTATTTTTATTCGACATAGTCGGAGGGTAGATTATCTGCACATAATACGTAATATTATTACCCAGAGGACCAGGTGAAAGTAAGGACTTGAAATATCAATACCAACAATGGTGCAACACAGGAAAATATAGGGAACAACTACATAGGGATTGTCGAGTAGAAAAACTGAAAATTAACGAGTTAAAATTGAAAATCGCTTCACTTGTCTATAGTTGTAGTACATAAGACCCATAAAACTCAATTTCAAAAGGAACTCTTAAAAAAAAAAAAAAAAAAAAAAAGGATTGCAATTATTCTCTCACATGGTAATACGTTCCAGCCCTTAGGGAGAGTGAACGGGTGAACGAACAGCTGTCTCATTTGATTCTTTGAATCAATTTCATCAATAAGAAACATAAAAACGTTAGTTTTGTTTCGAAAGTTTTATGTATGCGAATCTTTGAAATTTCAACTAACTGTTTGGGATGTTGATAAAGCGATTCAATTGAAATTCGATAATATAATCATTAATTAAGGTACAATTGTGTCCCCATTTCAAGGGAACAAACCGCGTAGTTGAATAGAAAGCTCACAAGGCCTGAGATCATAAGTTAACTCTGCAAGAGCCGCTGGAGGCGGTTAAGGACTCTGGAGCCGGCGAGGGTACATTGCGAATTGAAGAGAAGTCGATTGCTCTAGACATTTTGAGGGAGGAGTTTAGAGTCAAACAACGGGTGTGAATGATTTGGTCACTGCCAAGTTGAGTGAGGCACTTAGGGTATATAGATCATTGAACCCCAGCGTTTGTGGAATGTAGCCTTGTTAACGGTACGTTACAGCTCCAAGGACAGAGATTATGCAGCGGTTAAATTTTGCCGCAACTGACAAGCGATGTGTTTACTGTGAGGTATCAACTGTTTCCAAAAGCAGATGTAATTTTGTCAGACAGAAGGAGATCACTTACACTTGAGAAAACCAGCATGTAAGTTCTTGAACTAGAACAAAAAAATTGTTTACGAACTTTTGAGTTTTAAGTTATCTATGAGCCCACCCTAGAAGTTCATCAAATAACATTTTTCGAGCACTAGCTTCATTTCTTTCCTATTGCATAACGAGTCTGAATTCTGTGACTATTCTGCGTCATGAGACTCACGAAGGAGGGTTACCGAACAGGTAAGCTAACTATAACGCATTTTGAAACGTTTATTTCTACTTCGCTGTAACCGTTGGAACTGTTCCTGAAAACTACCTTGACCGACACTTCCCTAAGGAGAAGGGGAGTGCACTAGCGACTGGGGGCTCTTGGGACTGATATGCACCGAAGATGAGGGGGTAGATATTGGCACCGGGCACTGCGGGGTGGTTGAGGCCATTATGTGGTCCCCCGCCTTCCGGCCTCCTGCCGCCTCCATCCACCTCATCAACAGCCAACAGGCGACGAATGATGAGAGCGGAAAGCCATTAGACAGATTGGCGAGCGACCGAGCAACCGGGCGGAAACTGAAGAACCGTGAAGACTTGACGCTTTTGACAGGTGAGCTTCACTCCCACCCTCGCCCCGTCCCTTGAGTCACTTTCAACCACATTTTCTTCCCGCTCCACATCATTTTCTTTAAAAAGAAAAAAAAAAAGTATTTTCCTTCTTTTTCTACCGCACAATCTTGTTTGCATTTACTTCGGAAGGAAATCGCCGAGAAAGTGAAGATGAAAAATGAGTGTCGATGACGTTCCAGGTTGTCCAAGACATCTTGATTTATCGGTATAGAGTTCGTTCTTCCTCAATCTCAGAAGATTGCGAGATGAAAATATCAAAGGGATTACACTACAAGTAGTTACATTAACAAGGAAAGGTCGATAGGCTTTAAGATGCTGACCATCAAAACCTGTATGTTAAAGAGTTCGTGTTGCAAGTGATAGTGATAACCAGAGAAACACTACATCTTCATCATTACGAGCTTGAAAATGGAAAAATGAGGGTCCCCTATGACGGGCTAAGTCACTCGCGACGAAGTTATGTAAACCCATTTCAATAAAAACAGAGTGAAATAGAACATTGATCGATATCGACGGTTAGGCCATCATCAGTAACAAACATGAACTGAAAGTACATCACAGATAGCACATCTTACATAGGCCCAGGTGAAAGGAGAGTGAATCCTATTGGCTCAGGGAAAAGAAAGGGGCGGGGAGGACCGACCAATACCACCTAAGGCTTACAAAGTGAAAGGGGGGCACAAACAGTAACATTATGGAGAAAGGGAGCCAAACCTGCTGCAAAAATTAACCCAACAACGGTGAAATATTTTGAGGAATAACTTCATTTACACATTTTCCTGACCCATCATTCTTGACAATTTCGAATAACGTTCAGAATAAAAGCTATAGATTATGAACTAACATTTTCATGTGGGCTTGAATAGTGTGGTCAAACTGGTAGGAAATTTAGGGAACGAATAAGAGAGCATGAAAAGGATTTCAGGGACAACAAAGGTGACAACCAATCATATCTGTACTTTTGATCTGACAAACAGGCTATATTTAGAATTTCCTCACTTTTGCCCAAAGGGAGGTATGTTTTATGGGATAGGAAAACTCACAATGGTTAAGAGTGATAGGTCAGGAAAATGTTTAAAAGAAGTTTTTCCTCAAAATATTTCACCGTTGGTGGGTTTATTTTTCAGTAGGTTCGCCCCCCCCCCCTTTTTCCATAATGTTACTGTTTGTGCCATCCATTCACTTCCCTGAGCCAATAGCTCATCAGGGCCTATATAACATGTGCTATCTGTGACGTACTTTCAGTTCATGTTTGTTACTGGTGATGACCTAACCATCGAAATCGATTTAATTGTGTACTCATTGTTATCGTGGAAATATAGACAACGTTCTATTTTACTCCGTTTTAATTGTCCCCTATGAGTTACTGCGCAGCTTGATTAGTAGCAGCCTCTTGTTACATTTACACTCGTGAACATGACTCCCTGCATTAAAAGGATTTCACATTCGCTCGTAGCAACTGATGATAGTCCATCTTACATCAACGCCTTTGAAAAGTTAGTTAAGATGTATAGCGGGTATGCAGTGCCAACTATGTAAAGGGTAAAATTATGATTAAAATCGTGATGTATTGATTTGTGAGAAATGGAATTCTTAGGGAACCATCTACATTCTGACCCGTCCATCCCTGAAAATTGCAACAAAGCTAGATAAAAACTGTAGGGGTTAATCTTGTTACAAGTATCTACCCACAGACGGGTACACACTGACAGACAGACACGAAACGACAGTTGTTCATAATGGTCCAAAACTCAAAAAGGGGGGCTGTTTTTTTGGACGAAATTATACGGAGTCTTTCAAAAGTGAAAATGCTTAGTTGTCTTATTTTATCGCTCATTTGCTCCTATGACCAATTACTTGACGGATCCTATCCTGGGGCGTCTTCGAGTTATTTCCGTTTGTCGTCTTTCTTTCCATGACCACATAGAAAACAAACATTTTTCTTCATAGGCCATGAAGGTTATTGGATTTTTCAAGAGAAATATCAGGTAACTCACGGATATTGCCCAATTGACGAAGCTCCACACATCTCTAGTTCGGTGGGAAATTCCAAAGCCGTCTGTTCGTTTTTGTTTCAAAGCTCAGGAACGCTGTAGCGCGTTCAGTGACGCTTTTTTATGCACGAGTATATTTCGTGCAGGACGGGGAAAACATCGAGCGTGATCAACCCTAGTGAAATATTGGAGATTATGGGTCTGGAAACTCTCAAAAAGCGAAGACAATAGGCGGATGACATGGTTATCCACAGATTCGTTTGTGGCAGTGTGGATCGTCCTGCTCCCCCGTATCATTTGCGGTTCCAAGTTCCATCATGCACGATACGCAAAAGAAATGTACGGACAATCGAAAAACGAGAAACCGACTGTGAATTTCAATAAAGTCGGAAGCCCAAAAATAGAATGAAAATCATTTTGAGTAAACACCTCAAAACATTTGGCAGTTTTTCCTTTTCTATCTTTTTCCTCATTTAAAATAATAATTTTGGAGCAACTTCATCCAAACAAGCCATCCTCAGAACTGTTATAAACGTCCATTACATAAATGCGTTTCTGTATTTTAATGTAAATTAAATCGAGCCTGGATATTGCGACCGTTGTCTTGTTCGGTATTCCAAGACAGTTTCTGAGTTGGTTGTAGAGACGATGGAGGTTGGGTTGGAGGGAGAGGGTTTAGAAACAATGGGGAAGCTGGGAAGGCCGACTGTCTGTTGAATAGGGAGAAACGATAACCATCACCGCATCTCCTACCTAAACTCGGTTCTAATGCGGGGCGGGAGAAGGGGAGATTCCCACCCCTTTCTATCAGTACAGACCTAAGTCCTCTTTGACGGATCTGATAATGAGAGAAGCCAGTTACGTCGGGGTTAAATTGATGGGTACCCTCTAAACTCTTATCAGCTTCGCCGGATTAATGAAATAATGTATTGTCTGGAAGACGGGCGCCAGAAGCACTACTAATGGGAAGCTTGTGCAAGCACAATGTCAATCGCCCAGTGACGGTAAAGAAGAGGTTTCACTCCTGTTGTTATGCGTAAACTTCCCATTATCAATGAGTAACAAAAAACTTACCGCTCTACGCCTTGCCAGGGGGCGAGGCCCCCGGACCACCGGTTGAGTTTGGTCAGAACCTGCTGATGAAATTCAAGAAACATGGAACATACTCTAGCACAGCTTTGTATAGTCCCCTTTATACTCGTAAGACAATATTTACAGCTAACCCCCAAGCCCCCTGATAGTCTTTGTACAGTCCCTATCGTACTCTTGGGATACTTTTTACGTCACACCCCTCGGTAGTCTTTGTACAGTTCCCTTGATATTCTTGGGAGATTTTATACAATGCATCCTCGTTGGCATTGGAACTTAGTGGACATTTCTTTTCACTCTTTTGGGAAAGTAAAAATCGAAATTTCTTTCAGTCTTGGGAAAATAAAAGTGGACCATTTTCCACTCTGTTGGAAAAGAAAACTGGACATTACTCCCTACTAAAAATTGACTGTGTTAGCTTGAAAATAAAAATGTGACACTCCAGCGTTCCAGTCTCGCGTAACGGCTTGTTAGTTCAAGGCTATTTAGCCTTTCAAGGCTAAAGCTTCAAAGCATGTTCAATACCTCTGCTGAATTGGATGAGTCACAAAGCTTCCTAGTATGTATAGATAACATGAACGTTTCGATCAATGAAACGTTTAAATAATCTTGAAAGAGTAGAACATAAGTGCTTAACGGTAAATGCCGCTGGACTTATCTCTTTAGATATCAACGCCTTCAAAACAGGAGGCGGCACGTATTGAGCTTGTGTCGGGCTAGTTTTATAATTATGTTACTATCGCATTGAAATTGGAATGAGATTGCTAGACCGAACTCCTCCGAATAACCTGAAAATTTGAGCGACAGCGAACACCTAGAACCTGAGAAAATGCCGCTTGGGAGATTTTACTTTTGCATATGCCCAGAATGAAGTACAGGGTCTTGAGCGACGAACTTTACAGGGAACCTTCTGCAGCCTAGCTCACACGTTCTCTGAAAATATTTATTAAAATCTGAAGAAAACTGTAGAAATTAGCTTGTTAGAATGATTCCCCCACAGCGCAAGCGCTGTACCTACCACTAGTACCGTCGTGTCGATATAACATAATTAAAACAATCGCCCCGTTGAAAACAGTAATCAGATCCTTTTTGTTAGCTCACCGTTCTCCCGGAGCTTTGACTTATAATCGAAACATTTCAGGGATACATTCGTGTTGCATCCCTCCAATACTAAAAAAGGGATTATGGTTAAGTTCGAGTTGCATTAACAGCAGTTGCAGGGTTGGTAGAACTAGCCTGGAGTGGAGCAACTGGTGAACTCATATTATGAGACGATCAAGAAGAAGATTATTACGTTCGCTAACCGTATTCCCGACAGCAAGAGACAACCTTGAGAGATGCGCTTACTTTGAGGTATAAATGTACACTACAAACTGCTGTGATGACTGCGGTATGCCCTTTAATACATCGAGTGCCTCAAATTGTAAAGAATGGGAGGCTGGTAAGGTTCAAGATAAAGTGACAAGATTGGGGGAACTCGCCGACGACGAAGGATGAAGCCGAGGCTTAGTGGCTGATTTGTGTTGTGATATGTGGTAGTCCGGTGCTTTTTGATAATATTAAGAACTGTACTCTATTGCTCCCAAGAGCAGCCACAAATAGCCCAGGTAGAGGCCCATACGTAAAACGCAAAATAGGAATGTGTTGCAGAAGATGTTGGACTAAGCCAATTCCAGGGTCTGTTCTTGCAATGGTGCTCCTCTTGAATTGCGAACATAATTGTATGGTGCCAGAATTAGCTCTACTACAAAAGTGGAGTCGGCTTTATGCACAAATTTTGGACGGATAAGGAAGATCATCCAAATTTTGCTAAAATGAGGGCGGTATCTCTTCACTTACATACAGCCAGAAAAAGCCTTATGGAGCTGAAAACAATATCTCAACCATCCATAGGTAAACTCGAAACCTTAATGATACTGGTTGCGAGTGATCACTCAATCTTTGAAAATGCTGTTACAACTAGGTTGAAAGTTACAGTGCTGTAAGGATTTCAAGTTTTGAAAATTAGCAGAAGCTGACATTATTCAAAATGTGATTCAGAGAGGATCGATACCGTCATGTTCCATTCTTATCGATCATTGTCCTACTTGCATTGTTATTAGTTCTTAGGAAGAATAAATGATTGATTTTCATTATATCATAAATTATTACTCTTACACTTATTTTCTTTGAGACGTATAACCATCGGAGAATCTTTCAAGTCGGTAGAGCAAGCGGTATTCTGCGATTCTGATCTCGTTCCAACCGAGACTCCGAACTCAAAACTCTCTTTCAAAAGTTGACCAAAAAAAGAAAGACAACATTTTCTCTTCGTCTTGAAGTACACCCAAACTTCGGGAGAGACCCGCTTCTACCGCGTATTTTGCTCTTCTTTCCGACGAACAAACCCGGAGAATAAGGGGGATAACAACTTTTTTCCTTCGTGAAACGCGCCTCCCTTCCATGGGAGGAGAAATCGACAGCAATCTGTCGGACCTTTTACCGGCCAGTCTTTTACAATCCGGTCCGAGGCCTCCGTTCGCATTTGCATCTAGTGCTGGTGACAGTGAGACCCAGAGAGTCCAAGCGCGGCATCGTTCATCAAGAACCTCGTAGCGAATGTAAAAAAAAAAAAAAAAAAAGTGGTCCCTTCAATCACTTAATCCGGCATGAATAAAACTTACGATTGATACGCCTAGTTCCCCCTTCCAGTTTTTACTGATAAACCAGCAGATTTTTTTCCACAAGGGTATCTTATGGGTATTGGTGGTTAATCAATTCCGTCTTTGGAAGGGGTCACAAAACCACTTTAGCGCGTCTCTGCTATAAACTGCTACAAAAATAGATAGTATTACAGAACCACAATAGCTCACAATTCCAGTACACTGATTCCTTGAAAGCCTCCGTCTTCTCCATCGTTAAGGACCTCAATGATCGTGGTTGAAGTATTTGTTGAGGATCACAAAGATGTTGTTAATGCAAGAGGTAGGCTGTCGACTAAGTATACACCATTGCCTGTTGTTGATATGCTTTCACTGATAGGTAGGGCCACTGTCGTTGACGTGACTAGAAGTGGTGCACTGTCAACAGAACCATTCTCGAGGTTGACTTCGAGTGTTTGGCTCTCGTAAGTGTTGCTGAATAGATTGAGAACTCTCTTCTTACTTAATCAATACGATGAAGGTATCTATACTTATACTGAATGTTGATGAGCTTACCCCTGTACAAATATCGAATGCCTTTTTTCGATTATCCTATAATGAACCTCCCCCTAATGTTAACATTCCTAGATTTTAACGTTCCATAAATATAGTGACAGTGTGTGTGTGCGTGGACATGGGGAAGACCAGGAGGGCTACAATAAGTAAATAGGACAGGATTGGCGCCTAACATCTACCATGGCAGGGGGTGGGGGGGTAGCGATGCTGGAAAAGTGCCAAAGAACTTCTCGAGGTATTATTTGATGGTGACCTATTTGATGATGATTATTTTTGGTGGGTAGAGAGTTCATTATAAAATTAAAAAATTAAACTAAACAAAATAAGAAGCGTGTGTATGTTATGATAGGATTGAGATAAGAACGTCATTCTTTCCCCAAAAAAATCAAGCATCCCAAAAAAATCGGTCAAATTTCAACTAACTCACCAAAAAAAAAAAGGCAAAGATGGTTAAAAATCCATAAGTGAATGCAAATATTTTCAATAGAACATTAATTCAATAAAAAAATAACATGAGCTAGGTCATTCAAAAACTGAAGCCCATACTGATGCTAAAAACTGTGATTCTTCTGCTTTTTTTTTAGTTCCTCTTCTATCGATGTTGGAAACCATCAAGCCCAGGTGATATTTGTTACTTTGTTTCTCTAATAAGTTGACTGGTGTTGTAGTCGAAAAAACCTTTCAATTTTGCAACGGGGTTATCCTTCTTCCTCGGCTTCGCTTTCCATTAATCTTGCCCTCCAATATTAATAGTAGTTTTCTTGTCTTCATTGTTTTGATGATTTTTTGTTGTTTGCCCATTCCTGTAAGTACTTCAAAGTTGGTTTATTTGTCCATCCATGATATGTTCAATACCCTGGAATAAAATCTTACTTCAAACTCTCCAATTCATTGAGCATCCGCTTTCTTCAAAGTCCAGGCCTACTTTCCATATGAAAGGGTTGAAAAGACATCAATATAAAACAATTATTATACTTATATTTCACTAAAATGTGCTAAAAAATTGACAATACTGGTAAAACCTTTCAAATTTTACCTTTTTTTGAATAGAAGAATGTAATTTAGAATAATTTCTTTCGGGACGTAATTTATAGTTAATAATATACTTGTACTCAAAGTGGTCAAATTTCAGTAAAATTTAACACACTTTAGGAAATAAAGTTCATACGATCATGGTGCACGACTGGATCTTCGTTTTCAATTTCAAGAATTTAATTTTCCAAACGTTCGAGTATTTGTTTGTTTTCTTCCTTTCAACTTCTCTAGAGAATTGTCTGATTAGCCCTGGTGTAGGAGCTGGCAGCGTTTTCAGAGAGCCAACATGAAGCTTCCTCGATATCCGTACTTCGTTTTTTAAAAATTATTTTGTTCCAACTAGAAGTATTCGCGTTACTCCAACAACTGCGGTGTTGAGGTCGTGATCCGATTGCCGGTAAATCGGATTAGCCGCTTAGACTCTCCTCGTGTTTGCCGTTGGCCCGGTGGGGACCGAACTTGTTGAAGGATCTGAGCCACCGGCTTTACCTAACGCTCTTCCCCGTACTCTGCAGAATTTCGTTTACTTCGTTACATTCCGGGCTACATAATAATGGGAACGGCGGTGAACAAGAGTAAAGAACACATCTCTTACTTTAGGTGAGAAACATACACCTACATTGATTCGATGATACATTTTTAGAAAACCGACTAAAATTTCCTTGATGGTAAAACCAGTAGATGATGAATATATATAAATAAATGAACGCTAATAGTAGAAATGAACGCAGGAACATTAATAGAGTGGAATTGTGGAAGCTTCAGGAGCAACTCATTTGGTCTGCACCCTGTGTAGCTTGAAGATCACATCCTAAGGGGGGTACAAAACAAGTTGTAGCTTAACCCTGGAATGAAAGAAGGAGTTGTCACGACCCCGCCACTCACGGAATGTGTGGGATGACAATGAAACGAAAAAAGAAGCGGTACCATGATAATTTTTAGAAAAAATAAACACATTAGTGACCAATAGAACGATTAGATAGTGATCGGAAACAAAGTTCCGCTATGCTCAATTAAAAATGCCTAAGTGGGGTGAATGTAAGAAATTAAGTATCACTAAAAACGAACGTGGACAGAGTAAAAAGGTCAAACATTGCTGTAAACAGAAAAAGCTTGTAGTCAACCTGAAGACGTTGATGATCTCATATCGGGCTGTAGAACCCCAACTTAGATGATCAAAGAAAATTACATGTAATCTGTCGGTTTTCATCAACTTCGAAAATTTAAGCTAATTATAATAATCAGCACACATTGGAATAACACTTGCACGATGATGAATTTCAATTTTTTTAAATCTCAGGAAATGTAGGTCGGATTCCCAAAAGTTGTTCTACATTTTCTTTTCCTAGAAGTTTAGAAGCCTGGTCTGGGTAATCATATTCTTCCGCTGTTTATTGAATACTTGATCGAAATATTTGACAATAGAAGATCAACAAAATATTCAACAGAAAAAAGTTAAGAACCTAGGAGTCGTTTACGACCCTTTGGACGAAACATTTCAAAGTTTTCTATATGGGTACGAGGAAGCAATGCGCTTCACCCAACTTGGTAGTATTTTTTTTAAATGTATTTAAACTTATTGGTTCCATTTCCAATCAAATATAGACTTCATAGGGTCGGTTCGATCAAAGTTTTTGATCAACGTACACTCAACAAACTAGAGACCTCCACTGATGAACAAAGATGTTCGGTTTCACCAACTCAGGTTCAGGCAAACCAACGATCAGAAGAGCTAAATCGACGTTCAAAGCCAACCAGCCGAATTTGGTTTGTTAGCCTAAACTGTGATTAAAACCAGTTCTTTTCTCATCCTTGTTTTGCATTTCGAGATTTTGTTTTGCTCTGATCTCTCCCTTGAAAATGAAGGACTTGCGAAATATAAATATTTTCATTGCCGAACTAACAACTTTTTAATTTGCTACATACGAAAACACCACCATTATATATCTAATCAGTTGTACAAGAAGACCATCAGGTACCTAATAATTTTCAGCGTTTATTTATTTACTTTATTCCGTTTTATCTGCTTGCCAACAAAAGGAAAATGGACATTCCAGCGAAGGGATGAAGGATCCTCAATAAGAAAGGCTTCTAATAAATAAAGATTCTCGGAATAGGGAAAAGCGCCGGAGTTTGTGAGGGAAGCGGCTTGAAAAGGATTCATTGGAGAAACTGCAGAGCCCCTTGATCCCCCTCGTTTTTATTTTCCTTTTCGACCGAGTCCCAATATTTTCCGTACTGAGCTATTACTTCAAGAGCAGTGGGAGGGAGACGTCGAGATTGGGTGGAGCTCGCTAAAAGAGAGAGAGAGAGAGGGGAAAGTGAAAAACTTACAGGGCTTAGCCGTTTAATAAATATCAATCCGAAGAACTTTGCGAGTACAAACGGCAATGGACAAATTTCAATTTATTTTGAAGTGAATAGTAAAGTACGGGATTGAAAAGAATCACATTTTGAAGGTATTACTTCCCAATCTGCTTGTAGGATTTCATTAAATTGCATTGATTCACCAAGTTCTACTATTATTCTCTAGGAATTTTCACACAATAAGTTGAATCTTTCTTGAAGTTTTCTTGCGTCTGAAGATGATAATGAAATCTTGTTTTTTAGGTCGTGGTTTTATAATGCTTCTTATGTGTTAAGTCTATTTCTTTTTTATCGTATCTTTCCTTTTTACATTCTCCGAGTCTTTAGTTAATTTGTAACTGTGAGTCCTTACAAACGGAATCGAACCACGGCCCAGCGTTTGGGCCTACATACACTTTTTTGTTGTAACTCGTACCGGAGAATTGTGCTGGTTTTTGAAAATTCTCAACTCGACTCCCTAACTATGTCGTTTTCTTATAAAAATTTTGACAATTCCTCGTCAAATCTCATTTTAAGGGATTTTGATTAATTTGATTTGGCATACAGCAATTTAAGGAGGCAAGGCAAGTGGAAGGGACTAACCACACCTGCCGTCCTATTACCCTTATATCTTCTACCTCCGATAAACCTGATATGTCCGACCAAATGAGATAAAGTATACTAAAACCTGCACCAGGAATGAATGTGAATTCTCCATCGCGAGTCACCTGGAGTACAGACATTCCGAGGAAAACCCCATTTGGAACACAGCCATTCCATAATATCGCGTAATTTTAACCGTCTGGCGTCGGCCTTGGAATCGCAGTTTTGCCTACATTCAGTATTGTGTCCTCGAAAACTATGTTCTCTGATCCAACTCTTGCATAAAAACCTCCACCAATAAAAATAAGTTCATTAGTTTACCTGGTGTACCTTTGCGACAACATTGACGACAATTCCCCTAACATTTCCTGAAAGCTAGGTTCATATTTCAGTGATTCTGTTTATATGTAAGGAAACTAAGATAAATTATAAATTCTTACAGTAATATGAACAAAAAAAACAAAGGATTGAGCATTGACCTATCTAAGGGGGGGATTGCCAATAGTGAGCAATATCCACCGCAATTACAGAATACTATCTCCAAGTTACTGGGTCTCATATTGGAACGCACATCCACAATGCTGTGTTCCATCGGGTTGGATGCAGAGGCGGCTCCAGGATTTATTTTTAGGGTAGGCACAGTATATATATGTATATCCTTTTTCTGAGTAGCTTTTTACTCAGCCAACTAGTTCCGTGACCTGGATAATTTTGGGGTGACTTAGTGGTTGTGGGCGTGCAGCACTATTAGCAGACGTCACAGCAAGCAGCGTTGCCAATGTAGGCTGTCTAGTTATTAAAATTGCGTTATATATAGTTGAGACTGAATCTAACGTAATAGATGAACCATTAGAGCATACTAACCCGTTTTTAGATGTTCTCGTTCGATCAGAAAATACACCACATACCGTTTAGGGGGCTCAAGGGTGTACCCGCTTGCTTGTGTGTCACTGCTACCACCAAAAAATGAGCTTCCTCGAAAATCCCCGTTTTGTTCCCTCAGGAACACATTCTTTTTGGGCCATGACCTAAAGCCTAGACTAAAGAGACCTGAATGAAGTGCAGTAGTAGGACACTAAAACTTGAAGCAGGGATTGAAGAACCATTGACAGCTGCTCTTCGGATGTAACTAAATACGAGAGAATTTTCATCTCAGGTAGAATATTCTGAAAACCAACTCGAAATCGGGAACCTCGATACAGTTGCAGGTCATGACAATGACAAATCAGGGTTTCTCAACGCTAAAAAACGTAGAAATTATATTAGCTTCCGAGGTTTTTCTATTGGTCAATGCAGTAATAAATAAATGTATGCAGATAAGGGGAAAGAGTTGACAGCCAGACGATTTTGAAAGGCACAGCTTGCCATTTGCACAAATTTGCCCAGTAGTTTAGGAATCATCCACCTACAGGTTCATATATTAGTTGTTGACGTTCTCAAACGAATTACGTGAGCATAGGTGATTTATCACTTCTCATAATTTTATCTGAGTATCTAATAACGAAATAGTAAGCCTGTTGTAGGTATAAAACACACGGACATGCTGACTAAAACGAAACGAAAACTGACCAAGATGGGCTGAAAATCAAAATGGAAATTTCGATTTGCACGAAAAGTAATTTCCTTTCCCATGAGGGGAACCAATTCTTCCGCGTAATACAGGTAGACTTGGAAACAGTAATGATTAGGACGGCGCAATGGTTATACCATACCCGCAGGACCGCCAGGTCTTGAAGGAGGGGTAGGTCTAGCCCCTTGTTGGCCCAGATCTCCGAACATAGAATATGGTACCTATATTCAGCGGAGGTAATGTTTTCACTTTCGGGATTTCAATATTATTCTCCGAAACCTAACTCTCCATTCTCATTTTATATTTTAAATATTTTGAACAACTTTCGTAACGAGGCTTCGTTGTTCAATCGATAGATGAAAATCCAAATTTTCGAGCTTGATGTTTAATTTGTTGTACCTTCCAGCTTGTTTTAGCCTGATGATTTTGCAGCAATTACATTCTCCCAATTTTCCGTTTCTTAATAGAAAGTGTATATTTAGATTTTGCTCTACTAAAAGTTTGTTTTCGCTACTATTCTATTTAGGGATTTTTAGAGTGAATCTAGTTGGTCTCTGATACTATACTTGATTTTTTCCTCTCTTCAGCTTGATCCTTTAGAATCATTCTACAGCCAAATATATTAAAACATTTTGTTGGGCAAACAAGGTTCTTCATGTACTCTTTGTAACTTGTGACCTGATTTCTGATGTTATAGCATCATGCCATGGATCACTTGGTGACTCTGTGTGTTCGTTCTCAGTCATAGATGGTAAGAACAAGTTACCACTCCGTACAGAAATGACACAAATGTGAGAATGCTAATAATGTCCAAAGTATAAAGGGAACTATTCAAAGTAATCTAGAGGGGTGGACAGTACGAAGTCTCCAACAGTATAAAGGGGTCTGTACGATTGCGCTGAAAAGAAAATATCCTGACAATGCAGAGGTGAGCGCTACTATAGCTCCTACTCTTAGTAAAAGCAGCCTCAGGTCCATGGGGTTTATTCGAGATTCAAGGTTTTAGACGTAGACTTAGATGTTGACTAAAACTCCAAGGGCGGGGGTTTTGGGCCCCCAGCGCGGAAGCCTGTTGGCTTATTGTACTTTCTTGAGAGTTTTGAATTTAATCAAGGAGATTCAGCCCCTTGGTAAGGGGTTTGAGGCCCTCGATTAGTTGTTCGTTTTGAGTAGACCTCATTGGATTTTGGGCCCCATAGAGTTCAAATCTACTGATTGAGAGCTGGGCACTCAAATATTATATGGGATGCCGTTTGTTAGTCTCCTCACATAACATGCATATGGTTGAACTTTGTGAGACCCCAATGCGGTGTAGGTGAAACCTGGGGTTCAAAGAGCAGAGCTTTTAAATAAAATTGTGTATTAACGTTTTTTGAGAAATGCAATAGTTTCATTTTGTCGTTAGTTCGATATAAAAAAAGATGTACGACAAGATTATCTCACATACGGTAAGTTTCAGAGATCGTCAACAGTGAAAGTAAGGTCGTCTGATGTTATATTTTGGGATCGAGAAGACTGACGGCACTTTGGGGTAATGATGGGGTACAGAGACGATGGGTTCAGGTGGTGAGGGGGGATGTTGAAGAAGGGGGCAATTTCACGGGGGAAAAGGGACAAACGCAAGGAAGAAAAGAGACGGAGGAGGGCGGGCTAATGCGAAGAACAAAAAAAAAAAAAAAAAAAAAAAAAGGTAGCGCAGGTAAAGTGGCGAAGGGTGCGACAATGTGCTCCAGAGTGGAAAGCGGGAGGCGGCGAACGGGAGGTAGTCGGAATCCGCCTCCGACCTGGACCGCTTTTGTGCTTCCCGCGTTTATCCACGTCAGCTCGGTCCCCGTGTTGTAATACGTTCGCGTCACTCGAGTCACCGGCCGACATCAGTTAAGGCCCACCTTAGCTGAGGTCACATTAGCGCCACATTAGTTAGCGTCGATTAGCGGCGCCTTCACAATGGTCGGCTGGAAAGTCTCTCGACAGTTCTTTCAAGAGACGCTTCCAAGATATAAATGAACTCTCAAGAGCCGCCTGCTTTAGCAAATAAACGGTATATTTTCGGTTTCTTACTTTCAATTATGAAACTTAGAGAATGAAATGTGTCTTGATAAAGAAAAAAAATTGGAGAAGGAAATGCTCCGAATTTTTTCACTAGGGTTTATTTATTTTGAACCCCCGACAACACAACTTTTCTTGGCTGTTAACTCGTAAAAACAAGACCATGAAAAATTGGAGATAATAAATTGAATTTTACACTCATTTCCGTCAACCGTTTCACTTCTAAAACCATATTTCTCAATTCAGATGAGCTCGGAATGGTTTGAGACCCATCTGAGTCGATTTAGCGACCAAAATTACTCGAAAATTACACCCCACTCGTCTTTGGGTTAGCCATTCTCTGAATATTCTTTACCTATTGTCCAAATATTTGCTTATTATTCGTCAAATATTCGGTAAATGTATTCACCTTTTCTTTTCCATCTAACTAAATTACTCAATAATTCACAAGATTCAATTTATAAAAAATTCCGATATCAGCCATTCACGCGTGTTTCGTAAGAAAATCTTGCAGCTTGAGTTCAACTGGTATCTAGACGTATTCCCTAACTTGGAAGTCATATACGCGAAGGGTCCTCGTATCAAGGGAAAATCAAAGCCATACCCGATCAAATGGGGGGGTGTAGAGGGATAAGAGGAGAGGAACGAAATTAAAATTTTAATAATGATTAAACATAATTTTCAATTGTGCATGTAAATATTAGTTTTTTCAAGGACTGTATTGAGATCCACCAACAACATGTGTTCACGATTTATTTTTCTCCTTATATGTATTCTAAAATGGGGATCGAACGTGCTATGGATATGGTTAGTTGCCCCTTCCCGATTTTAGAATCCGTCACCTTGGGAGACGAATCAGACGTTTTCGAACTTCTGGGTCTACCTCTGAGCGTGGCGGAGCATTATTACCGCATCTACCTCAATGGAAGGGGCAACTATAGCATTCCATCACCTTACAAACAAAATAAGAAGGTCGTAAACAACAATTACTTCAACTAGGCAAAAATAATCATTAACGAGAAGATAATAAGGACGTTTCAACAACTTCTGGCTCATAATCCGATTTTTACCGTTGCAACGCGTCGTTTCAAAACTTCCATCTCAATTTTCTCAAAACTATGAAAATTCCGATTCACGCTACTGGAGTGGTGGTGGTGACGTATTCGGTCAGAATGGTCTGAAAGCTTTGCTTCAGAGGGACTTCGTAAAAATGGGTACGACACCCCATCGCTTATCCCTCAAGACAAACACAAGTGTTGAAGCCAAATTAAGTTACCAAAATAGTAAATGAGCATACATTTCAGGCAGTTAATGGCATTCTTTGTACAGTGTGACTGGTTTGTGGTTCTGGATTTGTGTTGGTATCAGAACTTCTAAATATAAGTGAAAAGGAGGTGGTCTCACCTAAAGTGGCCATCGTGGTGCCGATGAACATGAGGAGGAGGCCAAATGTAAGGGCTTTACAGGCGTTCCAGAAACACTTGGAAGACAAAGTGCCGGTCTTCACAACCTCCAGCTCCCAGTCTTTGGTGCTCGTGCTGGATCTGCCCCCGCCTTCCTGCATTCTGAAAACGAACCAATTATTTCTGTATAACTGAGCAATAGATCAGAATAGATAGAAAAAAAGTGAACGCTTCAAATAACTACTTAAAGATTTATCATTCCTGTTCTCAATTACCCTTCTACTCGGATAATCGGTTGATTAAAATTATGAGATGAAGTCAATGGTATATATTCTGAACACCCAACAACAGGTTGGGGCAACATAAATTCCATATTTCATAACGCAATGAAACGAGCATGTTGGTCAGTATTGCATGCATAGCAGGGTAGTCCCCGAGTCCGGTTTGTAAATGATCACGCTTATATTTGACCCTTTTTGAATCTTTTATAACGCGTTAAAAAAGAGGAAAAACGCTGAGTTATCTATACCATTCACCTCTGTTCATAATGACATTTGAAACTAAACTGAATTGAACACAAGACCAAGTTATCAATTGAACGAAAAAAGGATGACGAAAATCGGCTGTATCAGGGTGAAGATGTAACTATTTATCACGATTACCCCCTTCATTCATCCTTTTTTAAAGTAATTTAAAAGTCCGAAATGAGCAGCCCTTGAAAGGATCTCCTACTAGCTCCACTTCCGACAGAAAATTCGAAATTCCAAGGTTTGTTGCACATACTCCAGACTAAATTGGGTTCGAACAAAAAGTAGAATAATATAAATCATAAAAATCAGACGAAAATAGTGAAGATACAATGATTCATCGCTATTAACCCCTCTATTTACCTCTTTCTTAATGAAAAGTGAAAGCTCTAAAATTTGTTTAACTATCAATCCAAAGTTGCATTTAAAAAAGGAGTGATTGACATAATTAGCTATAACTCGCTCCCTTCCCCCTCCTGTCAGAAAAATCACAATTTCCTAAATCTGTTGCTAAACTACATAGACTAAAATTGGGATCGTTCCAAATAGGAACGACAAAAGTCGACTAGAATTATAGCCTGAGTGGCGTCGACGATGAACAAAAACACGGTTTTTTTCATTATTCCATCTAATTCTGATGGAATAACCCGTCATAAAATTCCCGAGCCTTGTTGTACAACCACAGTAGAATTTTGATCAAATTAAAAAGAGGCATGGAATTCCGTTAATTTAGAATTGTAGATTGGTCAGCGTCGACAAAATTTGTCACATGCATGCACCTTTTTCAAGGATTCGGACTTGGATTGGTCTGAAATGGATCTGTATGCAGCTTTTTTTCTCACGTTTGGGTTGTCCCACACCCCCCTGGATTCAATCTAATAGGAGTCCTTCTACTGACGAAGCCTCGTGTAAGAGAACTTAAGCGGAACACACATAATTATTCCAATAAACGGGAGTAGCGCAGGGACAAAGGCCCAAAGGCTTCCTCTGGAAGGGGGAGGAGGAAGAAGGGATACGACCAGGTAGTATAAATACCCGGTATTATAAATATATAAATACCCGGTATTATAAATATATAAATACCCGGACACCGAGCCGGGACTTCACTTGGTCAGTGAGGTCTCTCCTAAGCTGAACACTTTTCCTTATTACTGATAAAAACCCAAAATGACCCCTTCTTGATAGTAGGTTATGGTAGGTACACCTTTTGGCCTCCCTCTTGAGTAAGAACTCTGATGTCCGCCGAAGTTGTATTCTGGAATCATCGACATCCTCGGCTCAATATCCATCCAACTCCAAGTTAGATTGACTGGTGTACGCGGACTATATGTCACGGAAACACCGTCAACCGTAACTTAACTTCCATCCTCTCTGTCAGTTTGAACCTGATGCTCCAGACCACCGTCTGGAATCTGCGGTTCACACTACCGGAACTTCCTAAATACTCCTAGCCAACTCCAACTGATCCGCTAACCAGAACTTTGCCTAAAAATTACTATCTTCCTTCAGAAGAGAAAGTAAAATAAGTAGAGGAACCAAGATAACTAGTTCCTTACACCTTGCATTAGAGGGGCGTATGTACTAAAAAGTATTAAAGGTTTTTTTCAAGTGCAGAAGACATCTTGAAGTTTTTAGATTGGAACATGCTTGAGCCCTGTTGTACCTCTTCGGAAAAGCGTCACGCAAACTTTTGGAATGATTAACCCATACATCCAGCTGATATGTACCTACCTACACAACAAAGCTCATGTCATTTCTTTCTGAAAGAAATATAAAAATAATGATAATAGTAAAAAAATACATCTTTTCTTACAGATTAGCTGTGGGATTCACCCGCGGCCAGATGACCACCCTTAAGTATGACTCCCTGAATAACCTATATAATGAAAAACTCGATTTCAAAAAGAACTCTTGCAAACAAAATTCTATGGCACCATATCAGCTGATTCTTTCGTCATAATTTATTAGGCGATTTTTACCATGTACGTTTGCATTCACATCCTTGTTGACGTTATTTTTTAGCTATATAACACACATACACACAATACATATATTTTTTCCGCAAGTGGAGGTTGAAATGTGATAACAGAGTTAGACAGGAGGATGTACATTATTTTAGTTCATGTGTAGATCCATGTTTTGGCAGAGTACTAGGACAATTTTTAGAACCAGTTATTCAACTTTCCTTTGCCCGTTACAGCGTTGGAAAACTGAAAAACTGAGAGATAGCTCGTTCAAACGACTGAGAACATGAATTTAAAAAAAAAAAACTCAGTAATTAGAATTGAACACGAAATGAGCTGTTTGAGACATAGGTTATTTACGTATGAATAATGCTCAGGCGGAGTTAGTTTTATTGTCAGTAAGGCAAAGCATACGGTTATTCCGAAAAGATAAGCATGACATTTTAACGGCACGAAGAAAATCTTTCCGTCTAGAAAACAATCAGCTTCTGCCTTGAAAAGTGAATGCAATCTAGAACGTGCTTTTCCGCATTGGTACTATTTCAAAAAGCAATACTGGACCGTGAATTTATTATGTGTATTAATGCTTAGCGGTGTGCTTCTAAGTTCTAGTTGGGTTTGAGAGGTTTGGGTGAAACACACGTCAAGTATGGCTGCAATCGTCATAGTTTTGGTCTTGTTCGTCTCTTTCATAGCAAGGGTTTCAGGAGATAAAGAATGGTGCGATTTGACATGCCGTGATGAGCAAAACACGTTGTGCGAATATGAGGCGAAAACGTCCACAGAATTTTGTACATCCATCGAATCGTCAATGACGGAGGATCGACGGCGGGATTTACTGAAACGGCACAACGAGTTCCGCAACAAAGTTGCTGGAGGGGACCTCAAAGGTTGGCCCAGTGGTGCTAATATGAGAAAACTCACCTGGGACAGTGATCTGGAGAAATCAGCACAATTGTAAGTGCATTCCAGACAGCTTCCATATTCATGTTTCATATTTATTCATGTTCAGATTTCATATTTATTCATGTTCCTTGTTTTGGTTTGTTATTTTTGATGATGAACCTTTGGAATTAGCCACGAAAAATCATTTTGTAACCACCTCAAAATTTGTTGGTTTATGTTTCAAGTTGTGTAGAATCCGAAAATAGAATTTAAAAAAATTCGTCTGTCCACCGTGTTAATACTCTGGAGTACTTCTCCGAAACTATTGGACCAAACCTCACGAAAGTTTGACGAAAAATCACGTATGGGTTAACCCAACCCTGCAGGGTGATATGGAAATACTGAAATATAATAAACTTCTACCAAATTACATGTTGCACATAGCATCCTCGTATTGGTAAAGAGAATGATTGAAATATTTAAAATAATTTAAACAGTTCAGTGATGCACATAAGCATGATCATTCACAAAATTAAAAGAAACTCATGAACAACTTTATCATAAAACGAGGATTAGATAAACTATTATTGAGATAGTAAATTAAAAACCCAATTATTAATAGATAACACCTCTACGTTTAAAGGATTCGTCGATAATTCAACTTTTCAGAGGCACCTGTACTGTAATTGATAATCCACAATAAATTTTTGTCTTAAGATATTCATCTTAATAAGGTTATTTGCTACAGGATTTTCAAATCAAAATGTTATGTATTTATTTATAGTGGACAAGTTTGATTATATTTTGTTAGTAAGTGATTTGTTGTTCCATAGGTGGGCAACACAGTGCGTCATTGGGAACGACAAATGTAGAAGAACGCCAAAATACGAATACGTTGGACAAAATTATAATTATTCACCCGTATCGTCAGATGATGAATTTGTATCAATCGATGGATGGATCGATCAGTGGAAGCTCGCATCCCCTGACTTAGTGAACAACTTTAAATTCGAGTAAGGATCATAGACAACATTCTCTAGTTGATGAGTTTGTGGTGATGCCAAACCGAATTGTTATGTTTTTTCCCCTTGATTTGATAAAATTTATCAAATTAACATTTAATGTTAATCGATCCGATTCGTCAGAGCAGAGTTCCTCAAGCGTATCCTACACCTTCCGATGTCCGAATCTTAGATTGTAAACGTTTCACCTTGCACATAAATCACCTATATTTCGAAAAATGTTTTCCTATAGGAGAATTAGTAGAATGGACACCCTCATTGCAACTTTCCGTTTCTAAGTTGGGCTTCACAGTTACGCTCTTTGTTAGCATTGGTAGCACTCGTTGAGACAGTCAGACCTTGGTGTTTAGAGTTATTTGAAGGATAGGAGGATAATAATTTTTGGATTGACACCGTGAATTAATTCGACCAACGACATAATTCGAATTTCCCAAAAATATGTGTCCATGACTCGAGTCCTTCCCCAACGTTGGAGTGTCAGGTAATGTTTAGATGGTGGTGGTTAGGAAACATTCTCTGCACAATTACGATTGGATTATAGGGGGATACAGAAACTATAGCACAAAAAATTCTTGCATCAGTGGATTGTTGCATCGTTTATAAACTGCAGAATTACGATTTGATTATAGGGAGAAACAGAAACTATAGCACAAAAAATGTTTGCATCAGTGTATTGTTGTATCAGCTGCAATAGGTGAGAACAGAAGACTGAGGGTCATTTTCTACCCTAATATCCAATTCACCAGCCGTTCGGGAACCATCATTTGGCTGAATATACGTCAGATTGCAGTGTAAATGACACTACATTATAGTGTCTAGTCTCAGGTAGATGAAATGCTTGCTTTGAGGGGCAACCAACAATGATTGAAGAAAAAAAAATTAAAGCTCTTCTTTGAATGAGTATAAATTGTTCTCTCTCTCAGTTTGTAATGAAATGGATGAAAAGGAGGTGATAGAATGGACTAGTTCAACTTTCCAGAAGGCTTCAGGTTTGTGCTAAGGCTCAGCAGTTTCATATTTATAATTTAGCAGCATGATCGTATAATTGATTTTTCCTAATTTATCGAATTACATTTATGTTAAAATATGTTGGAGCACTTTGGTGATGAAGATAATGTTCTGACATCAAATAGATAGAAAATGTAACGCTCTTTCGAACTGTGTCATCTAATTTGAGCTATCTCCAAAATAGATAGAGTTATGACAGTTTTAATGACATAAGATCGAAAACACGAAAAAAATCTTAAATCGCGAATAACTCGGAAACGAGGCAAATAATTGCTAAGAGGCATTTTTGTTCAGAAATCAGTTGTAGAACACGTAGAAGTCGGATTGTGCATAACTCCTGGGACACCCTGTATAACTAAAGAAGACTAATGTTTGAAAATTGGGAAAGCTACGGAGGAGGCATTGACTTGGCCACTGGCAAGGATATGCAATGACCCGCACGACCCCCCGGTCTTGAAGGAGGGGTTGCTTTGTGCGCCGTGTATTATCAACCCCAATCTGATTTGGCCGTAGCATTGGGTGTTGCAATGTTGATAATTTGTTGTTTCTGACCAAATTCAGTTTTAGTAAAATGCATCTACGGCATTCCTAACCTGTCCAGCCAAAATCAGGATAATCGAAGAGCCGAGAGACGGCTATTGTTTGCTTTCATTTACGATTGACTGCGATGAGTTGCTTTCAGTTGATTAGCTATACCACAAGTGAGTATGTTGACATGATTTTTGTGTACGGTTTTGACAATGGTAATGCTTCTGAAGCAGCAAGGGAGTAACACTCCTCCTGTGTACAACTCACACCCTTGCGAATACGTCGGAGAGTATGATGAAAAAAATTGGTAGATAATATTGTTTACGTCACTGATCCTTTTTTTACCCAGTATACGACTTTTGAAAAAACCTAAATTTTAACGGAAAACACACGTTTTTCTGTAGTTAAACACCATTTCCTTGACTAAAAATATTTTTAAAAACAAAACGACTACACCGTTGGAAAGCTGGCATTTTGGCGCACGTTTTACCAGGCCTGCAGAGTTCTGCGTCAAGCATTAATGGGTTTTATGGTCGAGATGAAAAACAGGCAATTTCAAGGTTTTGACAAAACTGCCATTTCGCGCAGCAATCGCACATCTTCAGTGCAACAAAAAAAAATCTTTTCTAACATCAAATAGACAGAAAAGTTAACGCTCTTTCCAACGGTGTCATCAAATTTGAGGTATCTCTAAAATTGAGGGTGTTATGACAGTTTTAATGACAGAAGATCGAAAACATGAAACAAAATCTTTAATCGCGAATAATTCGGAAACGAGGCCTCTGGCATAAAATTGCTATGAGGCATTTCTGTTCGAAAATGAGTTGTAGAACACGTAGAAGTCGGATTGTGCATAAATCCTGGGACACCCTGTGTATACAGTTTATAATATGACCAAAATAGTAAAAACATTGTGTTGGCCGGGAGTTAACGGGTGTTGACGTAACAAGCATGTCATTTTTCTTGTTAGTTGTTAAAATTTTTCTGTATTAAGAAATTAATTGGTTCCGTTGTTGGCCAAGTATATCGATACTCATGGTATCTGAATTACTGATGGAAGAATACTTCTGACGAACTATTACAAATCAGGTACTCCATTACCACTTAATCTTTCGATCCCGTTCTCCTTGTTTCGTCCAGCTACCGACACTATGGCTGCGGTTGATGTGCGCGTGACTATGCGCATGATATCGCGTGACTTGTTTGAAGAGTCGGTAAAGGGAAACCATCCATACTTGTTACGTACGGGAAACAACGCAAGGAACGCCACTGAACGGCATCGTCATCCCATCATCGCCACAAATTGGGATGATATCTTTTTCTCTTCATACTCCTCATACTTGCAAATATGACTAACATATACTGAAGTCGATTGTATTAAATTCCAGCATAGCAACTGCGCAATTTACTCAAATGATTTGGGGCACGACGAGCGAAATAGGATGTGGTGCAGTCACTTACACCAGGAATAATTGGACATGGATCAATCTGGTCTGTAACTATGGACCATCTGGAAACTGGATGTCAAGCCCCATATACTTACCTGGGCAACCCTGCTCCCTTTGCCCATCCGGGACCAAATGTTTGCCAGAATCTGAGTTCCCCTATTTGTGCTCCTCTGAAGAACAAACTACCACTGTCGCTGCTTGAATGATTTGCATATGGACTAGAAACCCAACTACATTAATTTTATATTTTACTAAAAATTGATAGTCTCTTTATTGGTCGATCCTGATAATATTTGTCATACCCAATTAATTGGTTCAATTCCAAATAATATTTGACGATCTAGGTGTACAATACTTTGTTAAAATAGACATTTATTTTTACCACTTTACCATCATAGCATTGATGAACAGGGGTTGGTGAGGGGGGGATGGATGTATCAGTCTATCAATACACTTTCATTAACACTGAATCAACGTGATTTATTATCCTTCTGTTTCCCTAAATCCATCATATTGATTTTGCCCGTGTGGACTAAATATTTTTCATGGTTAGGTAGGTACCAAATTACTATAGTTAGGATTCCAAAGTAAAAACTAATGAGTGATTTTCGAGCAGTGGAAAAGTCATGGAGCCTTACTAATCTGCAAATGCCAGGGAATTTCAGTAATACCAGATGTAAGTAATTCTGGGAAGGCAGGGAAGTTGAGGTATCCTTGTGTCTTGTACATGCTTATATGATGTATTTAGTAATAAATTAGTAAGTTTTCAATCCGATAATTCAACTTCGTTTTGGGTTTCTGTTTCCAACCATCAACAACAACAACCCATTTTTGTTTCCGGTAATTTTTAGGGCTTCTTTGGAAATCAGTGAAACATCACTATTGTTGTGGTGTTGACGTAACACCCTAGCCATTTTTTTAGCCAGTTAGTCTGCATTAAAGATATGTCATGCTAAAGAAAATAAGCTTAGACAATTTGTATGCATCGTAAGTATACATCAAATACGTATTTTGCGTTGTCGTTCAGCTATCTTGATGGTCTCGCAGTGGTTTCGTATATATATATATATATGCATACGAATGAATAAATATATGTAGCATGGAAGAATATACATTTTTATGACCTATTAGGGGAATCGGACACAACCTAAACTTCGAATCCCGTGCAGTATTAATATCTTTGTTTCGCCTTGCTATCGCCACTAGGCGTGATTTCCGTATGGATTTTGGCTTTGGAGACGGCAGGTTACAAGAATCAGGAAAAGGGAACCATCCATACTCATTACGTACTGGAAACTACCCATGGAATGCCATTGAATGGCATAGCCATCCCATAATCTAATCAAATTACATAATATCCATTTTCCTCCTGAATATGTGCGAAAATAACTGATGTAGGTATCGAAGTATACTTAACTTGATGCTATTACATTTCAGCCCATTAACTGCGCAATTTACTCAAATGATTTGGGGCACGACGAGCGAAATAGGATGTGGTGCAGTCACTTACACCAAGAACAATTGGACATGGATCAATCTGGTCTGTAACTATGGCCCAGCTGGAAACTGGATGTCAAGCCCCATATACTCACCTGGGCAACCCTGCTCCCTTTGCCCAACCGGCACCAAATGTTGGCCTGAATCCGAGTTCCCACATTTATGCTCCTCTGAAGGAATAACTAACCAATTCTTTCAATTCCAAATATCTTTTAATGTTATCGATATCTTTTATATTACAAAGAATAGACATGCAACAGACAAAAACAACGAGTCAGACAAAGATGGCATAATTTTATAATTGGCATCACTGTAATGATGATGAGTAGGGGGAGGGGGAGATGGATGATCCAGTCTGTTAATACACTTTAACAACAACGTGATTTATGATCGTTTAGTTTCCCTCAATCCATCGGTCCATTTTACCAATATGTTCGAAATATTCGTCGAAGTTAGGCAAATTCAAAGTCAGTCATAGTAACTATTGAGATTCCTAACAACTGTTGAGATTCCCAAGCGAAAACTACTGAGTAATTTCCGACCAGAAAGTTAAAGCCCTAATTCTATCATCAACTGTAACGCCTGCTCAAGACACTCACAAGTGGTCAAGTCAGAGCCTTTCCAATTTTTAAATGTCAGACATATCAGTAAAACGTCTTCTCTTTCCAGAGATGTTAGTTTTGGTTTATTATTTCTAATGATCAACCAAACTAAACCTATCCAAAAACTAAGAATTTGTTGGTTCGCGTATAAAGATACATGGATACCATAATTTAAAAAAATCCGTCCGTTCACCGTCCGTAGCATTTCTTTGATACCACTGGACCAAAGTTAAAAAAGTTTGGCATGAAAAACCATACATCGATTGGAGATGTGCCAGTCATCTTGGCGTCATGATCAAGCAACCCTAAGGAATAGTATTTAAGGGTTGGAGTATTAAAAAATCTCAATCTCAAACATATTGTTAAGTAATGATTCAAAAATGTCCAAATTAATTTTTACGCAACTAGACCGAAGTTGAAGTGAAAATATGTTATTTGGATTAGTTAATAAAATCAAATGAAAATACTGCAGAAATAACCCCCTCCATTTACCCCGTTTCATGATGAAAATTCAATGTGCAGAAATATTTTAAAATACTAAACCAAAATCTTAACTGAGAGAAAAAAAAATAATTACCTGAATCGGTCGAGAATTCTCGGTTGAGCAGCGATTGGAAGGATTGGCGATTACACCCCCATTTCCGTCATGTCAGCAAAAACAAAATTTCCTAGGTTTTTTGCTCAACCAGACTTGAATAGGGATAACAATAAGAATAATAAAAATCAAAATTTGATGAAAAAAAAAAAAAAAAAAATACATTTTACATACACAGAGACACATACTCACACACACACACACCCATCTTTTTCACGGATATGGTCTTAGAATGGTCTGAAACAGATTTTTATGGAGTTATTATTATTGTTTCTTGTTTTCGGATTGCCCCCCCCCCCCCCCTTCAGAATCGATTAAAATAGGCGTCCGTCTACAGCGTTGCTTCATAAGGACGCCTGAAAAACTTTAGATTTATGAAGATAGGTTTTTAGTTTGATTAAGGTAGACTTTAGTTCCGTGGATTGAATTAATCCACTCGTTTGCTGCACGTTCACTCCTCATTTCAAGTCTCACTCCTTCTAATTAGTGTCTTTATGTATGTAATTATATTCGAATTAGAAACCGACACTAAATTTGATAATTAGAGAACCGATATCAGCTCAGGAAGGCTATGTAATACATAAATTATGTGTACTAATCCTTTTTCTAACACTTTTTACACACTAATGTGTTTAATCATTTTTCATAGAAAGTTATTAAACGGTTAATTTCTATGAGCATTGTCGTATTACTGCATCATAATTTTCAATGAAAATATAATCATTCGGTATCTGTTCGTGTAAGTCATAATTGTCTGGCTTCGTTCTTTGTATATTTCACTCATTTGATTCAGAAGGTTGAAACGGACTCGGGCAAGGTTTAGTGACGCTGAGGAGGATATTACGGGCGAAAGCGGTAAATAATGAAAGGCTCCAGCTCTGAGGCGAAAATCACCACCTGGGCGGAGTCGGATTAAAATTTCAGACGCTATGCACGTTGCTTTCTCTCTTGTGTTTTAATGAATAATTCTCGTGACGGAAGAGACTGGAAAAGCCGGTGGTAGGTTTCGTACATTAATCACACAACCGAGCACAACTCTTATGTTCTTCATTTCGATTCCTTTTCTACGTCTGCTAAAGCAAAATTAACTCATATTTGATGGAGGAAAATTATCATTTCTGCAGCAGAACAGAACGAACCCACGGTTAACTTACAAAAAACCACTGCACATGAAAACATTACGGTAGGAGAAGAACTCTTCAAGTTATACTTTTATACCAAAGGTACTAACTACGCCCCCACCAGACGCCTTGAATGTCGCCTATTACCGCAAGAGAATGGTAGCAGTACAACGAAGAAGAGCACTATGGATCGCCTGTGCATACAGGACTGTGTTGGAACCAGCCATACTTGTTATTGCGGGAGTCATCCCAATACAACTCATGGCAGCGGAACGGAAACGTAAGTTCGATAGAAAAGGGGAAACAAATCAAAATACAGTCGCCAAGGAAGAAAGGCAGCGCACGATGGCTAACTGGCAGGAGATGTGGATAGGAGAACACCGAGGAAGATGGACTGCACGCTTAATACCCTGTATCGACACATGGATGAACAGATCACATGGGGAGGTGAACTTTTTCCTGACGCAGTTCCTCTCAGGCCATGGAATCTTCTACGCCTACTTGCATAGGATGGGGAAAGTGGATGACCCAGCATGCCCGTATTGCAAGGAAGAGGATGATGACGATGTGTTCCATACTTTCTTTAAATGTGAATACTGGGCTGCCAACAGAAGTTGGCTTCAGCAGACACTGGAGCTATCACCTCAGGACATGACACCAGAATGTATCTTAAGTAAAATGCTTGAGCGTGAACAGAACTGGACCGCCGTAGCATCCTTTTCTGAAAAGATCCTGAAAATAAAGGCTGTGAAGGAACGGGAGAGGCAGAGCAGTGAGAACCCGGACCGAGAGGAGTAACATACCCCTCCCTAGAACCAGCCTGAAGTAATGTGTCAAACAGTTCCAGACTGAGTTCCGTCGTGGGAAATGGAAGGTGAGGTTTTAGTGGGTTTGAATCCCACATAACCCAAAGTGCGGTCCCTTTTGGGTATCTTAGGAGATCCGATTTCCACCTAAGGATCTCAAAGATTTCCTCACTGCCACCGAAAAAAAAAACTACGCCCCCACCTCCCTATCTACTTTTTTTTTTTTTTTTAAATTTGAGTTGTAACTTGAGTGGCACTTTTTGGAAGAATTCAAATGCCAGGTTTTGAATCAAGAGCGATTGTGAAAAAGGTGCTCAATGTACAACAACGTCGTTACGAGTATTTTAAATTATATGTAACCCCATGTTTAGAAAGTCCTCCTGATGTAGCAAAGCCAACAACAATTGAAACAGAGAGGTGAGGGATAAACCAAGCATGGGAGAATAAAAGCCTAGTAGGAATTCGTTTCCGACCATTCTGATACCTAATGCTTGAAAAGTCTAGTTGTGTGAGACAAACCTCGGAAAGTTTCATATCTAAGCAAAAGGTAGAGAATTGAAGAAGTAATCCTAAAATGTTTTGAGTGAACTGTGATAGCGATTCGTTTCCTAAAGCACCGACGACGCTGAAATTAAAATCGGTTCCTCTCAATAACACGTAGATTAGAATTACGTGTCGAACCATTCCCATCGATTGGGTGAATAGTGATGCTAATTCGATTCATAATTGACATCAGATGCCGAAATTTGAAGCAGATCCTCTCCTGGGCGATTCAAATTAAATTATGAGCTTAAATTTACACCGCGTTCAATTACGTAGCCTAGATAATTGAAATGCGATGCTGATTTCTTTTCTTTTCGCCCCAAGTACCGTAATTCGTATATGAGCCCCTGCAAAACCAATAGAATAGAAGTACAAAATACGTAACCATTATAGGCAGCTGAGTGCTTATCAATTATAAGATAAAACTAGATCCATGACGTAATGCACCAATAATTGATATGCATAATCACTTAGCAATATTAGGATTCTAAATCCTCCAATAAATCTCGATGTAACAGTTCTTTTCAACCATGGCAAGCTGCTCTAATAGTAACCTGCTCGTCATCGAGTGTTCTACAACCTTTTCACAAAATCTAGTGCACTACAACTTTTCTAACCGACAGACTAGTGAAACATTGATTCCAACACTGATGGCAAAATCAGCATATCTATCACTAGATTGTGTAATAGTCAACTGTAGTTTATCACATACACTTCGTCATAGACACGCACTGACACTAAAACGTTACGTGTGCTATTTCAAGTTTTCCCTCAAAAAGAATATGTGAGACAACGCAACTGGCTAATTCTTCAGAAAACAACTCAAAATTCGATTCTCTTCTGAACTATTTACCACTATTGGCATAAAACCTATATATGACGATTTTAAGAAGTAACTGGAATGATATCATAAAATTTTATTGGTAAAGCAGAGAATGGTGTAATATATGCAGTTATTAGAGATCACTCGGATGTCCGGGTTAAGGGTCTTTCCAACTGTTGCTTCAACTGAAAAGAAGGAAGCGTTTGCCATTCTAGATCTAACTATTAGATAAGTTGATACAAAATGAAGTCGCTATGAAATCACGCGCTAGCTTCACGAATTTGGAATACTACAAAAGGAACGAGGAGCGTAGCAGTGTTTTCTCTTCCAACTGGGCCAGGTGATGGACATTTAGCGCTCACAAAATTCGTACACAGTAAGGAAAGCTCTTGTCTTACCACATAACCTTCCAATGCTAGAACTTTTCGTTCTAGTCTCTCTACCCCAATATCATCCTCCCTTAATTTTTTTTTACTTATCTGGGATTCTAAATGTCTAATATACGGAAGGTTGAAATAATCACTCAGTTGAGTTAATATTAAGGAGCATGTTTAAATTGTTAGCAGTTTGACCCAAGACTTCTTATTTATTCATTTTTGCTTTCCGCCTTTTCCTCTAGAAATCAACTGAGACACATAACGAAAAGTACATACCGCTGTCAATCCTTCAGCTTGAGTGATACGGGTTCCTCACGCAATGGGAAGTGAAACTCCCCAAAAACAGAAGTTAAAAATGTAGGAGAAGTAAACGGAGATATAAAAAGGCACGAGAACGAGTGGCGACGGAAATAGCAGGAAGCGAATTTGGGAGAATAGCTGGAGGAGAATAGAAGACGGAGGAATAGGAGACCAGGAGGGAATAGGAAGTATTGGCGAGAAGGATCGGGGTTCTTCTAGGGTCGCTTTCAATTGTGCAACGGGGCTTTTTAAGGGAGGAAGTTGTACTAATGGGGAGGAAACGCCGAGGGGAGTTACTGCATCATCCACGTAGTATATATTCACCTCTCAGCTCTCCTTCTAATATTTAACGCCTCCATCTGAGCCTGATGGTAGTATGTTATTGATTCGGGTCAGATGGATGTGGTCGAAAGACATAAGGTGATTTTGATGAATAAGCAATCTACTCTTTACATTTGCTGTAGTTAAAGGTCTACAGTTGAGTTTCATTAGAATAAAACATTATATTTTCAAAGTACTTGATAATTTTCAGTGAATCAATTTGATTAGGTTGATTATCTGAATTATTATACGATAATTGTTCAATTGAACTGTTAATGCGATTGACGAGAAAAACGCTGCAAATTCTTTCACTGGGGTTTATTATTCAATGATTCATGATTTGAATTTCTATTAAGCTTTGGAGTGTGCGTGTTTCACAGGTGATAGAGCGATTATTGAATTACAGGAGATATGCATAGAGCACGTAAATCTGTTCTCAACCAAAATACCTATTTGGATTGATCAGTTGATCATTTTTGTGTACCTCCTGAAATTCAATAATCGCTCTATCACTTGTGAAACACGCACACTCCAAAGCTTAGTAGAAATTCAAATCATGAACGCAAGCCAACTGAGTAATAAACCCCAGTGAAAGAATTTGCAGCGTTTAGGAGTGAGTTTTCTTGAATCTCGATCCACTCGCTTGAAAGTGTTTTGGAGCATTTTGTACATTACCTTTCGTTGGAGTAAAAATACCTTTTTTATTATGATTGCTTTGAGTTACAGATACTAAATAACTTGTAATTGTTAGTATGCAATTCATTATTCGACTGCGAATTAAAATATTGCTCTGATAGGGCATAGAATGTATCAAACTCAATTAGATAAAAAATTACTTTTATAATGAAAAGCGAAACACTTATGATATGTGGCTCGTACTATACTACATTACGCTTACATGTGGGGAGCCCTATGTTATAGCTGGATTATACAAGGGGGCTATAAAATTTCAGAACTGCTGGTCTAGCAGATACAAATATTTTAGGTTACCAATAGCGAATCGCTAAACGCTCTTTAAAAAAAATCTTACCTTGAATTAGGGCACGCAGAGTATGTGGAACTCCGATGGGTTATACGGACAACTACCAGTAAATTTCGGTAATTGGTCCAGAATTATTACGACGAGGGGTGTGAAAATTGACCTTCCCGACACAATACGGCGGTAGGTCAACTTCGGAGCAGTTCCGCTAGGCTTCCCGTTACAGCTTCATTAGGTACCTAGTTGAAGTGACCCAGATGTTGGAGTTAGTACCTACGCAAATTTGCCTACGCCCAGATGGACGGTTGATAAACCTATAGAGCCATGTCGCAGAGAGATGACGTTTTTGATGTATATATTTATGCAACCTGCATTACGGTGCGTTAAGGTCAAACACTTTTCCAAGTACAGTAAAAAATCTATTATTTGAGTCATGGAATTTAGCAGTCGGTGCCGCAAAATCTGGATTTGGACCATTTAATCGTTCATAAAATCAATGTTCCCTAGTACCAATTAAATTTAATTCAATTTTACAAGGTGGATTCAAATGAGTGTGAAATAAGTTTTTGGGTTCCACTAACCTGAATATAGGGTAAATTAATTTGCCTACACTTTAAAGAAAAAATACTTTAAAACCCATATGTTCTGTTTTATCTCATTGGTTTCAACTATTGACCCCGTTTCCCCAAAACTTAACAACCTCTTTTTTTCGCAAAAAAATACTTACATTAACAGAAAAAATTAAGATTTAAAAAAACAGAAACTTCTGAAATTGAAGGAACTCTGCTGCTTCCATTAATAATGTCATAGAGTTTGACAAATGTCACAAAAGTCTCTCGTGCCAAAAGTTTTGCAAAGGTATGATGAAATATTTTGTAATTTCGTTCCGACCTGGAGAGTATAATTTAAAAAAAAAAAAAAAAAAAAAAAAAAAATGTTCAAAAGAAATATTGAGTTTTGTATCCTTACTAGCAAAGAAAGAAAAGATACGGGCAAGAAATCGGACGCATTTTTGTCCTTCAAAATCGAAATTTCCTCGTGATATTTGTGTTGCACAGATTACCTACTGATCGATATCGGTCCCGTGTGCGGCTGAGTTGGTAAGCCAGTGTTTGTGGTGAATCCTAATCACACCCGAAACTATATTATAGTTACATTTTAAGCTTTAGTCCGATTTCGATTGAATGTTGGGGGATTTACGCCTAAATACGGAGATTTTCCACAAAAATAATGAGTTTCTACGGTAAGGACATCGTCAGTAACAAACGTGAACTGAAGGTACATCACAGAAAGCACATCCAATAAAGGCCCAAGTGAGAGGAGATTGAATCCTATTGGCTAAGGGAAGTGAAAGGGGTGGGGAGGACCAACCAATGCCACTCAAGGCTCACATACTGAACGGGACACAAGCAGTAACATTTTGGAGAGGGGGAGCCAAACTTATTTCAAGAATGAACCCGAAATATTTTGAGGAATAACCTCATTTAAACATTTTCATGACCTGTGACTATCAACATAGTGTGTTGTGGGATCTCTCACGTTAATCTTAGATGCTCCCATGTCATCTCCCGAGGACGGATTCAAAAATCGAGAAGGGCAAACAAACCAAATCTATCACTATTTCTACAACAATCAAAACTAACCGTCGAAATAGATTACGTTCCTTCCACTAACACGGACTTAGTTTTTCTTGCTCCCATGTTTCCGTTCTAACAACAGTTTCATGTGCGAATGCAGCCACGAAAATTTCTTTCTTGTAATGTCGATCAAACTCGGAGGATAGTTAGGTGAACGTTGAAAAATTAAGCCCTAGGAATTTTACTGCAATTGGTTGAATAATAACTATTTCGCGAGGGTGAAACTGAAATACCTGACAAAGGCGAAATTCTGAGACTAATTATCTGATTTTGATGGAATTGGCAGGGACTGCCAGGGATCTCTTAGTAATTACCCTATATACCTCAGGCGCTGATTTTGCAGCTATCATGTGTTTACAATCCAGGTCTATCTTCTCTACCAAATCGAAACTAATAGCAATGTTGACCATACCTTTCAGAAGCATGTTACTCCAGAATGTTTTGTGATATCCGGCAAACTCCAAGATTTATTTTAAAAAAAGAGGTACCTAGGTGGTAAAGTTTCAAAGACTTCAGGAGTTCTTATTTTTTTAAATCGGTTACATTCATCCCAGTTGTGTAGTCTTTGTGGCACTTTTCGACAATGAAAGAACATTCTCTTTGATGTTATTTACTCTTGATTGTGAAAATACGAATAAAAACAAATGAGGATAACTAGTCTCAAAAAAAAAAAAAAAAAAAAAAAAAATGTAGCGATGGAAGATTGTGCTTAACATTCTTCTACTCCAATTATTGGTCTGGTTCCATTCAATATTTTTCTGCATGCTCATGTGAATCCACCATACGACTACATTGTTGTCTATAAGAACGGAAATCGAGGAGCGATTTGCAACTACCACCTGTTCAATAAAAACGGAGAAGCATCTCTTATCTTTCTTCATAAAAAATTTTAATGGAATGATTTCGCAGAAGTCAGAAAGAGATCAGAATGCATTCATTTTTTGAATGATAGTCTGGATTAATTCTATTTGCTTCTAAATCCAAATTTAAATGGGAAATTCTAACAAACATAATACCTTATTAGTGTTTCGTAATATGAGATGTGTAATTTAGGCGACAGAACAAGAAGTGAGATTGCTAAGTCTTCGATTAGTGTTCCTTATCCAAATATTCCTTCGTTATTGTCAAGGCTAGAAAGCATTATTCTCAAGAGTATACTCAACCAAAGCGTACGGGTAAGCACTGAAAATACATAATTGGTGCTGCGTGCCTAGATTATGGGAAGCATAATTAGTACTTTAGGTACAAGATCCAATAAGAAATAGCATTTACAGCTTTCGTCGAATCGAACTACCAAAAAAAAAAGCCTTCATTAACTCTACTAGCTAAGCCTATGGCAGCAATGTGTTTGTGGAGACATGACGTCCTAGTGACATACGTAGGCCTTATTGCAATATTAATTCAGCTAAGCTGAATGTAGTTGTGGCAAAGCACCTCTTAAGCTACCAATGTGTGTCGGTGGGCTTGATTCCGCTAGCCCTAAAATGCGAGGTCTTGGTTTAGAGATGATTTAAAATACTGAATGACAAGAAAGCGAGGAAACAAAAACATAAAAACAAAAACAAAAATCAGAAAATCCATTGCCCAATTTGTTTTTTAATTGTATTTAAAAAAAATTTTTTTTTTTGTTTTTAAATATTTTTTAAAACAAAAACATTAATTGTATGATATATTTCCACAAAAAAAGTCCGAGTTAAACACTTGTAAAGTACACTTGTGAAGTACGTAACACAATGGAGGGATGTGAGTAGACATGGTCCTTATATAAAGACAAAACAGCGAAAGATGCCTTCTGATTGGGCCGAGCATTTGGAAAGTAGCGAATGGCAAAGTCCAAGGAGCCATCTGATTGGACCTAAATCAAAGGAATTCTTAGGAGCAATTCAATTAGTGAAGAACACTTAATTACGCCGATCATTGAGTTACAAATTTTTGAATTTCCAGAGAAAAGGTATCTAATTTTGGACCTTTTTAACAAACGTGAGCGATCTCTCCTGCCGATTCGGTCTTACCTTCTTCATATCTAATTCTATGATTTCATTCTGAATGACGATTTCCAAAAGCTTCCCTACCCCTATCTAACCGACGTTCTTCCCTATGTTCTCCCTGATTTGTCTATAAATATCCTCCCAGTTTGCCACCTGATAAATCCCATAGTCTCATTTCAATAAGTATAAAACAATTTTATCCTCTGAAGGAATTTGGTCTTTTATATTCCCTAATAACGTTTCATTTGAGTTCTGTGTATCCCCTACTCTAAAACCCCTGTTTTCTGAAGTAGGTACTTTCTGACATATCTTCCCTAAAATGTTAGTCTAACTTAACTTCTCTTCCTAAATAAGTTACAGTTATCTGAAAAAATGTTTTGCTAATTATCTAACATATTCTATGTACAGGGTCCACACTTGATGCTGGACAAAAGTTTTGGGTGAAACTTGGCTGAAAATTAGCATAAACTGGCAACCGCTCTCTTTCAATCTCAACCCGTCCTGAGATATGATTTTTTGAAGTTTTTTTCAAAGTTTTGTGCCATTTAACCCGAATTTCTCCACTTGAACAAATTTTCTTTTTCAATTTTGGACCACGTTCCCGGATTCAGCGTTAGATGTTACACACGCCAGTGCATTCTCACACCCAAAAACTAAGTATGGGCTCTAATTACCGTTCAAACTTCAGGAATTATAAAATAAATCAAGTTTCTGAAAATATTTCAACATCAACTTCATTTCCATAAAACGTGCCGAAAGCTGTCGAATTTCAGAAAAACTTGCGAATTTAGACAGCTTGCCAGTGGTATGGCCAACTTTAAGATTCCGTTTCGGAATTAAGATCCGTAAGAAATTCCAGTTTGAAGGAGATAAAACATTGGGTACGTTCTGAAACAGCTAACGAGGATTTCCAAGGATACCTACGACTATTGAGAATTACATTTATAGATGGGTTTTCTATAATAGAAACTTTATCTATATCCAAGTAATTGAGTAATGATGGACCGACTTTTTTTGGTAATGTACCTAATTTCTTGAATTCAACTATAAAATTAGAGGGGATGGACAAGAAGTTGCGGTAGGTGTAGTTAGGGGTCCTTTCTAATTTAAATTTTCCTATGAGCTCCTTTGAAGTAGCTCCATCCTTTCTACTCTTCGGCCTAATTAGAAGGCATCCTTAACGCTACAATATGCAAGCTTTCTAATGCTTAAGACTTTTTGGTATCTACATAAGGGCCATGTCCACTGAGATCTCCTTCATCCTGTTGTGTACTGGCGATAATGTAAATGTGAAACAGATGTTCAGCTCTTTTTTATGGAAATATAATATTTCCTCGACATTGTACTTGAAATTTAAATTCGGATTTCCAGTAAAGCGGGGAACCCACATTATGTAACTATGTAATTTTAATGCTCAACGAATTTAAAGAAGTCTTAACGCAAAGGAGATTTATTGTTCAAAATAGCATAAAAAATAAAATTAATAAAATAATAAAAAATAAAATGAAATAAAACTTGAAATCCTGAAAATTAGACCTATTCTGAAAGCTGAATCCTTGAATTATTGGTAGCTTGAGGCTTGGCGAGTGTTCATTAGGTCGATAGCTGGGAAACATTAATTGTGCACTGTACCCGTCGTTATCATAGTAGCAATCATTGTCCGAGTAGTCGCTACTACCCAGGAGAGGCTCCAAGTTCTCGTTTGACAATTGTGATTCATCGTGCATCATGAGTTTTGTGTTCTGGAAATCAACAGAAAATTGTGAATGGTTGTCGTTCAACAAAACAAAATCTGTAATTATGTTGTGTAATATTCATTTGTAGGTTGATTTCGATGATTATCTAAGAAGTTATTATTTATGTAGAGATTAGTTATATTAGGATTATTCTCTAATTTTTAATCTAAACGTGTTAACATTTGTAGGATTCTCAACAGCAAACGCAAGAAGTATGTTGCAAACAACTCGTCCGAAATGTGGCTTTTACACCAGGCGGTTAGCTTGACAACAGGAAATTCGGAATTCTGCCGGATGAATAATAACGACGACCTATTTCATAAATAACTTTCAATAAATCTGATTGGTGTTTCAAAACTTCATGTTTCAGTAAAATTGCAACTTTATTTTTGAATTTAGATACAGTAGTTACGAGTTTCTAACTACTCGTAGGTAATCTAGCTTTAAGTTCATACAATAATATCTGTATTAAATATTAATAAATGTGGCGCAAATTGTAGTGAACTAAACGAACTCTAAAAGTTCTGTAGTGAACTAAACTTGGACGCACGTAACGAAGTTCGTTTACCCGTTGTAAATTAACCACATTAATGTGTATGTAAAAACAAATTCCCTTCATCATTGGGAGTTCACGGGTCCCTCCTTGCCTGGTCGAAGAGCTACCTGACAGATAGACGCCAGATGAAGTTTTGGTGAAACTGCGAAGTGTTACTTCCGCTCCCTGCTGTGCATCCTCTGGTATCCTCTCACATTGGTCCACTTTTGTTCTCCCTGCAGATTAATAGCGTTGTGGAGCTGGCGACCATCTGGGGAGTTCGGGTGCTCATGTTTGCCGAAGACTTGAAACTGTTCACCCCAATATCGACCATCAATGATTGTCAGCGCCTTCAGGATTGCCTCAATTCACTTCTGGACTGGTGTTCCACGAACACTCTCGCTTTGAATTCCTCAAAATGTTCAGCAGCCTCCTATTGACGGTCACGGCAGCTCACTCGGCAGCTGGTGTGCTATTGACTCGGCTTTCTATCGTACGCGACCTTGGGGTCCTTTTGGACACGAAGCTTTCTTTTGTAAAAAATTCAATCTTTATATTTAAAATTTCGAAATTTTCAAAAATTGGGTAAAACAATCCGTTTGTCTACTCTTCGAAGTTATACCCCGAAGTACTGGAGCAACGTTGATAAAATTTGGTTTGCATCGATCTGCATTGTTTTCGATCAACTCTAAAAGGTAATGTTTAAGGGTTGAGATGTGATGGTCACGAGTGAATAATTTGTTCTGGTGCTAAATGTTTTAATTTCCTTTCACTAAATATCTTGTTGCAAAATCATTTGACGAACAAATGCATCCAGATTTCACTTTAATGTATCATAAGAACTACAGTTCATTGATCAGGATGGGTTTGACGTTTTTCCCGCAACGAACGCTAGCTGTTTTGGATCGCTATGTTGGAGTTAGCGCTGTAAGTGGGGGTTTTTGTGAACACAGTCTTTTGTGGCACATACCGTCGAGTGAACGTCGGAATGAGGGCTCTTCAAAGAGGGGTCACAAAGATTGTGTACGAGGGGGTAGACCCGGGAGGTCGATCTCATTACCGGCCTCGGGTTCCCCTCATCCTTCCGCTGGATGACCTTCCTTCGGTGTCACAACAAACCTCCCTTCAACCCCCGTTTGGGCCTTTTCAACGGTGACCACCTGCCTCCCCTACCGCCCCCGAATAGTTTCGCTCCCGTAGTTTCCGCTGCCTCCGAAGGAACGTTGACACAAAGCGCCTTTCACGTGCCCTATACCTCTAGATACTCCAAAACCTCATTATCCTCCTATCCTATTAGGCTCCATCTATCTACGTCCGGTGCCAACACAAAGATCCGAGTTTTTCTTACATTCACGTTGATCGACGACTAGTGAACATTTTTAGCTAAGGCCTAACCCTTGCCTCTTTACAAGCCGATAACAAAAATTTCAACAATAGAACAATAAATTGAAGGTGACTCTTACGTTTTTTGAAGATGATCGAAGATGATTAATGAACATTTGTTCGTCTGACTCAATAACTCAATCTTTTTCTACCGAGCCAACCTAAAAAAAGCGGATGCATTGTTTTCACTTTCAGGAATGAACAATTTTTTCCTCTCCAGAATCAAAATATATTCATACAGTTGGTGTTTTAGGCCATTCTGCAAAACTTTCGTTTCGTGTGTGTATGTCTGACCGTATGTTCACAGGCCCTTGAAACAATCCTAAATGCCGAAGTTTTCATCTGATTTTCATGAAATTTCAAGAAATGTGCGGATTAGGCTGTAAATGGTCATCTATGAGTTTTATTGAGCACAAATCACTTCGTGATTCTGCGTAAACGTAAAATCCACCAAGTACCATTTTCTCAGGTTCTTATCGTTCAATCGCGCTCAAATTTACAGGGTAGTCAGGGAAGAACTGTGTAATAATAACTTGTGCATTTCAACCCAAATTATTACGGTATTAATACATACTGCGCATGCGCTAACGCGGTTACCTTGTAACAAGAGTAATTACTACAGTTTCCAATCGATTTTTATTAAATTTTCAAGAAATATTCAGGTTTGAATGTAGCCCATCCACATTCAAACCTGCATATTTCTTGAAAATGGGGGGCCCCATGCCCCTGTGACTTTCGTTGATCAGGAATCTATATATCAGTCGGTGCATTGCAAACTTAAAAAATATCCAAGCACTATTTTCTCAGGTTCTAGTGGTCCAATCCCCCCCATTTACAGAGTAGTCCGGATGAAAGGGTTCAAGGATATCCTATCATTTTCAAAGAGATAGTAATACTAAACGCTTAGCGTTGTCATTCGACTTTTACGCAATTTTCAGGGGATTTTATATTTGAAGATACCTACGTAGATTTCAAAAATTGGAAAACCCTGACCTTCTACAAAGCTTTTTCTCCGACACCATTGGACCAAATTTTATGGAATTTGGCTGAAACACGATCGACCAAGGATGTTCTAGCAATCTCGTCATCGTTTTCGATCAACCCTGAGGGGGAACTTGAAGGGTCAAAATATTAGGAACCGAGATCTCGAAAACTTTCACAATAAAGGGGTAAAGGCTGATTTTCATTGCTATAAATTGAATGACACCACTTGGGTTGCTGCCCACCATTAGTTTGCTGTTCTTAAGATGTTATTTTATCGAATACAAATTAAAAAATACATACACTCCACTTATCCATGGTGGTTCTAACGGATTTCATCTAAATCAGATAGAAACCGTAAAAGTTATGCTTTTTACGATTTGAGGTACGATCATTCGTAGCAGTTACTAATGATACTATCTTGATGAAAATCATGTGGTGTAATCAATTTTAATTTCCCATTCACCTTCTGAATTTCAGTAAATCCAAACATTAATTTTCGCCTGATTGATTCAATGTTTTGCGCATGCACGGAAAAGACTATTGATTTTTGGCTAATGAAATTTTCAAAGGAGCCTTTTCAGCTTAATCCCAGAAAATGTTGTCAAAATCGGATGGAATGTGCAGGAGTAATGAGTTTCAAGTCGGTTAAATTTGCGCAATCTTACAACCACTGTGTTCTTCACAATTATCCTCCAAATTTGGACAAGAACGGAGAGTAATGTGTTGATTAGTTAGCATAATTTGGAATCTAAAGCCAATTCCAGCCATTCACCGTGAACATTTAAATAAAATCTGAAAGAAACTGTGAAAGTTAGAAGCCGTTTTGCAAAGATTTTGTGGAAAACTGGCGCGGTAGACGATTTACAAGGAATCAAAATGTATCGGGGGATACAAAACGAGATTTCGTGAGGAAATTTTAAAAACATACAGTAAAGAAATCCACGCCGAAACAAAAACGGAAAGTGCAAAAACTCTCTTGTAGTCCAACGTGAGTGCATGAGAAGTTTCAGGGGCGGGTCGACTAAACACGCAAGACCTAGCGGTCGTGCGGGTCATAGTCTACTCCTCCAGGAACGTCCTTACGGAAATTAAATCGTTGGTGAGAAAAAACTTGGCAGGTAGGCAACCACTTCCATAAAAAGAAAAGATGCAAATTATTACATGAACAAATAATATTTCTGCGTGGAAAATCTCTTCTAATGAAATAAGTGGTCAATAATTATTAAATGCATTTTATGGTACACTGTCAAAATACAACTACGAAAACATGGACACCTACCGTGGGAAAATGCACGAAATTAGAAACAACACCTTCATTTCACTTATTTAAAAACACATTGTACCTTAAAATATTAAAATAATCAATAGGCACTCACTCACCAATTGGAAATCAACACACCTACAACGCATAGTACGACAATGTTTCAAATGTAGTTTTTATCAAGTGATTTCGATTAAACACAGCAGGCGTTGTTTTAAGGTCAGAGGTTTAGTTTTTAAGAATAACAAACGATTGAACAATCAGTAATTCAGATGGGGTTATTGATTCATTGAAGTGAATCTATCGATAACAAGTAGGATCGGAGTTTCCCAAACATTGGTCCATTAGTTCTGAAGTTTGTCTCGTTTCTACTGGTGTGAAGCTAATGAACTCAAGCTGAACTTCGAGAAGTACCCACCTATCGTATTACCTATGACCTTCTCGGGATCTTCAACTCCACACATGCACCCGCACAATTCGAATAATTTAGGCGGTTATAGGGTGAGTTCCTTTGGGAACCTCGGGATCATCTACGATTCTCCTCTGTCATTCTAGTCGCATATCGACGGTCGAAGCTCACAAGCTATGAACAGTCTCGGCTTCCTGAGACGCCGAAAGCAAGGATTCGCGGATGTGGATGGGTACTGTCGTCGGAAATTGTATCAAAGTGTCTGCTTCCTAGACAATTCTGCTGACAATACAAGAGTTCGTTGAGCGCCTAGGGAATAGATTTTTAAAAATATCTGGCAGATAATATGGTAAGCTTGATGCGTTATGAACCAGGTGGTCTACAAATGAGGTATTAACGGAAATGGGGACGTGGAACAGACTCCGAGCATTATTTGAAATTCGCTGAATACGACCTAAAGGGCGGAACGACCAAACGTTGATAGTGCAATATGCGACGGCGGTACATTGGGCCCATATTTTTGCTCCGCCGTTGGCGGTAGATTGTGAGATCGGTAGATTCAAAAAGTTATTTTGTTTTGGAAACCCCGAGGTTGAAGGACTTGAATAATAATTTGTAAGAGGTTTCTAAGAGTCCGTGGGATGAAAGAAGTGTGGGGCATCGAGGACATTTTCTGCGCAGTCAACAAAGATAAGCCTACGGTCGAGTTGAGAGCCAACGGTGGCTATCGCAGTTCGTAGCAGACCAAAGACCTCTTACTATCACGCATAATAGCTTACCAAAGTTATAAAAGTGTTAGAATACCGCTGAGACATCTCCAGATAGCGGTAAGATTACGTAGAAGGAATTCAATATCTCTGAGCCTGTAAATTGGAGATTGTAAGAAGTCAAGTGGATAAAAACCCATTTAACAGCTGATAAAACAGCAAAGTTGTAGATTTTGACCGAAAATAAAAGGTAAAACAATCGAATAACGCAAGGGGGATTTCTCAAGTAGTCTTACCCGTGTAGCATGACTTCTTGAATAATTTTTGGTTTACTGTTTCCGACAAAAGCCTTTATAGTCGTGTAGCAAACCTCCTGTCATTTTATGTTTCAACGTATGTGGATTTAAAATCGTCCGTCTTCTTTTCGTGGAGAAATGTGTCGAATTGTAAACATCTGATCTGACTATATGAAGATTGCTTACATATAAAATAAGAGTTTGTGAGATGTAGAACTATTTAACGCAGGTACCTATTTAGGAATAAGATGGATTATTATTAAATTGTACCTAATCAGAAAAAAGTTCTCTTGACTATTTATCTTTCCTTTTCCGTTGTTAGTTTGCTATTGATGATGCAGTGACGGGCTATCTGGCACAGAAATTGTAAACCGTAGTGGTTTTTTCTTGCCTGTCCGACTGGGCGAACTAGGTACTTGAAGGTGGTGCAAGTAACTTTCCTGCTATTCAAGAAACATCATAAAAACTCTCTATTCTCCAATGGTTATCTATCTCCTACTATGCAAGTTCATTATTCAATAAATGAATGATAATAATCGGGCATTCATCATCTTATCCTAACCCTGGAGTGACATCGTGGGGTGAGCACTACTCCAACAGCAAAGTTTCGCCAGGGAAATTTCTCTCAATGAATCATTCATACTCGCCGCGCTCATGTGCTATTGTCAATCAATTTCCTTTGAACGGTCGAGTTTTTGACATTGCAGTAGTGCTTGTGGTGGATAACACCCCACAGCGTTGTTAACGACCTTCTTTTTTGTTTTCCGAGCTTGCGATTGTGATAGCTTCTCGTAAAGTGTTGACTGACCCTGGACAACATCTGAGCTTCCGTCTTGGTCTTCGAAGTTGTCGATTGTGACAGTTCTTCGGAAGATAAGCTTCAGGAGCAAGATATTTCCGAAAAATAAAAAATATGGTCTGTTCAGCCGCGAACTGTTCCGAATACCGATCTGCGGAATGTTTTGAGCATGCAGCTGGCATGAACTCGACCCTGTTTAACATACTATGTAAAAAGCTGATTATGAAAGTAACTTTTTTCCTTTTTCTTCTCTCTTTAGAATAGGAGGTTATTTTATGATTTGGAAAAAGAGGTTTTAGAATTTATTTTTCGTATTTTGTGATACATCCATCAATCAATCAATTTTACCATTGATTGGACAACATTATAGAACGATTTTTTTCTGTTAGGTAGGTATTCTTTTCACAAAATTGCATAGAGCTTCTGACATACCTTCAAACAAGATTATACGAGTACGTTGTCCTCCATTGTTTTCATTCGATCCTCGCTTCAGATGGGTCGTAAAAGGCCAGACGAGATGTTTTCTGGATAGGTGAATCAACACTCGGGCCTCCGAAGTGGGCACCGAGTTGAGTGATGGTGAGTGGAGTAAAAGCTTTGTCCCATCCTAAGGGGACCGTTGAATTGCACTGTTGAGATGGGCTTAAATGGGTCGTAAATATCGACCGGTTCGACTACATGACAAAACTTAGTACAGAATACTTAGTAAACCACATTTGAAGATCCGGGTGGAAGAGGGTGTTTACTAGAGGGAGGATTATTTAAAAACAAATCAATATCCACGGGTATGAACAAAATTTTAATTTTGAGAGAGTACCTTATAATGAAATAGAAAAAAAAGGAAAGATAATAAGGAGCTCCTTTCAAATCATTACATAAATCATCGTTACTGGTCATTTGTTTCAATTTATATCAAAATTTTGATTTTGGTCATACTTGGGCGAAGGATTGCAATATCTGACTTTGAGTAGATATTGAAGGTGGAATGGAAAACGCGCGGATTTGAAATAATCTTGACTCTGCTCTAGGAGAAGAATCCAAAGAGATCTGCTCTAATCACATAGCCCTAGGAGCATATGCAAAACTATAAATATTTGCCAGAGAAACTGGGAGAAGGAAGCATGATAGCAGAGTCTTAGGTAAAAGTAGGGAGTATAGAACCTTGCTTACAACAAATGGCTAGAACTTGTTATGTTGGTGAAATACTGTGGGAGACTGATAACCCAACGCTTCTGGTAATAGGTGTTTTCGGATATTGATGATCCGAGTATAATATTAGTACAAACGTGGTGGGTTGTAGGACCAAGATAATGAAGAACGGACCGAAGCCAAAATGAAGGGTTGAAGCTTGGGAATATCAAGAGTCTGCAGGATTCGGCATGATGGTAGTGCTGAGTTGACTAATTTGATCACATTCCACAACAATCAGTGCCTATCCTACATTTTACTGCGATAAACAATAATGGCGTCGAATAGGTAGAGTCATCAGAGAAAGGCAACGCAAGATTTTTGTTGGCTGGAGTTTCGAAGGTTTTGGGCATCGCTGTTTCAGATAGCGGTAGCCCCGGGCCACTAAAATCTACCGTTTCGAAGATACGTCGTGAAGAAGGTACTATGAAACACCTCTTTGAAATTCATGAATAAAAGAAGTCTTCATGTTACAAATATTTGAAATGTTTGTGTGTGAGAAATTGCCTTTGTCAAGACGTCAAGAGAAGAAAAGGTTCGATAGGGGCCCTCAAATTTCGCCAAGATCTTTAAAAAATGATCGAAAAATTGATGTTTTTAGCATTATTATAACAGGTGGGAAAGCGCCACTCATACTAGTCCTATGTAAAAATTCATCACTTAACTCATCGTTAGGGATCTTCATTCTGGAGTTCCATGACTGTTCATAAATGCCAAAAAATTAAGATTAGAACTAGGTACTTTGAATTTGGAGGTTTATTCCTTGTCCGAAGCTTTTCCCCAAAACTGCTCAACCAAATTTTACGAATTTAGGCTCTAAATCATACATCGATCCGAAATGTGCCAGCAATCTGCCCCTAAGAGAAGCTGGGAGTTATTTAATGTGAAACTCGGAATAAAAGATGGGACACATTAAGACACGTCGAGAAGGACTGTAACTAACAGAAATTCGTAGTAATTTAGTACTGTTCAAATGAGTACTGTTTCTAATCAAAATGCACGATTTAAGCCTCATATCTGTAAATGAAAAATTTTGGGAAGGATATCTGTCATGAGTGATATTCATTCTCCAGCAGGCAAAACCTTACCTTGAATATATACCTCCCTTCCAAAACATTTTCGTTTACAACAATCCACCGAAATTGTGTTTCAGCACCTGTGTACGTGCTTGTTAGTCCGACAATCTACAAGGTCAATCCTAAGGGTACATCCGCAAAGTAAGGCAGTTTATTCAAGTGCCTACTGTTTCCTTAAAGGATTTATCACACACAGAAAAGATAGGAAAATATTTCAGAAAGCTGGGAGACACAAATTACCAAACGGGGATTTTTATTTCTGTAAGAGCCGTTTTCCACGCAAATAAAAAACTCTTGGAAACATATGAATTATTTCTGATTTGCTAATACCGAACTCTGATGGGATCTAGAAACACAAAATATCGTTAAAGCGCAATTTTCCGAGATTTTACACAGTGAAATACGTAACCGCATCTGAGTACATAGGCAGACAGACAGAGAAAAGAGACAGAGGATGGTATGAAATGAGCCTTATTAGACCCCAACTACATCATTGGTCCTCCCGACCGGATCGCGCTCCCATAGTTTACTTGGATTGACACCCAATTCCATGTTAGGAAAGATTCACACATAACCTGAGGGTTTTCCCTCCATACCGGGGGCTATCTCCAGATAAAATAAGTTTTGTCATACTGAAACCTTAATTGCAACGCAACATGACGAGGAGTTGAAGATGTTTTTTTCGATTACCGTTTCCGAACGATTTCTGGTATAAATTTATTTAATTTTGTTCGAGTAGTTCCAAGAAGTAAGAAAAAAGACTATCAGCGAGACCGAAAGTTATTAGATTTTATTGGGGTACTGATTTAAATTACTGAAGTAATGAGAATGCAACCAATTGCCCGTATTATTTATAGCTTCAAATGTTTCGTTAAGAACGATGTACCATTTCAAGAGCTATATCTCTGACTTTGGTTTATTATTTTCGAAACACTGGAAAAAGGGAGCTCATATTCAAAAGCTATTGTAAGGCCACACTGCCACACTGATTAGCTGAAGGGCCCTTACGTTTACCTTCATCCCTAATTGGTTAAGGTATTGAAATATACAAGGAAATCTTTTTAGAGTACCAACATAGAATACAATTTAAAAAAACGCTTCAAATTATTTCATATTATAGGTTTGATATTATTCATAACTCCCCCCCCCCCCACCACTACTTTTCTTGACTAGAAAGCTGTCAATACGAGAAAATGATAAAATTGAGATTTATTTATTTTAAATTTACACCCATTTAATATGTTTGCAATAAAAAATGAATTTTCCTATGTGAGATGAGCTCAGACTAATCATAATCGGCGTCCAAAAGTAATAAGAAAGACATCCATTTAGCTATCCCATGAAAAAACATCGAAAAACCTCGTTTTTAATTAGGGTTTGGTCCCTAGGATCTATGCTCTCAAGGCGACTGGGGTTGGTAAGGACCAACTAGACCCAAAATGGAGTCCACGTGTGAAAGAACAGATTTTTTACGTCAATCCTAAGACCTTTCATCAAGTTTCGAATTTGCATAACTTCAAACATAGAGTGAACAAGTTTGTTGGGGTAGTTGGTTATACAAAATGTTTGCTGCACGATTACAAAGGGATCTTATTGAACATAGTAATAAAAAAAATTAAACGTGATAACTGTTGTGGTGTGTAATAGGTGTCTCAGGTTGGATGGGAAAATGGCCACATTGGACTGGAGAACTTGCTTGGATAATGAACATAGTTCGGTGATGTAGTAGGAGAGGTGTCTGCTACAGGAATAATAATAAATCTTCGGGTAATCATTTACAGCATTTTCTTTTTCCACGAACTTGGGAGGAAAGGTGCCATTTGGGGATGTAGTAATTGAAATACTCTGCGTCAAAGGTGTACGACATATTTAGCAGAATAATTTATTTTTACTATTACTTTAAAAAAATAAAAATTAATTAAGATTTTAAATGGTTTGGGATTAAGCGATTTCATGGCAAGTTTTATGTCCTCCGACCATACCACCTCTAATTCTTTAAACCACGTAGAAACAGAAAGTTACACGGTTTGAGTCCTTTACGGTTTGAAATGCGTTTAGATGAGATTGTAAGTATGATAAAATAAATTTATTTGACTGAAAAGATAATTAATAATAAATTATTGGAAATGAGCTGACGTACCTGTTATTGTAGGGTGGAGGGCGGTAGCATTCCCCTCGCGAGTGCCGGATAAGAACTGGAGTTCACGACGGGTACATTGGGGCATCACCCCCTCCTTTGTAAACCACCCCTAAAGGTGGTAGACTCCTCCACTGCGCATGCGCGGACGAAGAATCGATTTGCAGACGCACGAGGGTGACCCGCCCCCTCGCCCAGAGCAACAAGTACCCTTGTTGGGGATCAACAAGTGTAAAACAGGGTGAGGAGGGACGCCCCTTTCTCTTACAGGGAGTATTAAATCAGGAGACGTTATCAGGGGGCGGTTTGGCCTCTGTTCCGGCGAACGTGTGAATCCGACCGACCGACGGTATCAGAGGGGTTGAGATTGGGTCCCTGAGCTGCTTAGAGATGCATAATTGCGGGCGAGGTCATCCCAGCGCACCTAACCCGTTCAATGTTGAATATTGAAGTTATTTGTCATACATGGAACGTCATTGGGTCCCCAAAGCTTCGTAAAATATTGAAAGCTGTTGTTGACGAAGGTATTACTCACATATCCAGCTTTCGTGCGAAATATTTATCATCTGTCGAATGATGAAACGGCCCATCCAATAGGCAAATCTGGTCGACAGGGTGAAAACCGTCGAAATCAGTTCGGGTATTTACATTAACCATCCGTCGATAAATGATTGGTAAATCTAACCTGCCAACTCAATCGTTGATTAGACTATCCAATCCTCAATCGTTGATTATTCCTAAGTCAGCAGGAAACCAAGCCGACCGAAGAATGTGTCAGCAATTTTCCTTTTTTTTCCATCAGCGTGGTATGGAACGGCATACAGGGGTAATGGGAGGAGTGTGCGGATTACGAGGACGCCTCTCATCAGAGTTGTTGGTTCGGATAGTAATTGAGAGAACACTAGGCCTGAAAATTGGTAATCATCAAGTAAAAAATGTAATTTATAGTTGTTTAGGTTTGATAAACTGTAATAGACGGGATCGAATAAAAATCTGTAATCGATTGAGATAAAATTACGTCTGTTCTTTCATCTAAACTCGACCCTCCGCCTCCATTTCTTGTCTTGTCCACTTCAGGTGTCATAAACAACTACTTAAGCACGTTAGTTCGATTAGGAACGAAATTATCAGCCGATAATTTTGTGTCCATACCTTGTAACTGACTTAACCTTTACAGTCCTAATGTACGTAACAAAAGCTGAACAAAAGACCTACAACGACGCAATATACTGTATAGGTACATGGATACGACGTATAAATCGACGAATAGAACTATTGAAATTAACCAGATAAAACTCCAAAACATCATTTGTCCGTAAATATATTTTTGCAGGGTAGATCGATTAGGAAAGGAATTAGCAAAAAGGAAATAGCAAAAAGGGTCCTTCCGCTGATCACTGAGTCTCCGTAAAATGTAATTGATTTATAAATGTGACAAAGACAATTGGATCACTTCCTCTTAAATATAATTCCGCAAACACCAACTTTTACAACCCCCTTTGTAAGAAACAACTGCTGAAATCGGAATACCTACAATACAGTTACATACTGTATTTCGACACGGCGTTGGAATTCACAAATAGAACTGTTAAAATACAACGAGATAGAATAAAACACTTACCAGCGCTTACTTGTTCTCAGTAATATTACGTACGAATTGAAAAGCTCGTTTAAAAAGGAACTTTTGAAAAAGAAATTCCGTTTCAGTTATATCAGCTGATTCAATCTTCAAAATTTGAGTATCATTTAATGATACTAGGCAATGTTTACTATGCCCAAACACTTTTACATTCATATTTATGTTGACGTTCTACTCATGTATCAACAGTCTACCCCTCAGGGAAAGTGAACGGGTGACGTGAATCGGTTCGGGTGGGTTTCGATTAAATTAAGGTACTTCTATCAATGACCAACATAAAACCAGAGGAATTTCAATTTTTCTTTTTTTTCACAAATTTTAATGTGATAGCGATCTTTTTGCACACAGATGCTTAAATTGCAAAATAATCTAACATAAATACTGTATGATTTACGAAAATTCACTCGTTCATGGTTCATGCTGAATGATTGGAAAATTTCCCAAGTATAACGCGATGATTTATGATTGAAAATTGAAGAAATTTAGTCTTTTATTCTGATTTTTTTGTGACAGTTTGATTCTATTCTGTAGAAGGCTCCTTCTTTCGAACGTTTTGCTGATGCGCCACTTACTTTTATCTCTATCCCATAATTTGAAACCCAAACCGCCTTCACTTTTGAACATTTTGGATATTTTTTAAATTTTGGAACGCGTTTCAAGCAAATTTCAAGGACGATTAAATGGAGTAAGTGATGATAAAAACTCTTTAACGCTAACAAATTTTTATTTTAATAGAAAACACATCAACTTTTGTATGAAACACACTTCTATTTTAATAGAAAATCCACAAAAAGCAGTTGAAAAAAACATAGTTTCAACCATATAAAACTTGAAAACCCAAAATTGAGAAAGAAAGAAAGTTTTACCTTTGCTTTGATGAATATAGAAATATAAATCAACAAGAAAATGGTTAAAAAAAATTAAAATAACTGTCCAACAATAAGAAAGGCGTGGTTTGGTTCTTAGGAGATAAGGGTTGGTGCTGGGGGTTTTCAGTCTGCTGAAACCAAATCTGAAATCGCTTTTCGTAGTAAAGTCTTGATTTTGACTTATACCTCATAAACCTATTCTTAGCTTCGTTTGATTGTTTAAAATAGCTCTTCAAAAAATGCCCCGATTAATTTTTACTTTTCTACCACTCTTTCTTTGTTTTATGAGATGCAGAATCCGAATCGGAAACCCGATTTTAACTATATACTTCCATTCCACAGGAATTTACAGCGGTAAATTTGACAAAACAATCCAAAATAACCCCAAAAACACTGTTCTGTACATGTAAATGCAGTTTTTGAAAAAACAACACCAGATAGAAAAAAATCTGATTCCAAAATCGTTATTGGATTAATTAAGATTTGGATATAATGAGTTAATTAGAATAAATTAAAAATGAATATTCAGTGTGATATTGATTAATACAGAACTGGTAGGTACGTATCCAACCGTGTTTTTTTTTTGTAGTGTACCTAGTCAAGTTTACGTGACGGTTTCTGCACGTCATAAAACATAAAAATAGCGGTGGAAAGTGATACATTAATTGAGAATTTTGAAGCGCTATTTGTAACAATCAGACGTAGCTAGAAAGTATGTTTTTGAGCTTATCTTAAACACTAAACCTGATAGATAAAAACGGTTTTGAGATCAACACCCTGAAAAACTAAAACACAACCCTTATTTCCTCGGCACAAGACCTTCCTATTACTGGCCAGTGTAATACTTAAATTTATCGGTATATTATTAATGATTAATATATAGAAAATCATTTATAGTATAAGATCATTACCTTCAACGGCAATATTTATCATCTAACAACCAAATGAAGAGTTCCAAACTATCGAAGGATTTGAACATCTGTTTGATTTTATATATTGGTTATTGATCAGCCATACAACAGTTGTTAGCAGTCATGACATGAATTTATATTTTGCTAGGAATAGTTATAGCATTCGTACAGAATGATGGTGTTTGGTTTGAGGAAACAAACGACTAACATGACTGAAGATGTTTAAAGTATAGTTGTGGCATCATTCTTGTTTTATACATTACTTATTACTTACATCTAAATACTAATTGAACAAAACATAGTAACTAATTGCTTTTCCAAATTAAATTTTGTAATTCCATTACATTTTATATGAATGATTTTGTAATTAAAGGGTCTTAAATGTTGAAGTATTCCGAATCATTGGAGTCACATTTACAATGCATTTTCCTCTATTAGAGTGACTTTTAATCACTAGCAATGTAATTTAAGTTGCATTTCTCTGAATGGAATGTAATCGTTTTTAAACCTCAAAGTTCCAGTAATAAAATTAAATCATAATTTAAATCGTCTAAAAAAATAATTAATTGGGTCGGGATGTTGGAAAATTAATCACATCTGAAATTTTCAGAATTTTTAATTCCAGTGCACCAAAGTCAAAACATGACGAAAACCTTGGTGGTTAAAGGGGAAAAAAATCGTTTTTCAATTTAAAAAAAATCTGAGTTTCTCTAAGTAAATATATATTTTAATATAAATGAAATTTCGGATGTTAAGAAAATCATGAGTTCACTCAAAATTGTTGGTTGTGATTAGCTATCAATTATATAAACAAAGGTGTGATTTCGGAAGGGTGAAAAATATATCTTGAATTCCGAATGCAGAAAAGTAGCGATATCTCAAGTTTGTGTAAATAGCCAACCAATACCGCACTAAAAAATAATATTCCCAACATTAACAACATTAGATATAACGAATTTTGTTATTTCTGACAAGTTGAATTAGGTAATAATGGATTTATACGCCCATTTAAGGGGAAGGTTATTTATTGAGTCAGTTTGCATTTCATTTGCATTTAGTATTTTCATGTCCAATCCAAACCAATTTATGGTAAAAATATGTTTTTTTACGAGTTTTAACAAGTAATTTTCATTGATCCCCTAACAACAGTTTCAAGAATAGAAGTTGGAACTTGAGGCATATTAAAACAACATATTCACCTACTACAGCCAAAATTGAAAGTGACTATCTTCGCATAGTTACTCCTGAAATGTCCTCTGTCGTTATTTTGCTTTCTGCAGCAACGCGGCAGGTGTATAAATCCTAGTGAAAACGAGTAGCCTTTGTTGGAAGACATTTAGAATTCGTATCAAACAAGAACATGAATTATTTTTCTAACTTACAAATTCCTTGTGTCCAATATTAGATTGTAACCTGCTTCTTCTATTGACCAGCGTAGGAATCAGTTTCAACTTCAGCAATCCAGCTTTTATCTTCTTGATCCTTGGTAACAAGCTTGACACGCCCGAATCCATCAACAAAAAGTGCAGAGTTCATGCTTTCAGTTTTCTTGATTGCGAAGCACAAAGGTCTCTTGTACCGTGGGAGGAGCTGAGGAGGTAGTACACGAGCATCACAGTTGTCCACATACGTGATGTATCCAGTATCAATGAATCGCACTCTGAAAACGGTAGTGTTCCCCCTTCTTTCAACAGAGCGGATTCTGGCCCGGTACCATCCGCCTTCATGGGACACGGCGCAGCAAGTCCCCGGAGCAAATAAATTGTCTGGCAATGGCCTGCACATACGAGAAACGATGTAGAAGTTGGTGACAAAGTTCTTGATCTCATTAATCCATGCAACGGGAGATACGATGATGTGCATCTTCGTCTGCCGAAGATACGTCACAGGGAAGAAAACTCCTGGTAAGGGCAATTCGTACCCATCACTGGCAATCGTCAAACTACGCAAATCGCTTAGAGGACACGAGGCCTCAGTATTCATTACCCAATGATCAACCATGAAGTTTGTGAAACTTCCCATTCTTAGAGGGCCTGCTAAGAATTCAACCAACCAAAAGTCTTGTTGCACCATTTGTCTAAAATTGAACACGACCTTATCGCCTTTCAAAAGTGGAGGGCAATAATGGCTGCACATGATTTCTACAACAAATGGCCCATGAGCCAGGAATTTTTTAGGAAGATCATTGACCCTATTCGTATGCAGGTTTCTGATTATTCCTTCATCGTAAAAGATGAACTTTGCTTTGTTAGCATCAGTCGTTTGCAAGAGACACACTCTACTCCAAACGCCTCTGAAACAGACCGCGTAGTGGCAACCAACAATTAAATGAGTGGCTTGTTGAAGTTTATTGGCGGAAAAGAAAAATGTCATATCCTTCACCATTTTATTTTTTAGATGTATCCACTTATCAGGGATCACAAAAATACGATTATTCGTATTTGATGGTTCAGAAAAAGTACTGACAACAATAACTTCATGGCGCTCGCCTTCCTCCATAAGAGGACGGGTGTAATGGATGTGATTGGTTTCATCTTGCAGTTCAGCTTGCTGTTCAAAAACTACATCTTCGGATAGAAGAGCCATTTCGTCATCAATATTGTAGAACCAAGAAGGAAAATAAAAGTATTCCATGTTTTTTTATTTACCCACAAAAGGACACTAATCAGAAGATTTTTGATACAAATTGAACTTTATACAGTACCTGACTGTAAAAGATGATGAAGATTGTAAATGAGATCTCACGTTTTGTCAAGTGCTTCTCAGAGAAGTTATCAGCTCCTTGTCAATGTACATCCAGTTGTAGCCTCAGGTAGATCACAAAAGTCACTTAAACGACCTCTATATGTAAGGGGCTGCACACTTAAACAATTATAATGGTATAGTTTTAGGCAACACCTACAACAAAACCCCTTGCCGGAGGAGTTAGAACAAGCTGTCACGGATGACGAGTACAGAGTGGTGGCTCCTTCATGCTTGTAATGGTAGAACCCCATTGTGGCGGTATTGCCAACACACAGTACCAAAACATATTAATTGTTACCAAATCAAAATTTTTCCTCTGTGTTCCTGTGGTTTAAAAAATTACGGCAAACAATAGAAACAATAACTAAATTCTAACTGAAATTTATTAATTCCATCGAAGCCACTTTGCAAGAACATAACCTCCATATTGCGAGACTCGCAGCTCAAGGGCTCAACCTTCAAGGACACAATCCCTTGGATCCCACCAAAGCCAAAACCCCCTTGAAGTTTTAATTTTGACTTCTTATGCGGCTTTTCTATGTTGCAATCAATTGTTCACCACGAACTCTCAAAAGATCTGATGAAGCTACTGTAATAGAAATAATGTACGTATAGAGTACCAGGAATAAGTTTCTCTACTACTGTCTGAGTATTAATTCCATTGTAAGTAGCCGTGCTTCGGCAAAAAGAGTCTATTAGAAAATTGTGAAAAAATTCCTTCTTTTGGTTACGTGTTCAATTGTATTCGGTTTACTTCCATGGCATAAAAACAAAGGAATTTCAAAATCTCAAAATTGCACCTCAAATTAAAAACACAGGGGCTGTTAGAAATGTTGTTACATTTCTTGTAAGATAATAAAACAACTTTATTCATGTCAACCCTTAAACTATAAAATTTCATATTCATTTGGTTCGCATTTTCTATTTCATTTATTACTACCTTGGAAATCAAACAATAATAAAAATTTCAACGCCCTCCTCAACGATGGTTGACGTTTCAAGATACTCAGATTCCAACAATCAACTAAACAAAATCAAAATGAAATGTTGAATAAATAAGTTTAAAAGAAGTTCTAAGTATACTTTAAATTTGAATGATATTGGACCAATAGATCCTGAGGAATCGGTATTCCAGAAAATCCATGGTTGTCATTCATCGCGCAAAGGAATTCGTAGGGTACCTACCACTCCCGGTCTTGAGAACGAATTCGAAACAACGATTCTTATATCGTGAGGAGCCGAAGCTTTTGAAAATTCACGTATGCCTATGTCATTACTGTTTATTTGACACGAATGGCCTTAATATAGCATTCTTTAGGAGTAATCTCGCACAATCATCCTTTGGTATCAAACTATGACTATATCGCAAAATGATGGAGATGTGAGGTACCACGAAACCGATCACGACAAAAATCATAAGGGCCACTTGAGTTTGAATGAAATCGGAAGGTAATAGCACGAGAAATATAATACGTTTCTATAACATATTCTACAGGAAATTAACGTTTACGCTTACGTTAATCCGTAAAAAAAAAAAAAAAACTCGTACGCGGCTCAGTTGTGCTAATTCTACAGAGTACACAATAATAGTACAACCGAGTTGGAATTGATTTGACATTATTAAATCGGCTCTCCTCATCCGTTCTCCAAAATTTACCCAGATCGGGAGACGGACAGTGAACAAATTATGCTTAACGGATTTAACAACTTTGCATTCGTAAAGTTGTAGTGATTTGTGAGCAATTTAATTTATAACGCATACTGCAATTTATAATGTAATATTTATTATTTATAATCCCTTAGGGTTGTTTGATCAAGATGCCGAGATAACTGCCACATCCCGGATCGATCTAAGATTATTGAATTTGGACCAGTAGTTTCCGAAAAAGCTTCAGACGGCAGGCGGATAGCTTTTTTCAATTTTTTTATTCGATATTTGAAACCTAAGTATCATGAAACGTAAACCAACACCATTTGAGGGGGAGTTAACAACCTCGATCACAAAGGTTCATTATTGAAAATAATTGACCAAACGAAATTTTTTTTTAGCTTCGTTTTCTAGTCGGAATGTATTCTAAGTGTGGTGAAATATCAAAATCTTACCCTGCTATATCCATTGTTCCAGAGAAAATAGATCCTAATGGAGATGATTACCAATTATGGAAGTGTAATAATACTACTTTCTCAAAGGGAGAAATATATATTTCCAGGTCGGACACTGCAGACTCGTCCACAGGTTCTGGTTCAACTGATTCCTGATTTTTCATGTCTTCAGAAAACCTCAGGGTCGCTCCTACGCGGGCAAGTGTATAGAGGGGTGTACGGTGGCTTATCCTAGAAACCTGTTTTTGATAAATGTTATGGGAATTAAAAAAAAAGTTCCCAAACAAGCTTGTGACATCAAGGATGAAGGAGTTTTTAGAAACATCGAAGTATCACTTAAGTTGAATATGTATAATGTGTAACTTTGTTTACAAAGGCGTCTGACTAAAGTGAATATTCAATACTGCTTCTGCAAGTATTTTCCTCAAATAGCCATGACTTCTCACTCCTGTTGCTTTCATTGCCGAAATGATGATGAACGCAATGTTGAACCATTCACAAGTCGACAAAGTGCCATGCAGTGAGAGGAGCAAGAAACTTCCAGAATTTAAAGTGGTCTTAGCTCCAAATACCAGACCCTCCGGGAAATAACAATACCAAGGAAATCTTACCAAGTGCTATTTCACATTTAACCTCATAAAATCAAGTTAACTAAACACAGTCCAACCTGAACTTCCGTAAGCGAGCCCTGTGTGCCACAACAGCAAGTAGGATTTTTACGAGTATTGAAATCTGCCGTTTCTCAAGTCCCTTAAACGCAGAAGTTAAGACATTTCTGCCTCTCAACTCAAATGGAGTTCAGGTAGCTAACAACCTACAACGCCCTTAACAGGGAATCCCTTTTAAAGTCTCACGGTTACTGAACTCAATCAGATTTCTTCGAATTGGTTGCATTTAAAATGGTCGCCATTTTTTAATCCTTTAGCTTTGACAAGGTTGACAATAATTTATTAGGTTAAGGTGTGCGGAACTTTGGTTTCATTTATGCAATACAAATAATGAAATTGGTCGTGTTTTTGCTCCAGGAGAATGAACTCCATCTTTATGAACCCCATCTATCAAAATGTTGCTGGTTTTGTTAAAGTTTTAACCAACGTCTTCCCACAAGGATCCTTTGCCAGCTAGCTTACTAATCCAATAACATTATCGTAATTCACTGGGCAATTTGAAAATAACTCGACTAGACCTTTCGAAAAGCTGCAATTTAAAGGGAATATGAAGATTAGAGTAGAAAAAGGATAGCTGAATGATGTCTTGGGAAAATAACCTCAATACCACGATTACCTGGGAATGGCAATCTCATTGTCGTTCACCAGTGAAGTAAATGCAAAGTTGATCATTCTAAGATTTTTTTCCAATATTGAAGAATCTCTGCAATTGGAAATTTTCCACTCTTTCAATGAAATGGTTTTATCGTATTGCTTCGTTGTTATTCATGGACGAACAAAACTTCTTACGAACACAGGTTTGCTTATTTTATTAACGTGTTTATTTTGTCAAGAAAATATCTCTTGGCGCAAGGTAAAAAATAAAAATAGATTCTTAGCCTAGTACAGTAGGTATTTACAATAATATCACGAATAAGTACCTTTCATTTTTCCACAGTTGCCAAATATAAAATAAAATAAAAATTATTTACGGCTCAAGATGACATCTCACATAGTGCCCCACACAATCTATCACATGAAAAACTGGTGTGCGAATCATAATTGACCATTGTCTTCATCATAAGAATTATAATGATGTAAGTACAACAAACATTTTTTGTAATCATCAGACCAAGGAGAATAGTTCTCATTTTTTTCACAATAACATTTAGGGGTAAATATCAGAACTGAAAGTAAAGCTGGTTCATCAAACTTGGTACATCATTTTCAATAACCAGGGGCATTTGAAGAAAAAGTATAAAAACGTATTGTACATTAAGTAGGCCTTGTCCAATAAGCTCTAGTTTATTAAAAAATTCCGTAACTTGATTCATGTACAGTCTAGTGCCTCCATCAACAAACATGGTTTATTTTTCAATCAGAGATAAATATTACAAGGGCAAAGAAAAACACAGATTTCCCCTTTCTTTAAACTGTAAGAACTGTTTAAAACCATGAATACATCAGAAATTAAATCAGATTTTTTAGCTATGCATAAATAAAAATGGGATCAGCGCATTGAAAAATGTTCATTAAACTTATTCCACAAATAGTGCTAATCAGTTTTATAAGACCAGTTCGTTTGGATAAATTACATAAGTCTGAAAAGTAAAAACAAGATCAATGGCAGGTGAAGAAGCCTCTTAATATATCACTAGGTAGCAAGTAGCTAAATTAACCTATCTAACAAATTTAAATGACTTCAACAATAATCACAATATATAGGTATTACTAGTAAAAATACTGAGAGAATAGTAATTTTATTCGTAACAGGTATTAAATTCTTTAACAGGTAACTATCACATCTAGAACAACTGCCACCGGACGTTTTCTGCGGCAGACTGAAGAACTTAAATCTAAAACATCTTCTTGCTTGCTATCAAACAGGCCACATAGCACCCCTTTTACTCCAAACAATCTTTCGTCACTAAATCTTCTGGTCAATTGAAATATCATTAGAAATTCGGTACAAATTGAAAAACATTCTACATAACAAAATATTGAATGTAGGCCATTATAGGGGTGTATATAAATAAAAGTTCTTTGCAAACAAGATATCTAGGTACGTACTTGTTTTTAAAGAATATTAATACTAATACTAATCCTTTGAGAGATCGATATGAATGTGTTGGACATGCGTACCTAAATGATTTTCGACAGAAAAAGAGGGCATGAAGTGTGTTAGGACATATATTATAACCTTACATGAAATCAGAAAAGCAAACTTCAAATGGGTGTATTACCTCTCCTACCATAGCTCCACCCTCAACAGCTAACCTAACTTTGGAGCCAGATGGCGAGGACTCAGAGCCCTGATTTACTTCAAATAATTATTGAGGAGCCGACATGGAAATACACTTGTGAGGTGATGGAATGGTATAGCTGCCCCTTCAATTGAGGTGGATGCGGTAATGATGCTCCGCCACGGTTTGAGGATGACCCAGACGCTTGAAAACGTCTGATTCATCCCCCAACGCGTCGGATTCTGAAATTGGGAAAGGCCAACTAACCATATCCATCACACACTTTATTCCAAAAATTAAATTTTACAAGAGAAGCAAAACCCTGTAGTTACTCACTGATATAAACTGTTTGCAAAGGTGTCAGGACTTAGTCATGGTGGATCTAGCAACCTTTGCTGAAATGAAATACTAACGGGAGAACATGTGTTGGAAGAACAGGAAGAATAGCCTACTAGTTCTGCTGCTTCTGCTAGACTCTAGCAGCTAGAGGGTTCACTTAGCAAAGGAGCTGCCCAGCTAGAGCGGATGGTCTATTCGATATCAGGACAATTATGCACGTGGCATTGGAGTTGGGCGATACGGGAAGGTTACATTACTGTTTATGATGTTATTTGAATGAAAAGTTGTCCTTTCGTGTTGTCATAGTGAGTAGTTTCAGTTGAATATGGTTGTGAATACATGTATCGATTCGTGGCGCAGTTCGTTAATAGTTACTTCTCGATCTCAATCCCTTCATACTTCAATGGGGGCCCGCCCAGGATCGAACCAAACCTAGAGACTATACAATCGGCCGAATTTCAAGTGTTTCCAACGGATGTTGACAGCGGATTATCATGCGAAACGTGTAAGTCGATAATTGTTGGTTCTTAAGTTGGTACCCACTCATCTTGGAAGACGGATTTTTCAAGCCATTTCACTACAAGAAGGTGACCATGCAAAAGATGGAGACTCACGTTCTACAGGTATATGAAATACAGGTGAACTGTCTGCACGAAGATGCAATCAGTGATTGACCTAAACATAATGCGTTTAGTTGAATCATATAAACCTGAGATGATCCGTGAAATTGGAGAGTGGATGAAGGTGATATTAATGGATGACAAACTGATACACTAACCTCCTTGCTGGGCTCTTTCCAGGCGAGAAGGGTAAAGTTGTCAAACAAGTACAGCAATTAATAGAAGACGGAATAATAAGACCAAGCCCTTCTGCTTATGCAAACCCAATCATAATAGTTGAAAAGAAGAGTGGTGAGTCAAGCATTTGCAATAACTATCGACACACCAATGAGAAGCTTTTGAAAGAACGATTTGTACACCACTGACTGATGATCAGCTGCATACTTTACAAGGTGCTACAGTATTTAGGAAACTCGATGAGACTGAAGAATACTGCCACGTGCCAATGGAAGAAGAAAGCCTGAAGATTAGGGCGTTAAGGTGTCGAATGATCATTATGAGTTCACATGAACACCTTATGGTTTGTGCAACTCAGGCTCAATGTTCCTGAACTTTGTGATAGCCATATTCCAAGATCTGACCGCTGCAGGAATTTAGAGCTTTATGTTGATGATTTAATGATACCAACAAACAGCAGGGAAGATAATATAAAGAAGGTAAAAATAGTACTTGACTGTGCTGCAGAATATGGATTGCGTTTTGGTTGGAGCAAATGAGAATTCTGAAGACAGAAGTCGAGTTTATAGGCCACAAAATCAAGGATGTAGTGCAGTGTTGAAAATGTACTGGCGGGATGCAGACACTGCTTCCAAAATTGGATATGGTGCAGCTCTGTTGCAGCAAAATGCAGAAGACCAACAATTTCAAGCAAGTGGATGTAAATTGCAAGCCGAGCAAAATTACATCAGCTATGATTTGGAAGTGTGAAGCAGTTGTGAAGGGGTTTAAGAAGTTCAGGATTTTTGAACATGGATTATGTTTCATGGTAATGACTGATTTTCAGGAATTCCAGATAACCATGAAAAAAAGAGATTTACGTAAGTCCCACAGTGGGCCCTGATGAAGCAGGAGTTTGATTTTGAGGTGATCCATCAACTAGGTTCTAATATGTTGATTCGTTAGTCAAAATAATCTACCAGAAGTGTTAGCAGCTGAGCAACAGGACAAGTTTGCTTCCTGGCTCGATTCAAGGCTCCGCAAGCACAAAACAAGGAAATTAGCACGTTGATAAGTAATAAAACACTTTTTATTTCGGATTTTGTCTTATTATTTATCAACCTGGATTTGTTTTGAAGAATGGTATTCTGTCCAAGACCAAAGACGATGATTAGGTGTTAATTATACCCAAGATGAAGCAGTCAGAGATCATCCAAGCTGCACTTCTCAGTAGCCAAGACCACGTCTATACTAAACATTATCATTTTGAAAACACGAATGTGAAGAAAAAAACTGTTAAAGCAAACCTTAAAATATGGTTTAGCACGCCGAGTACAACCTCTGGGAAGATTAGAATGGAGACTTTCATGGATCTATGGATCAGATATTTGGGTAGAGCAGCCTCTCTCAAGATATAACAGACAGAAGTGCTATAATGAGCTTTTGTACATCAGCGAGCAAAACCTTAAAATAGGGTTTAGCACGCTGAGCACAACCTCTGGGAAGATTAGAATGGAGACTTTCATGGATCTATGGCTCAGATATTTGGGTAGAGCAGCCTCTCTCAAGATATCCCAGACACAAGTGCTGCTATAATGAGCTTTGGTACATCAGCGAGCAAATCCGATCCATTCTGGACCTCAACAAATTTAAGGTAATGATGAGTTTCCAGGAAGCATCATCAGCCAAAAACCGACAACTAAAGAGATTAAAGGAGAGTAATGTTCCGCGTTTTTTCAGGTAGCCGTTGTTCAGATTTTTGAATAGGTAAATCACCAGCTCATCTCTCTCAGTATCTCCAGAAACTGTTTTGTGAGCTCTCTTGTTACTGAGGATAGTAATTCTTAATCACCGATACACTTTGTAGATGGTTGGAAGCGGCTTGTTAGAGTTGGGTTGAAATCATAAACAAGTAGAATGAGTCTCTTCCCTTGTGGGTCTGATGGTTAGACGTGAGTAAGAACGGGTCTGATGGATGAACATTTTCTAGCCTCAACTAATTAAGGGCCTTCTCATACCGTTCTCTTCCTGTTAGAGTATTTTGCCATTTCTCTTTCATAATGCGAATTTTCAAGCAAGTTTTTCTCACAGGGGCCATGTCACTGCAGTGAACATTTGAAACATCAGGGAGGTAAGGCATTAAAGAGGCACTCCAAGAATAGAGCAGGGAGGAATTGGGGGAACTAGTAGGTTTCAACGTTTATAATCAAGTAGATTAAAAAAATAAAGTAAAGTAATCCCCATTGTTATAAAAATACACCCTAAATGGTTGAGACTTTTCACCAATTGAAGGCATAGAAACTTATACTTAATGTGGAACGAACTAAAGTAAATGGCCATTAAAAACGGATGTACCCGTCATCTACATCGTTCTATGAAATGAGTAACACCATAAAACAATAACATATTTTAGACTGTCCATTGAATCCAACAATTTAATGGATATCAAGCATACTTCATTACAACTTGAAAAGTAATTTGTATGAGTATACTGCATAACGTTGAAATTCATTAATAATAAAGAGGACATCGTGGCAATATGTAAGTACCATAATTTTTCACAATTTGTTCTACAGCGCATTCCATGAAAATAAATATTTCAAACAACTACTTCATGAATTCTTATTTAAAGTAAGTACCAAATTCTAGTCATGCTGAATGATTATTTTTGCAGGTTATCAAGTTTCACATAAGGTAATCGGTTTAATGGTAAAGCATCTCATTGTAGAACAAACATAAATTACTTGACATGAAAAAATAAAATACAGGGAAAACTGAGGTGAACGGAAATAGGCAGGATATTCAGACGACACCAATAAAATATTCACGGTTAATACCAAAACTGATCTTAAATCGATCCAAAGGTATTAATAGATTCGTTTTTCATCACAATTTTATTTACTTTTCAATAATCACGTTCCTGTCAGATTGAAAACGAAAAAATTAATTGTTCCTGCACAAGAAACTAGATTTTAAATAAGTGCAAAAACGTTTATTTATGGAAATTATATGAAAACAAACTTGGTAGCTGAACCATGTAACTCAACACACGATATCGAATACTAATGTACTAAGACATCAAAGGGATATAACATTCAACGAAGTGCAAAAGTGTTCAATTTTTCATTAAAAGAAAATTGAGTGACGATAGCCGGACGCAAATATTTACCTCACGGATGTGGGGTCAATTGTAGTGAATGGTATTGCTAACATTTCTGGATGTGAAAGCCCTCAGGTTTACTTGCCTGAAGAAAATTATCATTATACAGGTCCACAGATTGAGGTCGTTCCAACAGTAATTTTTGGAATTATGGATCAATTCAAGAAATGTGGACTTCACTGTCGATACGATTAGCTAGTAGGAAGCTGCAAAGATAATACTTGAAAAGTTGTGGTGGGTGTTACAGGTGGAACAGTACCGGGTCTGCTTATGGCATCATTACGACCTACAACTTGGGTTAAACTGTCTAGGTTAATTTCGTACATTATATTCAGGTAAACGTTATGCAAAGATAGGCATAACGTCAGGTTTTCTATAAAGATTATTAAGAGGGTCAATGCACATGTTTTTATCCAATTTAATGCGATGAATGGAACTAAAGTTGAAAAGAAATCAGGTAATCCTAATATTAATAGTGAAACGCTTGAAGCAAAATCTGTGTACAGAAAATCAACAAATTACAACAACAAATAATCATTAGTAGGGCAGTTGGATTTGGGTGGTAAGTACCAGATCAGCAAGGCGATTAATCAAATATAAAAACGTGATAATATTTCAAACATCACACCGTTTTGAAAAATAATTTGTTTCAGTATCAAAATATTCTTTTTAAACAACCCAGTCCTCACAATCAAACTAAAGTAAAACAACGGTTTCAGTCCCACTTAAATCTATTGAAACATTTATACCTAAAGATACATTTTTCTACGCTATTCTGATTCAACAATTTATAAGTGAAATCTCCTATTTACTAAGTATAATCTGACATGTTCTTTTTGCTCATAAATACCGAAACTCAAGTATAGGTAAGTTAAGTATAGTGACCAGAAATGTGCAACTGCAAATCGACTAAATGAACACAACGTGAACTACAAGCTCTCAACTGTCCCAACTCATATAATTGTACTGTAAGATGCGAAATGAAAAATCCCGATTTTCGGGTAAGAAATAGAGATGTCAAGAAAATATCAATATCCTTCCACCGATACTTTTGGGCGATATATCGGTATTAAATGCACACTTTTGGATCCGATATTTTTCAGCTGTAAATCATCATATCAACCATATCCTCCAACTTACTGCTCAAAACTAATTTTATAATTTCGATTGAAGAATAGGGGAATTATATCAGACGAGGTAGACAAATCTTAGGTAAAAAAGATGTGGACATCTTAGACACTTCGGTTCTAGCCAGTTCGAGCCTATTGGCAACACTGATAGAATAGCGTTTTGTTTACGTCTTGGTTGTTTACGTTTTGTTTCACTTGTATCGCCCAACGGGGATAATATTACTGTTTTTTTTTTTTTTGTTTATTAGATTCTCTTCTTGTCATGAAACGAGTTTCGAAAGTTTTGTTGCACTGTTCCGTTTCACAAACGCGATAAATGTTGGCAGTGTGGAAGTTCTACGACAGGATTGATCCAAAATCGAACTTTGTTCCTAGCAACCTACGCAGCAACTGATATAAAGCCAGTGGTAACACAACAAAATTGGCATCACACCTTAGAAGTAAACATGCTGGTGCTAACACATCACTTTCAGGAAAAGGAAACCGTGAGGCACCTCCAAGTGGTGTGGTAGGACCAAGTTCCTCATCAGGGTCAGAATCTCTCATTGACGAGACTATTGATGACCCTCCTGCGGCTGACGATGCTCTACCTGATGAATCGTCACTCACTCCTCAACATCAGAGTACTTCATCAGCAGATGAGCCTTTATTTGTAAGCCCCACACCTCCCAAAAGAGAACAAACACTTTCAGACTGCATCCTGAAGATTAGTTCCTTCGAAGAAGGTGGGCAGTTTCACCAGAAAATCTTACAAGCTCTGATTTACACTGTTTGTCAAGATAATTTGCCATTCACCTGTGTTGATAAAGAAGGGATGAAAAAGTATTTTAAAACTGCACTCCTCCGCTTCTCACTGCTAGGAATAAGGTTACCAAACTGGTTGAGCAACGCTATTTCACAACAAAAGCCATAGTGAAACAGGCCCTTTCTAAAGTCGAGCATGTTGCAATGACAAGTGATATATTAACACTCACGAATTCTACAAGAAGCTTCCTTGTGATGACTGTACATCTTCTGTACAAATCAAATGGAGTGTTGGATAGAATTTCATTGTCAGCACAGTATCTGACTGTATCTCACACTGCTGAAAATATCAAAGAAAAATTTACCGAGATTCGGAAGACTTCAGAATCGGAAAGGAGAACATCCACACTATGACGACTGACAGCAGGGCTAACATTAAAGCGGCGGTCAATAGTTTCCTTGGTGAATCAATTCAAATCAACAAACAAATTTTTGCACCGGGGGGAGGGGGGTGCTGGTTAACAGAGACTGCCAGTTAAAAGGGTGTAGGTTAATCGAGGTTCTACTGTATGATGAAAAACGAAACTTGTTATCTAAGAATAGACGCTGTTTTGCCTGTACAAAATGAGGACACTCTTATCAGCGATGTAGGGCTAAATGCAGCTTGTGTGGTAAACGGAATGTACCTCTCTTGTGCTCTAAAGGAGGAGTGACTGTTCCAGAAACTAGATACTCAGAGACTGCCAAGGGAGAGTTGGAACTTCTTTCTACTAATAATTGTTTGACAGCTTATTCTTCCCCAGAAGTTTATCTACAGACGTTAGCGATGATGTTGCAGAATGGTGACAAGAAACAACGTTTCCGTGTGCTGATTGCTAGTGGATCTCAAAGGTCTTATATAAGAACTGAGCTAGCTAAAAATATGGAATACGAGTCTACTGGAACTGAGGATTCAATTCTTTGTTGGAGGTAGTTTAGGATATGTCAGACACACAAGATATAAAGTAGATTTGTTGAGTTTAAATGAAGAATTTGCTTGTAATTTTTCAGTTCTTGATCAAAAGGATATTGCTGTCTATATGCCTACAGTTGTTCCTGGAACAGATGTGAAAAGAGAACTTGACCAAGTGGATGCCCGACTTGTGGCAGATATGTATAGTCCTATTGACATCCTTTTTGGGGCAGATATTACTGGTAAGGTTTTGTTATCTGGTCGTGAAATGCTACCTTGTGGAGGTGTTGCCTTGGAGACTAGTTTTGGCTGGATTTTGTTAGGGGCGTGTAAGAAGTTAATTAACCCCCCTCCACTCTCTCTAGTTCTGGCTACCACTTATACAATGACTACATTAACTACTTGAAGTGTTAGTGATTTGTGGAAGCTTGATGTCATAGAGATCAGTGATCCAGTTGAGCATTTGAAAAAGGATGAGAAACAGCTAGCCACCCTTAAACACTTGAAGGATACAGCAGAATTTGAGAGTGGAAGGTATCAGGTTAGACTCCCTTGGAATGAAATTGCTTGTGAGTTGCATTCTAATCGTCGTCTGGTTTTAGGTCGACTGGAACAGGCTACGAAGAAAATGGAGAGAAGTCACAATCTTCTTCAAGATTATGATTCTACTTTTAAAGAATAGATGTTGTTATATATTATTGAAAATACAGAGGATAATTCTGAGGGGCACTACCTACCTCAGCGTCCAGTGATTAAGGATTCAAGTAGTACAACAAAGGTGCGCCCAGTTTGATGCGTCTGTTAGGATGCCTGATTTCCCATCTTTGAATGATTGTCTGAATGAGGGTCCTAATCTGACTGAATTTTTTCCTGATGTGCTGTTGAGGTTCAGAGAAAAAGGACAGGTATCTCTGCTGATTTTGAACGAGCTTTCTTGCAAATATCGACCCACTCTGATGATAGAGCATATTTGCAATTCCTCTGGATAGGTCCCGGAATAGAGACCGAGGACACGAAAACGCCGAACGTAAACGACTTAGACGGAAAGAACTTAATAGAATGTACAAGAAGGCGAGTAGAGCGGACGCACAAGTAAGAGAACGCGAGAAACAGAAAGACCTATTAGCCAAGAGAAGTCGGAGGGGAGATAAAGATTTGAGAATCATAGAAAGAGAAGTTGATAAAATAGCAAGGAGAAATCGGAGGGAATACGAAGATTTGAGAAATATTGAGAAAGAACTTGATAAAGCTGTAAGGAGAAGTCAAAGGGAGGACGAAGATTTAAGAAATATTGAGAAAGAACTTGATAAAGCTGCAAGGAGAAGTCGGAGGGAGGACGAAGATTTTAGATGTATCGAAAGAGAAGTTAATAAAAATGCCATGAAAAGTCGGAGGGAGGACGAAGATTTAAGAAATATTGAGAGAGAACTGGATAGAGTAGCGAGGAAAAGTCGGAGGGAAGATGATGATTTGAGACGTATCGAAAGTGAAGCTAATAAAACTGCCATGAAAAGTCGCCGAAAAGATAGTGAATAGTCCAGGCGTCAGCACTCCCAGGACCCGCTCTTCACCTCCTGCCGTGAACCATATTATTAAGTATTCCATTAGTGCCTTCCCCGCCGCCGCCGCCACAGGAACCATCGACCCCCCCACCGCCGAAACCAGTACCCAGAAGGCCGAAGAGACCCGTCACCAACATCGGAATGATGTTTAGAGGCCAATTGGCGGAAGACGCGAACCGTTTCATACGCCTGTATGAGCGGCAAGCACGGATAGAGGCGTGGGACAACGATGGGCTGAAACATCGGCTTCCGCTGTACCTAGAAGGAGCCGCCCTACAGTGGTACGAGCGGAGAGAGGACACAGAAGCCCTCACCAACCAGACCTGGACCCAACTAAAGGCCGACTTCCTTAGGGATTTCAGCAGTGCCGTAAGCGACGCCGATAAAGCAGTCAAGCTATATACGAGAGCCCAAGGGAACCAAGAGGACTTGGCTACCTACGTGGAGGACGTTATTTCACTATCCCTCAAGGTTGACGAAACCATGCCGGAGACCCGAGTAGTCGAGAATGTACTAAGGGGCATGAGCCTAGCCCCGCAACAGTGGCTCAGCGGGCGAACGATTTTGACTGTCGCGGAACTAAGAAGAGACCTTAAGATATGGGCGGGCTTGAGGGCGGCCCATGTCCCTACGAAGAAACATAACCAAGCTTGCCTGCCGCCAGTTATGCCGATATTTACGCCACATATCCCGCCCCCGCAATGGCCAGCGGCTCCGCAAGTGAAGCCCGATCCCGACCGTACACCCGACGGGCGCCCGATTTGTCGATACTGCCGCGTAGCCGGTCACGTCGCGAAGTACTGCCGTAAGCGCGCGGGAAACGCGTCGCGCCCGTGAACACTATATGTGCCGCGTGCCGGTCTGCCGTACCAGTTCCGGGCGAAACGTTTAGTACGAAGGTGGAACCTGAGGGGGTAAGCCTGGAACCAAGGGGTAAGTGTTACCTTAGTGAGATTCTAGAAGTGCCGATAAGCCCTTCCAAGAACCGTTGTTTTATTTGTAGTAGAATTGGGTGTCAGGCTTCAGCCTGCCCTATGAAAAAACAACGGAACTTTGTTAAAAAGAATCGTTATTACGGTCATAACGTGGTCCAGCTAAAAACAATCAATAGGTCAATTCAGCTTAATTGCCGAATCCCTGCGCTAGAAATATGTACGGACGCTATTGTCGACACCGGCTGCGCCGTTAGCCTTATCAGTTCGGCAGTTATACCCGCCAACGTAAGGCTTGACCGAACCCCCCTCAGGCTGTGTGCGGTAGACGGCAGCCGCCTTAAAATTAAGGGTAGTATAGTCGTAGATTTAGTATTAGATAATAAGTTTACCTTAAATAATATTAATGTCATTGTCGTCGACAACCCTAATGTCGAATTGATACTAGGTCTGGAGGTTTTGACAGATAACCAGGCCGTGATAGATTTGAGGGACCACACCCTGTCATTTCATAAATTCCCTTTTGCAGAGGCGGAATTAGACCCACCCCCTAGCTTCATAGGTCACCGAATAAGGCTCAGTGATGACATTATTCTGCCCAGTAAAACTGTTAATCGGTATAAGTTCACTGACCCCTATGACCCTAAGATATCAACATTTGTGTCCAACCGGACGTTACCCCCCCTCATATCCTGCGTTCCGGCGATTACTGAGGATGTAGAACTCGCTGACGAACTCCTCCTTATAAATCGGTCGCCAAGGGATGTAACTTT